>CM053597.1:70009948-70108821 GCA_028646575.1 Pseudocheirus occidentalis
AGCCATTATTTTCTCTTTCCCAATCTTTCAAAACCCATTACTCAGACTGCCTGCATGCTATTACATTCCTAATAATCATACCCCAAGTTTCATGCTGCTTTTATGCACCTTGAGCTACAGGGAATTAATGCCTAACAATTTTCACCCAGAGAGCCACATCTCTCTCTCCCCTCTCTGCATCTCCTTTTGTGAGAGGCTTACAAAAAGTATCAAACTACAGGGTTTATGTACCATCCTGAACCTTATGCCCCCCCTTTCAAGCATTTCTCTGTCTTTCAAATGTTCACTTTTGCTCCTACTTTTCCTATTAGAAACCAATCCTCAAAATATCTCAGATTCTCTTGATTTAGAGGTTTTCCTTACTTCCCTCTTCATCACTTATTTTTCAGCAGAATCTACTCAGGTACTCTGGGGGATCCTTAATCTCAGACCCCATTATTTTATCCTCTAATAGTGATTATAAACTGCCAGATTTGTCTAGCTACCTTTCATGGTTTCACTTTGGGGCAAGGCAGGAAGTTAGTCTCAGCCCGTTTTTGATTCAAGTGTGTGTGTGGGGGGGAATTCCCTCTTTTCCTTTCTCCTTTCCTCTTTTTCTTTCTCCTTTCCTCTTTTTCCAAACCCCAAACCTGGCCAAGACCTGGGACACAGAAAGAGGAAAGAAATTTTAAACATTATTAATTTTAAACAGTAAAACGTCTTTCTTTTTTCCCCCCTCACTCCCCCTCTTGAGAAGGAGGAGAGTAACAGGAAATTCAATTTTAAACAGACTATTAGAAAAAAAACCCATAGACATAGTTAAAAGATCACACAGATTTAAACTGACTGGTACTTGACATATGTCCTCCAACTGCATGCATTTAGATGGTCCCTTTCCCATCCTTAATGAATTTACGGGAGGCATCACCAAACTCCCCAAGTCAAAGAGTCACACCTTCTCCTCAGTCATCTGTGAAGCCTTGCTCAATGACGTCTTTCCATTGGAGTATAAGTTAGGGAACCTCCTTACCTTTACGCTAATTACTCCCAGACCTGTGAGTGCTTACTGCCAGGCTGTGTGCACACACTTCTTGGACTGCTCATATCCAGGCTTTTTCCTTTCCGTTTCCTTTCCCCCTTTTTACTGTTAGAGCCCTAATGAGCTTTCTGTTCCTTCTGAGTACCTCTGTAGAGGTCTTTCTCTATGACTAGGCAGCAGTTTTCCCCCAAAGCCCAAGATCTCCAAGAAATCCCTCGTGCACGCTTGGTCTCGACCTTTGAAAAGAAAAACCCCCTCCTCAATCAAAGAGAAGCCCCACTTTGGGTGCCAACTGAGTGTGATAAAGACCCCAAAGACCTTTACCCAAATAAATTCAGAGGTTTCTTCAGACAGAAACAGAAGCTCTTTATTCTAAAGATAAATCTCGCAAGAATTGGGCATCACCATCCCAGATAGGCTTGGTATAGGGAGGCACCCAACAAGAGGCAAGCAAGAAGTTATATACCCATGTACAAACAATTCTATGAAGAACCCCCAAATTTCCAGATAAACTCCAAAATCCAAACCCCCTCCTACCAAAAATCCCCTAATGCTGGATCATTACTTCATTGGTGGGGTGACATGACCTCACAGTCTACACTGGACCCTGGAAAGCCCCTCTTGCCCAATACAAAGACATATAGCTATGATTATCCATATGTAGCAAAAGGGGGCTGTCACAAAAAGCCCCTTACAGGAAGATAGGAGGGGGAAGTAGGGGCACATCATCTGATTTCCCCGAAATCAGGTGGTTTACAGGAACATGAAACTTAGGCTTAAAGAGATCTAGGACCTAGCTCAAGTTTGGTGACTGTCTTTTATTTTATGAGAATGCTTTCACTTATCTCATTCAGTCCACAACTCAGCCCATTGGAAGGACTTCACCTTAAGATACCATCTATTACTGAGTTCGTGGCCACTAAAGTTCAATTGTGTAAACCTCTTGCGGATAGAGTAATCAGTAAGCCAGGCAAAATGCTATTTCCTGGACTTAGGACATTATAAGTAGGGATACATTAGAGTTGTAGAAGAAGTGTGGGGTTTTAGGGCCTGGACTAGATGTCTCACTGCCCTTCATAAAAAAATTTATGGCAATACCAGAAATTTAATACTTGAGGGATCAAGGAAAACACAATTTCAAGTGCGTGCTTTTATTTAACAATAGAAGCCGCTTGTGCCTCACCTATCTTTTTAGATATCATCTTGTATCAACCAATTCAAAATAAGACAAAGGGTGATTGATTCCCTGTTCAGTACCAAGCAAACAACTTCTTTTCAAAGGTTGTCAAGGGAGATATTTTGGAGAACTTGCATATCCAGAAGCCTTATTCACTTATACTGGCTAATTCTTGGAACCCACCACCTAACCTGACCTTTATAACAGTGACCTCCAACAACATAGGGTTAGAAGGGCTCAAGGGAAGAAACTACTGGAAGGCTTGCAGTTAGATCATCAGGGCTGTAGCCTGGAAGACCACACTGAGAGAGATGGATTTCCATGTGACTTGATAAATAGAACCCTTCAAGAAACCCATGTAGATAAGGTCAAAATAGGTAAATGATTTAGACATAAAGTGTGATACCATAAACAAATTAGGAGAGCAAAGAATAGTTTACCTGTCAGATCTTATGAAGGGAAGAATTTTTATGACCGGGAAAGAACATTATGAAATGCAAAATGGATGATTTTGATTACATTAAATAAAAAAGTCTTTGCACAAAGCCAATATAGCCAAGATTAGAAGGAAAGCAGAAAGCTGGAAAACAATTATTACTGCCAGTGTTTCTGATAAAGGCCTCATGTCTAAAATATGTAGAGAACTGAGTCAAATGTATATGAATACAAGTCATTCTTCAACTGATAAATGGTCAAAGGATCATTTAGGAATTTTTCAGTTGAAGAAATTGAAGCTACCTATAGTCATATGAAAAATATTCTAAATCACTTGTATAAATTAAGTTTAATATTAAATTAAAACAATTCTGAGGTACCGCCTTACACCTTTCTAATTGGCTAATATGACAAAAAAAGGAAAATGATGAATATTGGAGAAGATGCGGGAAAATTGGAACACTAATGCATTGTTGGTGGAGTTATGAACTGATTGGTCATTCTGGAGAGCAATTTGTAACTATGTGCTATAAAGGAACTAAGGGCCTATAAAACTATGCATACCTTTTGATCCAGCAATACCACTACTGGGTCTGTATCTTAAAAAGAGCATAAAGGGAAAAGGACCTATTTGTACAAAAATATTTATAGCATCTTTTTGTGGTGGCAAAGAATTGGAAATTGGAGGGATGCCCATCAATTGCAGAATGGCTGAACAAATTGTGGTATATGAATGTAATGGAATATTATTGTGTTATAAGAAATGATGAGCAGGTGGATTTCAGAAAAACCTGGGCAGACTTACATGAACTAATGTTGAATGAAGTGAGCAGAACCAGGAGAACATTGTACATAGTAACAACTACATTCTACAATGTTAGCTCTTCTCAGCAATACAGCGATCTAAGACAATTCCAAATGGCTCATAATGGAAAATGTCATCCACATCTGGAGAAGGAACTATGGAATCTGAATGCAGATTGAAGCATATTGTTTTCTCTTATTTTTTTCTTTCTCATTGTTTTCTCTTTTTTTCTGATTCCTCTTTCACAGCATGACTAATATCGAAATAGTTCAATATGATTGTATATGTATAACCTATATCAGATTGCTTGCCGTCTTGGAGAGGGAGAAAAAAATTTGGAACTCAAATCTTATAAAAGTGAATGTTGGTAGATTAAGTGAATGAAACCCATGTAGGAATTGTGAATTCTCTCAAATCACAAGAGCAAAGCATCTGAGCTTCCTTCTTAGATGATGAAGTATCAAATGTAATAGCTGCTTATTCCAGACTATGCCAGGAGTCTTCTGGGTTTTCCCCACCTTCTTCTCTCTTCCCCACCCCTTCTGCCCCCACCAAAGAGACTAGATTTTTAAGGTTGATTTCCCACCCATTACCCCTTATAAGGGTTACTGTCCAATCCAGGGCCTCTGCCAATATTGCCTCATTTATCTGATGAACACTGTTACCAAAGTAATAGTATACCTCAGTACTATCAGGAAGGGCAGCTTCTTTTACATCTTGCACATGAGAATTTGGCAGTATGAGGAAGAATTCAGGTAGTCCTTCCAAAAGGACCATGAAGTTGTAGTGGACTTTTTCCAGGGTGAAAGGGAATTATTGTTTATATGTTTCAGCCACAAGAATAGAAAGATTGGGTAAACTCTTACCACTCTTACCTGGGCCTGGCTGTCTGGGCTAAATGCTGATTTAGTTAGGAATTGTAGTAATGGTCTTTACAGTTGAGTTAAGCTGCCAGATACCATCTGCCTTCCTTATGTGGACCACACAGAATTGTTATAAAGGGATTTGTTATATCTGGCTACCTTAATCTCCATCATTAGAGAAGGAATACTTCAACATTATTTTACTGACATGCTCACACTCTTCCTACAACCTCCCAAAGAGGCACCTAGTATTGTTCATTACTAGAGTAAGACAGTTTCAGCAACTGGTTCCATTTGGTTGTGCTTACAGTAATTTCTATAGAATTGCTGAATAGGTCCACAAAAATAACTGGTGCCCAAGATCATGATCTAATTTCCCTTCATGGCCTGTTCTCTGTAGCCCAGGTGGATAAGCTAAAAGAGTCAAGGGCATCAGTGGGACACCTTAGGCTTAGAGAAAGTTGAAGGGATCCTACTACTGCCTAGTGCTGAATTTCATAGTAGTGTTTCACTAGCAGACCCATAGGCTGGTCATCAAAAGCTGTCTTCTCCTGCCCACCTGAAAAGGTCAGGTGAGCTCTGGGCCTCTTTCCCACCCCAATATTTTTAGTGACAGAAGTATTTGCCTTTGTCATCATTATCCTAATCTCTTGCTCAGATTTCATTAGTTGATCAAACCAGCCCTTGGTAAGGTTTCATGCGGAAACAAAATGAGAAATGTGTAAGTCTATTCAAAGTTTAAAAGTTTACTTAGCCATAATGCATATATAGGATATTCAACGAGGATACTCTAGCACGTTGCTTGAACTAATATGGTCCCCATCATCTCCATATACCAGGTCACATGTGTGGGGAGGAGAGAGGAGATAGGCGGGGTAAGGTAAACCAGAAACCAAAGGACCAGCTAAAAGAGGAGAGAACAGCAGTAAGTTATTAAAACTGAATGAGCTTGAGAAGGGGCCAAACTACAGTAAGTAGCTAAACTAGAGAATTGTCTATAATCCAAGCTCAGTCTAACAGGGTGAAAATAGGCTGCTATATGACTATACAGCCTTATTTGCAATTTCCTTTTCTTTATTTTTAACCTTGGCTATCTCAAGGACAAAAACAATGTTCTTTACAGCTTAAATTTAATATCATTACTTTGCTCTTTAATAGTCACTGAAGAAATATATCTTGCAGAAGCAAGTATCTTGGTGGCTGTTGATACCTTGCTGCCTTTTATGTAATTTGTTTGTATTGTACAAGGTGTACCCTAGACAGTGCAGTCTCATTTCATCAAATCTAATGAGTAAAGTTGTCTGCCTCCCTTAATAATAAACTCTCTAGATAACTTTGTACTTGAGTAAGTGTGATCCTGACTTTGGATTTGTGATATCTAACTCTTCCTTTCTGGGTATTTGCAGCACTTTTCCCCCTTGGGTCAGAAAGCTTAGGACTTTTAGCTAGAATATTCTTGGGACTCTTTTGGGGGTTTGTTTCCTGAGATGAACGGTGGATTCTTGGTATTTTGACTTGCTGTGGTTCTAGTAGAATTAGCATTTTCCATTTATGATGTCTTGAAAATAGTATACAGTACAATTTAAAAAATCATCATTTTCAAGGAGTCCAGTGGATAAATATCTTCTTGACCTGTTTTTCAAGTCAGTTTCTTTTGATGAAAGGTGGCTTACTTTATCTGTTCTTAATCTATTTTATTCTAATTTCTTGTAGCCTCATAGAGTCATTGATTTGTTTGACCTGGTCTAGTTTTGGGGGAGACTTTCTTTGGTAAGGCTGACCACTTTTTCGTAAGATGCTATTCCTTCCAGTTCTTCATTACAGAGCCTCTATTCCTATTTTATCCCTTATGTAATTTCTTCTAGAAATTGTATAAGCTTCTTGGAAAACTAATTTTTTTTGTTTTGAATCTATATAGCTATTATGGAATTACTTGTTACTTATTCTAAAGGAATCTTTGACTAATTGATGCCTACACCAACAGGGCATTGCACGAGCGGGAGAGCGTGGAATGGAAAGACACAAATCAGGCGGGATCTGTCAGAAGAGTTTGTTTATTTGTCTGAGAGTCAAGGTTTATATACTAAGCACAAAGCTTTCACTTCCTTTATACTCATGAGAAAATGTTTAACTTGTGAGTCTGACTTCCTTGTACTTTGTCCCCTTGCGGGCATGCAATGTGGGGTAACCATACTCTTGCAAGTCATGGAAGGATGGTGAGCCAGTATCTTGAGAAACAACATAAGTTACTCAGTCTTCTTGGACCTCAGTTTCCTTTCTAAACCAAATGAAAAGGATAGACTGGAATTCAGGGGTGGGGGATCCTGCAGCTTTGAAGCCATATGTGGCATTCTAGGCCCTTGGGTATGACCTTTTGACCAAGTTCAAGTTTTTCAGAACAAATCCTTTTATTTATTAAGGGGATTTGTTTTGTGAAGTTTGGATTCAAACAGTCACACTTGAGGACCTCGAGGGTCATATGTGGCCACTGCGCTGCAAGTATCCCCACCCCTGGCTAGGGGTCTCTGGACTGCCTTCTGAATCTAACTTTGTACTATGCTGAATACTTGTCTGGGAGTCAATGTTATGGTTTCCCAAATTTGGGCGGAACCTAGATGTAAATTATACCAATTTGTATTTTAGACTTTTTTCTATATTAACTCCAGGTGGAGGCAAAAAGTGACACGCTTGAAAGTTAGGCCTTCCCATGACACTTATACTAATAAACTAGAGTAACTCCCCTTGGCTTCCAGTATAGTACTACATAGAGATTATTTGTCTTCCCTCACCAGTGTATCAGGAAGAAAAAAAAACTGAGAATATTTGGGTGTAGAGGGTAGAGCACCTGGCCTGGAGTCGAGAGGATTCCTTTTTTGTAAATCCAAATCGGGTCTCAGACACATAGTTGTGTTACCCTGGGCAACTCATTTAACCTTGTTTGCCTCAGTTTTCTCATCTGTAAATTGAGCTAGAAAAGGAAATGGCAGACCACTCAGATATCTTTGCCAAGAAAATCCCAAATGGGGGTCACAGAGTTGGACGTAACTGAACAACAACTCAAAAGACTCAAGAGCTTTTACTTCAAAAAAAAAAAATAAGGAAATTGTGGAAAACAATGTTCAGAAAAGCACAAGATGAGAGACTTACAGCCAAGAATGACTCACCCTATATAGCACAGTATAATTGTACAGGAACATAATATACTTCTCATGGGAAAAAAATAAGCTTTTCTGACAAAAAGACCACAACTAGCTTGAAAATTTGAGAAGCAAACAAAAGTTGAGAGAAACTAGAAAGGTAAATTTACTTAACCAATAGAAAGGAACTTTGTAATATAATAACATTGTAATAGGGGGCAAAGAAATAAGTGCACCCTCAGACTTAGATGACTGATGCAACGAAGTAAGCAGAGACAAGGAGGCCTATGAAGACTAGACTATGTTAGTTTCAAAGAAAATAATCAGAGCAAAACAGTCACAAGTGAACGTAAAAGAAATTGCACAGGGGGTGGCTAGGTGGTGCAGTGAGTAGAGCACTGGCCCTGGAGTCAGGAGGACCTAAGTTTAAATCCGGCTTCAGACGCTTGACACACTTACTAGCTGTGTGACTTTGGGCAAGTCACTTAACCCCAACTGCCTTCCAATAAGCAAAAAAAAAAAAAAAAAAAACAACCAAAAAACAAAAAAGAAATTGCACAGACAAGTGAGAGGTAAGAAGATGACTCCTCTGCTCCTCTGCAGAGTGAGGTCCATGTATGTTTTAGTTACACTGCATATTTTCTGATTATTTCAGAAAATGATGGGCTTTGTGGAATTTTTTCTTTTATTTAGGACTTTTTTGTTTTTGTTATGTAAGATGGTTTCCTGGGAGGGATACACAGGAATGAAGATAGGCAACACAAAAAAAAAATCACTAAAAATTTCTTTTTTAAAAAAAAGGGAGGTAATCCAATATGAACCAATCAATCCAGGATTTATAGTCATGTCTTTAAAGACCAATTCAGAATCTTCAGACTGTTTTTTTTTAGAATGTATTATTATTATTTTGCTTTTTTTTGCTGGGGGGGGGAGGGCAATTGGGGTTAAGTGACTTGCCCGAGGTCACACAGCTAGGTTTTGTGTTAAGTGTCTGAAGCCATATTTGAACTCACGTCCTCCTGATTCGGAGGCCGGTGCTCTATTCACTGCGCCACTTAGCCACTCCTCAGACTGTTTTAAGTGGGAATTTCTACATTAAATATCCAGAAATGTTTTGTCTATGTCTAGCCTGGTTTCCTCTAGTTGATATCTTTAAACCAGTGTAGAAGCTGCATTCCATAATAGGTACTAATTTTTTTTTATTGCAGATGGGAAAATATACTAAAGTATTCCAACATGAAAGCAACTTGGACTTCTCGATGCCAAGGCTAATGGTGTAGTCATAAATGAAACGTTGCAGATGACCCCTACTACTATGTTCTTCTTTAGTAACTGATACATTCAGCACACTAGACAAGGCTGAAAAACCACCCAAATTTCCAACGTGCAACACAGGCCACCTGCAATCTTTGTGACATTTGGGGCATTTGTAACTTTTCTTAATCTCATTATGTTTGGGTTGGTGGGGCTTTGCTCCCTGCTCACTGAACTACTTTGCAATTTTATGTGCCATCCTGGCTGACTTAGCTTATTAGCAAATGAATTTATTCTCTAATGAGTTTGAAAATTTGTATTTCTTACCTTTTAGTGGTGCAGATGAAAACCTGTCCCTTCACTCTTGTCCTATATAAACTACTGTTTACTCAAAAAGTAGAGAGAAAGGGTACTAGTAATTGAGGGAAAATCAGATATGGTTGTATCTTAGAAGAGACATTCTATTCTAGAGGCAACAGAGAACAAGATTGTGATGACTGCATCCATCTAATTTAAAACAGTATTTTCTGTCAGGGAACAGCTTATGATGATTAGAATTACCTGCAGTTCGCAATTGCAACAAATACAAACTTTAAACAGCCCTCCCATGAGTCTACTGCATGTGAGTGCCCATAGAATACTTGATGTTTGAGAGTTTGTGAAACCTTGTTTAAACATCTGCTTGAAGTAACGGTGGTCAGACAGATTTGGAAGGGACCACCTCCTTTCCTTTTCCTAGCCTTCACTTTACATATGAGGAGTTGGGGTCAGAGAAATAAACTAATGTTTTCAAGATTACACATGTAAGGCAAAGCCAGGATTGAAGCTTCAGATCCTCTGATTCAAAAATAGCATGTTTTCTACTTTTCCACTCTACTTTTTCATATAAGAATGTTTTTTAAACATCTCTTTTTTTTTTCTTGAATCATATATCTGTTATACTGGACTTTCAGGAAGAAGCTGCATAAACTAAGAGAGGGGGGATAATTTATTTGAAACAAGAAAACCATGCCCCCAGAGGGGAGTAAGCAACCAGGGAAGCCTCAACCACATGAAGAGAGAACTGAGATGGACCAGACCTACTTACTGGATCTATTGGGGCACGCTCGCCAGATAGGAGCCCTACTAACATTTATAGGTACAAAGTAAGACAGTGCCTTTATCCCCTAGGAGACCTCTTATCTAGGCCTCTGGTTACTGATACGTAAAAGCAGGCTGTAGGAAAATGGAAATGTTTTTCATAAATTTGTTGTTGTCTCATACTTACTTTGCATCTTCTTTCCCTCTGTAATTGGCTGTATAACCTCTATATGGTGATCATGGCCCTTCCCAGGTCTAGCAGAACTCATTTCCCTTAATGTGGAACTTGACTTGCTGCTTACTAACCCCCTGGTGCTTAACAGTCTCTTTCTAGAGATGGAAGTTCTTAAGCTGTAAATAGCTTTTCCAGAGAAATGAAAATGTCTTTATTGAGACTGTTGGCCAGGTTATTAGTGGAACTGGGAGGCATGGGTTAACTTTAGATTCTTTGGGCCTATGTATAAAATATGTACAAAATTGTAAATTTCTTAGGATTTTAGCAGAGGGTTCAGCAAATGTTCTTGTTACTGGCTTTAATTTGCTTTTATTTTCTTGAACTTTTAAAAAGCCATCTCATAATCTGCTTTTATTTGAGCACTTTTATTAAATGGATTGTTTAGATCTTTGGTCTCTGAATGATCCATTGCATTAGATGTGAGAGGATTCATTCTGACCAAGCCTAACTTGGGCCATTCACCAGTGATTTGGTTTCAAGATTGGAAGACAATGCAATACTTATGCACCATAAAATTGAATAAAGGCAACTTACAGCAAGGATAGTTTAACAATTTGTAGTTTGTAATTTATCATGTATGGGTGTTCAAAGAGAGCCTAGCACCTGAGTGTGGGGGCTTTCTAAGTCCTTTACAGGGCTGCCTTTCTACCTTTGGTGTCCCTCTGGCACTCAGCTCTGTAATGTCAAGCACAGAAGTAGTTCACACTTTGTTTCAGCTATTGAATTAATACTTTGTTTCAGTGCAAGTTTCTTTTGAGCCTTGTATCAAGTCTGTTAAGAAACGTGTGAATCCTAGAACTCAGGAACTCATACAACAGGAAGGGGAGGAGCTAATGACCATGTAATAAGGAGAGACCCAGTCTAGAGACAGCAGAACTGAGAAGAGGACTCTTGTAGTGGCAGTCAAGAAGGAGAAAACTTGTGGTATCCTGGCACTCTGTTCTGTCTGGGTTGATGTTTGTTTGTGATACTTTGTACAGAAACCCTGGGACCTTACTGGAAGCCCCGAAAGAAGATTTTCTTGTTGTATGTTTACAGAAATCCTGGAGGAGGGTTCTGGAGGTCCTGGGACTTTACTGATGATTTGTGCTGACCTCTTGGACCTTTTTGTGGGTCTGTGTTGATTTCTATGTTGATGATTTGTGCTGACCTCTTGGTCCTTGTTTATGGGTCTGTTGATTTCTATGTTGATTTTGTATTGAGTTCTTAAATCTTGTTGGTGGGTTTGAGTTGATTGCACAGGCAGATAGTGAATTGATGATGGTGCTGGCAATGTGAATGAATATTATTGTGGCTCTGTTAAGCTTTCAGGAACTGTGAGGGACTTGAGGTATACTAGACACTGTGAGCTTCAACATGGAATGGGAACTGGACAAAGAACTGGACAAGGAACTAGGAGCTGCCTGCTTTTGAACCCAAGTGACTGGGAGCTGGGACCATGGAAGAGGAACCATGGAAGCTGAGAGCCAACCTCGAGTCAAGCTGAAAGAAGACTTTACTCAATACTGTGTACTGTCTGAAAAAGATTATGATTTGCTGTGATCTAGGGGTGGAGAACTTTGACTTTTGTACTTTGTGACTGAATTAAGGATTTTGTGATAGATTCAATGAATGTACTTAGTTTTCACCAAAGTGGTCCCATAGTTCTAAACAATGTGGCCATTTTAGTAATAAGTTGTTGAGTAGTAATATGATGAATGCTGTATTTTGATTTTTTGTAAATGTTTTGCTCTCAATGGTTATTGAATGAACAGAGAGCTCACTATACTATGTAATCAGAACCTTGAAAGCTGTTCACAACAGCAGTTCTCTGGAAACCTGCTCACACGTGGCTTTACAAGCTCCCATTTGTGACTCTGAGAAGTTATAGTATACACAGTAGCTACACCCTAGGAAACCATATCCTCAAACAGGCTAAACCAGCTTATAAGTGTAACTGACCACAAACCTGAGTTAAGGAAATGTCTGCTTTTGAACCCAACTGTGTGAAGACTTTCTCCAGTGGAACAGATGGATGAGAAGAATTTGTTCCAACAGTGATGAAGGTGAGTGAAGTAATTGTTGTATAGTATATAGAACTTGACAAGAACTTAAGACACCAGGGTCATACGCTGCATTCTGGGCCACTGGACCTCAGTGCTCTAGAAGAGAGTGAAGCTGACAACTTTGTGTAACTCTGCCTCACTTAAATCCAATTCACACGAGTCAAAACATCAACCTGTGATGTCATTGGTCCTCTTTGAAAATGAAGGACAAACAACAGTTTCTAATTCAGATAAAATATGTCTAACTTCCACAGGTACCCTGACATTACGTTTGCAAGCCAGGGAGAATTCTAGGAGAAGAGTATCAACTTCCAATAGTCTAACCCTAACCCTGAAGCTCCAATCCTGACTGAATCTCTTACATGTGCAATCTTGAAAAAGTTATTTTATTTCTCTTACCCTAACTCCTCATATATAAAGTGGAAGCTAAGAGGAGGAAGGGAGATGATCTGGATGGCATCTAAGGTCCCTTCCAACTCTGTCTGTGACTGTCATTACCTCAAGTAGAAGAGGCCTGGTTCGAACTCAAGTTCTCTTATCAAATCAAATACCTCCCTGCTCCCTCGAAGGGAAATCAGTAAAGCTGAGGCAGAATAAGGCTTTTCCTATAGCCCTCCCACTCAAAAATTTTTAGGATCTCTTCTATAACTAACAAGGTCTTAAGCTTTAGGAGGAACCCTAGCATTATTGTTCTTCAGGCATGTCTGACTCTTCATGACCCTACTCGAGGTTTTCTTATTGGAGTAGTTTGCCATTTCCGTCTCTGGCTCATTTTACAGATGAGGAAACTGAGAAAAGATTAAATTACTTGCCCAGGGTCGCACAGCAAGTTGTGTCTGAGGCCAGAATCTACTTCCCCACCTATCTGCATTATTAATAGAACCCAAAGCGCTAAATACAAAGAATGAAAAGACACAAACATAATGGTACAAATACTTCTAAAATACTTTAGAGTGAATACAACTTAAAGGTTTTATTAAGAACTCTTTCATTAGTTTCTAAATAATCCCCCTTCATATTTTGAATCTTGTAAGCCATGCGACCATAGTTTGAGTAGGGGAAGGGATCAGATGCTAAAGTCTCAAGATCCATAAGAAAGGTAACAAATTCCTTTGTTTGGGGGAGAAGTCCCCTCAAAGTATACCAAGAGGGAGGTCCTAAACAAGGGCTACACTTTTATCAGTCCTAAATCTACCTATTAGCAAATCCTTTCCTTGTTCTCTCTTCTGGAACAAAGTAGGAACAATCTAATCCTTCTATATGATACTGAAGTCAGCTATTATATTTCAGCTCCCTACCCAAGCCTTCTCAAATCCACTCTAAACTCCATAGTATCTTCACCTGAAGATTGTACTACCTGGTGTTAAATCTCTTCAGCATTCTGGTTACCTGTCCTCTGGATTTTGATCATTCACAACTCTTTATGTAAAGGTGATCAGAAGTCTCTTTAATCTATACATATGAATGCGAGGGTTAGGAAATACTTGCAGGTTGTAGGTGGTTATGATGAGGCATGGGGAGAGTTGAGGCCCTGGAAAAACCTAGGTCACATAGAGTTTGGGGTGTGCTGGACTCTCTGGGTCTCTCAAGGGCTGTGGGGAGCAGCAATGCTCAAAGTGTGTATGGAAACCAGATTTTCCAGATAGCATGCATCTCCTTACCCTGGGGCCAGGTGAAGCCCTTGTAACTGAAACTTCCCACCCCCACATTTGGCTATATCCTGCTCCTTGCAGCTGGGCACTGTTGTTTATCACATATGGTACGTGAGTCTGGATGGTATATAAGACTCAGGTTTTGGGGCAGGAAGAAGTCCGTCTTGAGATCTTGCTGTAAGGCTTTCCCATGGAAAGAACTCAATAAACTTTCTCTGTTTGCACCTCTGAGCCTTGAGACTCTTCTGTTCTAGAGAACATGCTGGCACCTTCTCAGTTGAGGTAAGTAGATAAGTAATTGGCTGCCCCTGCCGTAAGAGTTGTCATCAGGGAAAGCGACCCTGACAGACCTGTGGTCAGGGTGAGAGAACCCTGATGTATGAATAGTCCAGGAGCTTTACTTGGCAGACATGAGACAATGATCTTACTCCTAAACTTAGTTTTCTGTATTTTTCCCCTGCTTGGGAACAGAAGGAGTTTGGAATTAACCCACGAATTCCAGAACCTTGGTTCCCTTAGCAGTTTTATTGGGTTAATAACCCCTACATTGATAAATAAAAGAGCAATAATAATGATTGGGTATATCTTTAGATAAAAATCGGGAAGCAGAGAATGTTTACTTCAAAGAAGTCTAAAATACAGACTGTCTCCTGGACTAGGGAATTTTAGTTTGAAAATCCTATTTGTGCTTGAAAAGATTAATTTTTTAGTTAGTAGTTCCTTGGTACTCTGTTCTAAACAGCCTGGCACTGAGGAAAAGTAATCTGAAGGAACAAGACTGGTCTCTCCCTAAGGGGAAAAAGTCAAAAAGTTAAGTGAGTACATGAATGTGTATTTCTTTGCAAGGAGCATTATGGTAGATCTTGTGACTGAAGATAGGGTCTCTGCTTTTCTGAAAGTGCTCAGAAGACACTACATGATTAGCTGTGGACTTGAGCTATTGCCAGAAATTGGAAGTAGATCAATAGCCACATGCCCAGTGGGACCATATCTACTAGCAACCAGTGGGGACTAGTGAAGAACAGGCCCAGTAAGAGCACTGCAATAATATTAATGACCCTGCAACATCTGGGGCATGAGATGTCTTTCCAGTTGTATGCCCTGGAAGGAGGAAAATGAGGACTTATTAAGCACTCATTGTGCACCTTTGATTATTGTGCTGGGTATATCAAATAAGCAAAAAAAGGTCTGCCCACAAGAGGCTTACATTCTTTTGGGGGAAGGCAACAAACAAAAGGTGGGAGGAATAGTTTTGAAGTTCAGAAAGTAAAAAACAGCTGGAGGATGAAGGCAGGGGACCTTTGTTCTTCTGTAAAATGGAGGTTCCAAGAAGAACACCTCAAGGATAGAAAGAGATGTGCCAGGGTGAGTAAGCATCACTACAGTTGGGCTTTTTCAGGGTGAGGAGGCCCAAGGTACTGAGAGGTTACAGAATAAGTCAGCAGAAGAGGGACTATGGTTTTGAGGCCAAGAGGAGAACTTTGGCCATGTATATGATTGGTTGTATTTTTGGAATATGCTATTGCTACTTTTCTTGCTAGGTTATTTAATTAAATGCCCTTTGCTCTGCCCTTCTTGGGTAAATGTATCAGTGGCCGTTCATGAGTTATTGTTATGAGTAGATGTGGACAAATCGAGTATCTCAAATATGGGGTTAACTTTTCTGGGGGATCTACTTCATGAGTTGTAGAGTGTCCTTACATGTTATAGCTAAAATGTGAGACCTAGAATTAAAGATGTTACCCTGGGTCAGATCTATATGAACTGAAATAAGAGGGAAATAAGCATGAGCAACATGAGAGAGAACTGCAGTGGAAATAAATGAATAGATCATGAAGAGGAAGTCACACTCTTGAGCAACTGAAGAACCAGTAATGGGCCCAGAGGACTAGGGATGAAATCTAACCTGGCCACCACTCAGGGATCACAGGATCATAGATTGAGAGGACTTCAGAGGCTGCTGAGTACAAATGCCCTCCTTTTACAGATGAGAAAATGAGTTACATCACCTTATGCATGCAAGCCATTGCTAGATTCAAATACCTAAACAAGTGTGTAAATTTCAGCAACACCATTTTTCTCCCATTTCCTCAACTGTAAAGTGGGGATAATAATAGCATCTACACCTTGTGGTGGCTTGGGGATCAAATGAAATTGAAAAAGGCTCAGCATAGTGACTATCACACATTAATACTGCTTCCCTTCCTACTTGTGCCAGTGCTGGGGATAGGAGAGGAAGTATTTACTATGTGGCAGTGAGGGCATCTAGAGATTTCATAATCTTTTTAGCTGGTTTATATTATAGTATGTCACAACTCATAATAGCATTACAGTAAAACATAGCCATCCTTTCAATGTATTGCTTTTAGGGGAAGCTAGCAAATAAACTCAGGGATTCATTGAAATAATGAAACACCTCAGAGGCAGATCTAGGGTGAGTAGTTTAGTTTTAGGTCCTATCTCAGACAAGGGTGTACAGATTTAATGTTCAGAATAATGAGAACCATGGGGCAGTATGGTGGCACCAGTTATTAAAGTAAGTACAGTATGTTAAAACCATACAAGTCTCTTTAAGGTATGAATCTCAGCTTGTTTATACTTATATTTTCAATGAGGTTTAGGGCAGGATTTTGCAGAGGTTAACCAGACAACTTTACCTAGAAGTTCCTATTTTCCCAAATCTTTCATTTACCCAAGGAATTGCTATATGCCACAGTGAATGTAAACTAAGCACAAGCATAGTTTCAGCAGCAAGAAGAACAAAATAATTAGTTATAAACAGAATAACTTAGGAATTCTTTCCTTTATAGATTTGACAGTGATTGTAAGTCCCATATGGAGTAAACCATTGAAATTGTAGAATTTTAGAGCTTTGAAAGTCATTCTAGGAGGGGTTCTTAACCTGGGATCCATGATTTTTTTCAATATAATTGGCTTCTTTTCTTAGCCCATATATTTTATTTCATGCATTTAAAAACATTATTCTGAGCAAAGGTCCTTAGATTTCATGAGCCTGCCTTCCCCAGACTGTCATGGACCAGAAAGGGTCCATGATACAAAAAAACAATTGAGTTCCTGCCATATAGGTTCTTAAGCTAATAGGATTTAAAGCTTACTAAGGTTATTAAGAGATCTAAATTCATTTCAGAGTCAAGGAAACTAAAGAGCTAAGGAAATTTGCGTAAAATTACTTAGGTAATAAGTGTCAGAATTGAGCACTACACATGGGTTTGTTGGGGTCTAAATCCAGTGAGCTTTCTCTATTCCCCCTAAACTCCTTTTATGTTCTTATATGATAGCTGGGTTTTGTATAATTCTGTGGTGCATTGGATTATTCACTATCAGATGTCTTATTTTCCTAAACAGACTATGATCACCCTAGGATGTGTGCAGATGTGCATAATGTCTAAAGGCAGTAAGTCCTTGCCCCTGAGGAACTCACATTCTGATAGGCAAGACAGAAAACAACTATGTACCCACAAGATCTGTACAAGATCAACTGGAGATACCAATTTGGGGAGGCATTAGCATTAAGGGAGAGTAGAAAAGGCTTCTCATAGAGGATGTGATTTTAGCTGGGACTCAAACAAATTGAGGTAGAGATGAGGGGGGAGAGATTTGTAGGCAGCCAATGAAAGTACATGGAGTCAGGAGATGGAGTGTTGTGAGAGAAATAGCAAGATGACCCATGTCACTGTATCGAAGAATTATGGGGGAAGGAGGAACTAAGATACAAAAAGACAGAAAAGGTAAGAAGGCAGTTATGAAAGGCTTTCAAACAAAGGATTTTATATTTTATTCTCTAAGCAATAGGGAGCCACTGATTCTCTTCAGGAAGGTCAGTTTTGCAGCTGAATGGAGCTTGAACAGAAGCAGAGAAAGACTTGAGGCAGAGAGGCAGTTATTGTAATAATCCAGGCACAAGGCAGGGGCATGTGCTTGGATGGCGACTGTTACAAAACAGAAGGGGACATACGTAGGTGTTACTAAGGTGGCATCGACAGGACTTAGGGTGAGAAAGTGAGTAGTCAAGAATGACACCTAGGTTATAAGAGTGGGAGTGCTATAGACAGTAATGCCAAAGAGAGGATGGCTTGGGAAAGAATAGATAATCGGTTTGGTTTTGGATATGTTGTGTTTAATGTATCTGTGGAACATTCAGTTTGAGATCCAGTAGGCGGTTGGAGATTTGAGACTGGAGTTGAGGGGAAAGTTAAGACTGGATAAGTAGATCTGAAAATCATCAGCTTAAGAATGATAGTTGAATCCATGGGAGCTGATAAGATCAAGCAAAAAAGTATAGAGAAAGAAGAGAAGAGAGCCTGGGACAGTGCTTTGGGAGACGCACACAGTTACTGGGCATAACCTGGAAGACCCAGCCAAAGAGATTGAGGAGCGATCTGGCAGGTAGAAGAACCAGGATTAGGGTATTGTCAATGACAACCTAAAGAGAAGAGAACATCCAGGAGAAGAAGGTGATGAACATTGTCAAAGGCAGCAGAGAGGTCAAAAAAAAGATGAGAACTGAGAAAAGACCATTAGACTTAGCAATTAAGAGATCATTGCTGACTTTGGAGATCATTGATTAAAGTTGAAGGATAAGGTTGGAAGCCAGGCTACAGACTGCAGAGAGTTAAGAAAAGAGGAAAAGAATTAGAAACACTAGTTATATACATGGCCTTCTGAAGGAGTTTAGCCACATGGCAGGCACTTTGACCCCAACAAGAAAGAAATATTGAAGAATACCCACTGTATCCAGCTTTGTCCAGACTACTTTACGCTGAGTCTGTGACAATACTACTCCCTGCCTTTCTTCTTCTTCTTCTTCTTCTTCTTCTTCTTCTTCTTCTTCTTCTTCTTCTTCTTCGCTTTTTGGAGGGCAGTTGGGGTTTAGTGACTTGCCCAAGGTCACATGGCTAGTTTTTGTGCTAAGTGTCTGAGGCCAGATTTGAACTCAGGTCCTCCTGACTCCAGGGCCGGTGCTCTATTCACTGTGCCACCTAGCCGCCCAACCTAGCTTACTTCTTACCACTTACTATATACTTAATAAGTGCTATTGACTCATGATTTATCCCTTCCAAATGCTAATTATTGAGCTAATCAGGTTGGCCTCATTCACATGCCCCACCTATAAAAGCTCATCTTTTGATTTTCATTTCAGTAACAGTCTTAGAAATCATATCCAGCCCCCTTCCGTTTTAACAGTGGAATAGGAAGGAAGCCTAAGTTTAGCGGGATCTGTGGCCAAAAGAAGCAGTTGCTGAACACACAAGGCATTGCATTCAAACATCCACAAAAATTCAAGACAAACTAGTTTATCAAGAGACACTTGACGAAAGCTTTCCTTCACAACCAAAAACTTCTAAAGAATGTTAGTTCTTTCAAATGAAAGACAGCATTTAATCCAGATTGTTTCTGTGAAAAGTTAGGTGAGTGGTTTTGTTTTGTTTTTTTTTTTTTGTAGATCTGCAGAACAGAACATACAGTCTGTCAGTGATAGGTAAGCCTTAAAAAGGCACAAAAACTCCTGGGAAAATTTAGTGGCTTCCGCTGGGCTGATCACTTTGAGGTGCCACCTGCTTCTAAGATTGATGTGCTTTTCTGGGCTTCTCCCCTCTTATAATAAAGTAACTAAAGAAAAACCTTGCAAATGGAAATACAAAAATTTGTGTTCTAAGTGACAATTATCCCAGTAAGTCATTTTCACTCACTCTTTTTCCCTCTAGGATGGGTCTCAGGAAGGAAAGGACACTTCATAGAAGTATACCATGCCCCATGTCCACCTGCATGTGGGAGAGGGCTTTTTTCTTCCAAGTTTCCAGTTCGTTGAAGAGGTGTAACAGATCAGAGCTTCATGAGGCAAGGATCTCTGGAATTGGTTGGAAATCCAGGACAATCTTGACCTCTAATGGTCAGAGGTCCTCAGTATGATTAAATGGTAGGGTAGGAGAAGTATCGGAAGTTCCATCAGCCTGTCTTCCCAGTTGTTCCCCTTTTTCTCATTGCTGTCTAGAAAAAAGGTCTTAAAGGCACTATTATAGTTCTTATTGAAAGCTGTGTAGATTAGAGGATTGAAAAAGGAATTGGAATAGCCAAGCCACAAGAAAATACTCTTCCAGATGGGAGGGATATTGTAGGAACTGAGAGGACTAATGAGCTCAGTGATGAAGAATGGAATCCAGCAAAGCACAAACACCCCAATAAGGATGCCCACCATGAGAGCTGCCTTCTTCTCTTTCTTTTCCCTCCATGTGTCTTCATCAGTCTGGAAGGTCACCATGGCATGACGAGCAGTGAATACCATCTGAGGTTGGTGGAGGGCCTCTTTTACCTACAATGATCAATCAGCAAGTATTTATTGGGCCTCTACTATATGTCAGGCACTGTGCTACATGCTATGGACACACAGACAAAAATGAAGCTTTCTCTGCCCTCAAGGAGCTTAATTCTATGAACAGAAGGTTAGATGGACATTGCCTTTTATGCCTAGGTTCTGCTTGTCCAGGTACCTTGCAAAAGATCAACAGCTGGATCGTTTCCTGCACATTTACCTTGAAAGGAATACCTTTAGAAATTTGTACACAATTACAGACACAACATATGTGACAATTAACTTTGATAAATTGGACTCTTCTCAGTAATGCACAGGTTATAAGACAACTCCAAAAGACTCATGGTTTTTGTTTCTGGGGCTAGTTAGGGAGGTTGCACAACAATTTATCATCTCCATTATACAGATGAGAAGGGACATTCTAAGAGATTAGAATGTAAACTCCTTGAAGTCAAGGACTGATTCTGTTTTTGTCTTTATATCCCTAGTGCTTAGCATATAGCAGATACTTAACAAATGCATACAGAAGGGAATTGTGACACAGTCTGAGGCAAATTTACAATTGATCATAGATTTAGGGACAGGAAGAATTTCTCTCATTTTACAGATAAGTAATCTAAGGCCTAGAGAGTAGGGGACTTGGCCAATGTCAAGTAGGTAGTTCATCAGATCAGTCAATCGTTGTGGATACAAAGACAAGTAGCATAGTCTCTGCCCTCCCAGAGCTGCTATAGGTCTAGAGCTAGAAGAAATCTCAGAGGCCATCTAGTCCATCTCTTCATTTTACAGATGAGGAAACTCAAGGTTTCACAAGGAGTAAAATATCAGGGATGGAATCTTGATCTAGAACCATCTCTTTCCAGTGAACCCGACCAGTCTTGACTCAAATTCAATACTCAGTTTATTAACTCATCCTTCCATAAGATGTTTAAAAGGAAGTTAGATATGTGAGATAGAATAGCTAGCTAGACAAGATATGTGAAACTTTCCTCTTCTTCCATGTCCCTCATGAGGTTAGATGTTGCTTTTTGTGACTTTACCTTTCAAAACTGCTATTGATGTTTATTTCAGTTTCATGTCACTTGAATGGATCTATTCATGGTCCAGGAGAAGACCATGATTTCTTGTGCCTCCTATGCTTACCCAGTCATGATGCTGCAGAAGGTCTATTTTAGTGTCCAGGTCATCATTGACAAAATCAGGGAGTATAATGTACAGAGTACAAGCTTTCATATGGAGCAGATCACATGCAAGTGTGCTGACCATGGATGTAATGTCATGCTTTGACCATCAGCATATTATTCTCAGATATGTTTGGGGTTAGGACACCAAATGAACTTGCTCCCGTCCCCCCCACCTCATTCTGCTCAAGGTACCTGCTTTTCCCCCTTAACCCCACTCCTCCAAAGTCTAGTTACATTTCTGAGCCTACATAACTTTACATCTTCTTTGAATTAGAATTGGTTACTGATAACAGAAAATAGAGGGAGGGGAAAGAACAAGAACATTGCCATGATCAATTTAGTTCAGGGGAATATTAACTCAGGGGAATAGAAACTGCAAAACTATAGTGGTTACCTAGGAGACAACTTGAAAATTACAAGACCACTAAAAATCCTTGCAAATCATAATATAGAAATCAAGAGATGCAAGTACAGAAGGTTACTTTCACTTAAACATAATTAAATCTCACATTTATATAGTGCTCTATGGTTTGCAGAACAGTTTGCTTCATTATATTACTGTGAAACACTGCACCATCATCTTTTCCCTTCTCTTGCTCAAAGGACTCCTAAATTCTTTGATGTAGTGGAAATGACTTGAGTTGAAATTTTGGCTCTGACATATACTGCTTGCATGGCCATGGAAAAACCACCTCACCTCTCTGGGCCTCAGCAATAGTTCTACTCTTTGTCATTGTTTAAAGTTAGAAGAAATGGATCATTTTACAGATGAGAGAAATTCCTAGTGACTTTTGGGGAAGGGGGTACTTAGCTAAGTGTTTAAGGTAGAATTTGAATACAGGTCTTTCCTGCCTCCTACCACTAAGCCAGACTAATTCTCACAATATACTTGTGTATGCACATCTTCTAAGCACCACCATTATGCCCCTACCCCCAGAGTTGGAACAGGGAAGTGAGGTTACTTGTCATTGACTATTTGCTTGTGACATTCCAGAAGGATGTGCAATATATGTATTGGAGGTTGTCCAGCTTAACTGTCCTGTTTTACAGATAAGGAGACTGACAACCAAAGAGGAGAAAATAGCTTGCTGGCTACAGTCACCCCAGGAGTTAATGACAGAGCCAGACTGGAATGGGAGCAACGGCATGGGCATGGATCCCCACAAAAAGCCAGCATACAGAAGTGGACCCAAATTCTATGATTTCTTGTTTCTTTCTTTCTTTTGTTTTTTTCTCTTTTTTTGGTGGGGAAGTTAAAAGTTGTGGTATAGGTGGTGAGAAATTGAGGTGGGAATCAGGGGAGCAGAGAACATAAATGTAAGTTTTTAATCCACCAACCTCCACAGCTTCTGGCACGGGTGTGACGCTGTTGGTCTTCTTGGAGCCTATGCGGAACTTGGCAGCTTTATAGATCTTACAATAAACAAAGAGCACCACGCAGAGGGGAAGGTAGAAGGCGCCCACAGTGGAGAAGATGGTATAGGATGGTTCTCCGCTCACCTGACACTCTTCATTGTCCGCGGAGTAGGTCTCCCCCCAGCCAAAAAGCAGAGGGGCCAGCGAAATGACTGCTGAGAGCAGCCAAGTCAAGGTGATCATGACATTGGAGACGCGCTTTCGAATCCGGAGAGTGTACTCTAGGTGACGGGTGATGGACCAGTATCGGTCCAGGGCGATGGCTGTCACGTTCCAGATGCTCGCAGTGCAGCACAGCGCATCGCAGGAGATCCACAGCTGACACAGCTGCCTCCCCAGCTTCCAGCGGCGTCCGGACAGCTCCCGCACCAAACTCAGGGGCATGACCAAGGCTGCCACCAGTACGTCAGAGATGGCCATGGAGGCTACCAGGTTGTGGGGTACCCAATGGAAGGTGGTGCGCACGCAGAGGATGGTGGCCAGGACCAACAAGTTCCAAGTGAAGGTCGCCACCACCAGTAAACCCAGCAGGGTGAGGACTAGCACGCCAAAGATTGAGAGTGGGGGCTGACTGGGGTTAAGGTTCTCAGGGTCACTGCTCCCATTGGTCGGGAAGGGGGAGGGGAGAGTGAGAAAGGAGCCGGTGAAGTTCAAAGGCCAGTCCATTTCGTGGTCAGGAAGTGTCTTCTTGTGTGCTCTCTCCCTCTTTTCCTCTTTTCTCTCCCCTTCTCCGTGTGTGTGTGTGTGTGTCTGTCTGTCTGTCTGTCTGTCTGTGAAGGAAGCTCTGGTAGGAAGTTTGGGAGGGTTATCTAGGCTGTGAACCCAGAGGCAGCTGATCCAGCTGTGCCAAGCTCTGATCAGCACCGTAGCTTCTGCAGAGTGTTGGTGAATTAAGTCCCAAATGGTGACTAGACAGGGATGACGGTGAGGTGAAAGGAAGAGGTTTGGCTACAATCTACTTTTAAAATACCTTCAGGTGTGGAAAGCGAAACGTCCCCTGCTGTAAAGTCTAAAAACCCTTAAAGACTGAATTATCAGGGAAGGCTAGTTGAGGGTCAGGGAGCTAGAATTTTGTATCCAGCTCTGTTCTCTGCTGCAGAGACCACTCCTGGGCTGGCCTTGAGTCTAACTAATCCTAGTTAAACTAGCTGGAAGAAGCTATTCTATGTTGAGGGGAGAGTCAGGGAGGCATCTCTGGCTTCAGGAGTTAACCTTTCAGAGGTCTGAAGTCTGCGTTTTCTGCTGTTGCTACAGCAGCATCTCTTTAACTCAATGCAGGGAGGCGGGCTGGGGGGTGGGGAAGAGGGGAGGGAAGGACGGAGAGAATGAAAATGAAATAAAGGCTGGTACCTGCATTCGGTTCCATCTCTTTCTCCCTCCAATACGGACATCAAAGCTCTGCAGAAAGAATGCTTGCAAGTCCAGCCCACCCTATCCTTGTCAAACTAGAAATCAGCCCTTCATCAAGCATCAGCTGAATAGCACCTTCCTCTTTGCATCTTGCCCACTCCCCCAACCTTTTTTCTACCACAAAACACGAAGCCCCCCAAGTTTTGGTTAAAATCCCCCACCCTTCGATGTGCTCTCTCGGCATTCTAGGAACTGTCCAAGGTGCCGAATCGATTGCCTGACTGCCTAGGACAGGCAACAATACAACAAACTTCCATTTAACCAGGCTCCTCTAGTCCCTCCCACTTCTCTCCCCTCCCTCCCTTCCCCCCCCCCCCTTGCACATTTATCCTGGGCTTGAGACTTCTGACAATTTTTGACTTTCAGGAAGCTACTTACTCCCTACTGAAGCTATGAACACCAAGTCACAGGCAAACTGGATTGGAAATCAGTGAGTGACAGAAATTAGCATTAGAACCCAGATCTATTAACTACATAGTTTTGAGCTAGTCATATCACCTCTCTGAGCCTGTTTTCTCATATGTAAAGTGAAGGAATGGTGCTTGGAAATAATCTAGTTCAACTATTACAACTTGAAAATTGTTATTTTGTGATCTCATCTTACCTGCCTCCTTGCAGGAGGCAGGGGAAAGGATTTTATTGTGCTTCAGAGGCAGGGTTTTCATCACTACATTGCTTTCTTATCATCAACTTTCCCAACCCAGTCCAATATTTCTGACCTGATAGTCTCATCTTTCATCCTGTAACCCCCCCAAAACTGCTATCTTTAATGTAACTTGTTCAAGCAGGCAGTACATATTCCTACAATATAAGATGGCTGACACTAATAGGTTTAGCACATTTACTTGGCATTACAAAAGCTTTTTAGTTTTGTCTCTTTCTGTGGCATGTTCTGAATCTGTTTCCTGTGAGAAATACATTTTCAGGTAATGAGTAATAATTGCCAAAAGGATACATAACACTCTGTTGTGTTTTATGTAATTCCCTAAAAACCAGTAAGCCCTCATAGAAGATCCACATCTTGAGTGAAGTCAAACTCAAGTGTTCACTCAACAGTAAGTTGCATGTGACATTAAAAGCTGAAGCTACCAGGCACCCTGTTTTGAGTAAATTGACTCATCTTGCCGAATTCAAGATCAATTCAAGCAAACAACCACATTTTTCCCCACACTAAAGTGATCAGTTTTTTGAATCAATATATGATTTTCATTTGTGTATAGACACATATATACATATAAATATTGTAGCAGAGTGTATAGAATGCTGGCCTTGGAGGTAAGAAGAGATGGGTTCAAGTCCTGCTTGGTACATACTAGGTATGTGACTCTGGATAAATAACCTACAAAATGAATGATTTTAGAGAATTTCTATTACAAAAGTTCCCTATATGGGTAAAATCACAATTCTGAAAAAAAATGTTGATAGAGAAAGTATAAAGAATCCCATAAGAATGGATGTTTTGTGAGATTTGTGAAATTACAATTAGCCTTGGTGGGGAGAGAGTGGTTAAGTCAGACTGTTTTTTAAAGGATATGGGTGGCTTGAATAAATCCTAATAAATCCTAAATGCAAATGTAAAGTTTTAATACACACCTTTTTTGCATCTCAAAATTTCCCACAAAATTATAAAATAACTAAAAGGATTTTGTATAGTAATTAAGAAAGCTAAGAATATGCACAAGATATGTTTACGATAATTTACCTTGTACACATAAAAGATGCTATTCATTTGTTATTTTTGTTGTTAATGTCTAAGGGCAATTAATGAGCTTTACAAAATTATTCTTACAGATCTAATCATAGAAAAGTCAGGGAGTCATTTAGGCTACTTCGCCTACGTCAGATAGAATAACAGAAACACCCCCCGATGTTATACAAAAACATTTTATTAAGCATGTCTCTAGATGTTGTTCATATCTTTGAAAAACATGACAGAAAGCAAGCTGCTATTGCTATAGTTTGTCTCTTATTTTCAAAGTGATTTTATATTCATTTCCCAATTTTATCTTAATATTTTTTGAAAGCAAATAATTATCAACACTTCTTTAGATGAATAAACTGAGTTATAGAGTATGTGGTGTGCCTACATACTCTTCATTCAGTGGCAGAACAGAGACTGACATTTAGGTCTGCTGACTCTTAAACCTATGAACTTTCCAACAAATCACCCTGAATTTTAAATATAAATGAAAAATCACCAGGAATAGAGATGTACTTACCATCTGTCATTTTAGAAAAATGTAGCGTCACAAATAGATGGGGACACCTCAACAAAACCAGGCTCCCATTAAGACTTGATAAGGAATTTGAACCTTGGACAATTACTTGGAAGTCTGTAACATAGCAGCAAAATGTTCTTCTGCTTATTGTGTATCACTGTCTCTTGACATGCTTTTAGTTTCTGATGGCAGTCTCTTTCTTGTGCAGTGGGCACACATTAGGCCATGTTTATGGGGTTTATACAATAATGAAACCCATTATGTCTTCCTTGTATGCCAGGTCTAACAGAGACATTGGCTAACCTCTGAGTCTAAGAGTCAGCAGTCAATTAGCATTAAGTGCTACCATGTGCCAGGCACAATGCTGAGCACTGGGAGGTATGTATGTGCGTAGTCATGAGAAATAGTTGAAAGAGATGGAAGAATATACATTAGAAATGAGAGAGTATAGTACTAGCACATTTAGGAAAAAAAAGATTTAATAATAGAGATACACAGGTTAGGTATTAACAATAATTTTCTCATGGTAGAGTAAATATCAAGACCCTGGAACAGTTTGCTAAAGGAAACTATAAAATACCCTTTTGGGAAGATATAGAGGGGAACATAAAGCTGGAATAGACCTTCAAATACTTTAACATAGCTCTTAGACGCCCATGAGCTTTGTCTTCTGTAGGCTAAACATTCCCACTTGCTTCAACTGATCATCATATGACATGGGCTCAAAGCTTTTCACTGTCATGCTTGCTCTCCTCTGGATGTTCTCTAGCTTCTCAGTACCTTCTTAAACAGTGACGCCCCAAACTGAACACAAGTCAGATGTGGTTTAGCCAGGGAAGAGTAGAAGGACTATCACTTTATTCCTGAAATCTATGCTGGTCCATATAGCCCAATGGTCTCCTTATTGATAAATTCAAGAATTTTGTCTCTTTTTATCATGTTGACCTGTGAAGGTTTCAGCAGTGCTGACTGTACCACTGACATTTTTTTTTCCAAGGAGGAAAGAATCTCAAATGAAGTGCAGTTAACAGAAGGTTTGTGTGACACTGCATTGTTACTATTTTTCCTTCCAAAAAGTGGCCCCAAAGGCCTTCTGGGCTTCTTGCCCATTTTAAGTTTGAAAATATCATTTAGATCCCAAATGCTGCCAATCATTCGCTTTACCAGATAAAAATGTGTGACTCCAACTTCCTCACACTCCTCTTTTTCTTCTGTCACCTGCCAGAAGGTCTTGGCTCACAGTTGGGCACCCAAGAAACTCAGCAGGAAGTGAACACCATAATTCAATTATATTTTCCAACACTATGACAGATTGGATGACTGATTTGCATGTTAGAATTAAAACAGACCTCTACTAGGGTTTCCTCTGACTTCACCCTGCCCAAGCATAACCACAACTATCTTCTCAGTGTCTTTTGAAGGATTCATGTCTTACCTCCTATATGTCATGTTTCATATCTCTAAGAGCTCCATCCTTGGTTCTTTCTTCCCTTCTCTAGCTCTATTCAGATGGTTCTTGAATCTTCATGTAATCTTTGTTCTCTCTCCTGAACTCCAGGATAAATGCAGGCATCTCCAACTGCCTATTGGATTATCTTCACCTGAATGTCCTAGAGGTGTCTCAAATTTAATGTCTAAAACCAAATTTATTATGTTTCATCCCCCTGAACCCATTCTTCCTCCTAATTTCCTGGTTTCTGTTGAGGGAACTATGATCTTCTAGTCATAGAAGTTTGTAACCTAGGAATCATCCTTTACATTCTTCCTTACCCCATAATGGTAATCAATCACCAGATTCTGCAGGTTTTATTACCATAATGCCTCTCCTATCTGTCCCTTTCTCTCCACTGAATCTGTAGTGCAGGCCTTCATCACCCCTTGCCTGGACCATGGAAAGTCTCCTAGTTAGTCTATCCAAATCCAGCCTCTAACCTTTCCAATCCATTCTCCACGCATCTGGTGAATTGACATGAATAAAGCCCAGGTTTGATCATGTCACTCTAACTCAAGAAGCTTTTGTGTCTCCCTATTACTTGTAGTTTAAAATACAAATCTCCCTTGTTGGAATTTTAAGCCCTTCATGTATGATTCTTACTATTTTCTCAGGAGGATTACACATGAATACTCCTCACAAATTCCAAACTCCACTAAAGCTGGCCAATTGTTATTCCCCATATATTCCTCCTACTGCCACACCTTTGGAAAGTGGGAAAGTTATAAAGTTGGAGGGCAAATGTCCCCTCTTCTTTTTTTTTTAAAGGAAGAGAACAGAGTTTGCAAAATATATGCCAGTGTGCTTGACTGGGAAAATTGGTAATCCTGGTAAAATTTTAGAACATTATTAAAGAAATGGTTAGTGATCATTTAGGGAAGAATATATGTATTTCAATAGCACCTACTATGTGACAGTTAGAATGGGTAGTGGTGCTTCCAAATCAGGACAGCTTCATCAAGAATAGGTCATGCCACATTAACCTTATTTCCTTTTTTGACAGGGCTGTTAAACTGTTAGATAAGAATAATGCTGTAGGTAAAATTTATCTAGATTTTAGTAAGGCATTTGATAAGGTAACTCATACTGTTCTTGTGGAGGAAAAAGAATTATGTGGACTGATAATAAAAGTAGGTAGATTCTGCACTGTTTGGTAGCCAAACTTCAAAACTAATTATTAATGGTTTGATGTCAACTTTGCCAGAGACTTCCACCTGAATTTAACCCCAGAATTCATACTTAGGCTCATGCTGTGTAACACTTATCACTGACTTAGCTAAAGGTATAGATGGAATGTTCATTAAGTCATACAGTGTGAAGGGACAGTATACATAATGGGGAAAAAAATCTGGATCTTAAAAGATCTTTATAGGCTTAAATTTCATAAGATTGGATCTCGTTGTTAAAGGAATTCTATAATTCATTGTCTTAGAAGGCTTTAAAGTGATTTTTTAAAAAAAAAGTCAATATTAATTGCCTAAGATCACACAGACAGTTAATGAGCTAGTATGGGGAAGAGAGAGGAGTAGAACCCAGGTTTCCTGAAGGCCACTCAAGTTTTCTTTTCATGTTACTTTAGGGTATGGCAAATCAGTGACACAGTAAGAAACAAATGTAAATAGGAGTAGAAATAAAGGCAAAGTCTTGCTCTTGGGCCAAAAAAAATCACAAGTATGCGATAAAAGATAAAGTTGGATAGCAGTTTGTCTGAATAAAGATCTGGCTGTTTTGGTGGACTACAAATTCAGTAGGACTCAACAGAAAGAATCCAGTAGCCAAAAACTGCTAATTCTTTGTATTTGAATGATGGCTAAATACTACCTGTAAAAGAAGTGAGTTTATTACCTCTGATGGGAAAAGTGACACAGTCTTGGGTCAAGGGGAAGAAAGGTTTTTCTCATAACTGAGTTCTGTATGTTTTAGAGTGTTAAGGCAAATAATAGCTTTTAAAATCAGTACAGGGAATAAACATTCCTACTTAAGCCTTTCCTTTCATATACGTGAAGGACATAGGGTAATTAATGATAAGGAGAACATATATATATATATATACACACACACACACACATACATTCATATCACTTTAAATTTTGCAAAGCAATTAACAAATGTTATTTGAACTTCACGACTCTGAGAACTATGTGACATTATTATCCCTATTTTATAGATTAGGAAACTGAGGTAACAAAAGTTAAATGATTGCCCAGGGTCGCACAGATTAATGTCTAAATTAATGTCTAATGCCAGATTAATTTCTAATTAATGTCTAAGTAATTACTTAGACAAAATTGTCTCAAATACAATTACAATTATTACAATTCTGTTAAATTACAATTATTCAGTCTGCTAAATAAAGTTTCCTCCTAAAGTACTTCGGTAAATTTTAAAACTTTATTATGTGCTCAGAAGAAAAAAAATCAATCCTTGTCTTTCTTTTTGATAATTACTTAGTTAATGTCTAAGGCCAAATTTGAGCTTGGGTCTTCCTGACCTCAGGTCCAGTACTCTATTCACTGCACCGCCTAGCTTCCACAGGTGCTGCTAGGAACATTTCCATCATAAACTGCTCGACCCCCACTGTCAGGTAAAAGCAATTTTCATAGAAGTTCCCTGGAGAGGGGTGTCTTAGAAATTGTTGCTCACCCCATGAGGGCCCACAGATGTGTCTCAGGCCAATCCACTTGGAAACACAGTTAATTCAAACTGCTGAGGTTTTGTTCCACTAGCCTCCTGGCTCATAATGGCATGAATGGTGGTATAGGGTAAGTGGTAGTTATCTCATGCTCCAAGTCTCCTGGTATTCTGATCCATGGCTAAGGGAAACACACAAGCAAAACATAGCCTGAGGAATAAGTGTAGCAAGATAATGAAATTAAACTTGAATGCATTGCCTAAGATCACACAGACATTTAATGAACTGTTCTGGGAGGTTTCCTGAAGGCCAAACTACTTACCTTTTCACGTTTCTTTAGGAAACTGGCAAGCAGGGATGTAGGTAGGAGTGTTAGGGCCTTAACCTCTTATGCTGGTAGCTGAACTTCTCTTTGTCCTTCAATTGCAAAATAAGCAATTGTTTAGCCCCTTCCCTCCTCCTCCTTTTTAATTCATAGGTTTTCCTGGATAGTAGTTACAGCAATAGAGTCTGGGCCATGGATACAGGAAAGAGGCCATTGGCAAGAATTGGCCTATTTTCTATTGTCTTTGTACTTTCCCCATGCAGATAAGCCATGATAATATGTAAATCTATACAAGCTAACTGGTTTTTAGCTAAGGAGGGCATCATGGGAATTTTAGCTGGAATTAACTGCATTCACAGGCAGTAATTATAGACTTTGGTTCTTCAGTGGAGCCATGGCCTCATTAATGTGGGAATGCATGGTAGATTGCAAGAACTTTGGGTGGGTAAGGACTGTTTCTGAAGGATAGCTAAGGTTTGTATTTGTAATAAGGGGATTTGTTGTCTGTTTATGTTTATGAAGGACCGCAAGCTTCTGATGTATAAGTCAAGTCACCTGGCCATGCTGTTCTAGATATGCTGTAGGTGCTACATTTTTACTAGCCCACTGTGATGTTACATAGCGAACATGATTTCCTTGCACAATCTGCATTGTTTAATAAAACCAGAAACTTGAAGAATAATCTTCTTTTAATTTCTGGTGACAGTGACCTGATGCTGAATTCCTATTCTATGATGATTCTGCATGACTCAGCCATAACTGATGCTTCTTTGTCAATGTATCGTTGGTTGAGCTAATTGTCGTTGCTGTTTATGGAAGACCTTTTGATTTGACTCTTGATCTTAGCCATCTTATGTGCTCTATCCAGGAGAAAACTACTTGCAATTACATTTAGAAATTTAACGGTAGATTGTAAGCATTTAAAATTACTCAGTCTGATAAAAGCTATTTACTCTAAAAGTACTTCTGTAAATCAAAAAACTTTATCATGTGCTCAGAGGGGAAAAAAATCAGTCTTCCTTTTTGATGGAAAAAAGTGTTAATATCTGTCTAATTGCCTTAGTGTAATGAGTTCTCTATTTTTGTAAAAGTGGAGTTTTGGGGAGGATGCTTTGAAAATCTATTGAACATTTTACTCTTGCAAAAATTTACATCGACTAGTACTGCATATATGTTAATTGTTTTAAATGTGTTCTTCCCATTGACTCTTGATTTCAGGATTCTGGTAAGTCTCTTGGCATATACAGTTTCTCCTGAATAGTTTTGTGCTTGATGCCTAGAGAAAACAAGGTATTTGTAAGCATTCTTTTCATCTGGTAGTTGATTTCTAGATTCAAGCTTAGAACCTTCAGTCTCTATCTTTCCCTGGCATACATGAACGATTTGATATTTGTCAAGTCCAAATGATGTCAAGATATGATTGGAGAAAGATGCTGAGACAAAGAAACTGTTTGAGGCTTTTTTCCCCAGTGGAGCCATACAACTTGCTGTCATACATGTATATCAAATGATTTATAAGGTGACTGGGCATAACTGCTTTCTTAACTTATAATCCATACTCAGTTCTTTGGAGGAAAGATGATAATAGATTCAAAGACAGGCAGAACCATAATGGGTTAAACTTTCTCCTTGAATGATGCTCTATTTTGTATCACAGGTTCAAAGTTGGAAGGAACCTTGGAAGTGAAGTAATTTGTCCAGAGTCACACAGCTGGTTGGTGTGTGAGGCATAATCAAACTCATATCACTGGTTCTAATTCCAGTGCCCTATGCATTGTATTACCTACCTTGTTCTTGGCGTTATTGTGTTTTTCTCGACATTGCTTTGGTGACATGCTTAAAATAGAAAACAGTTCTCCACATGTACATCAAATACGCTAGTGTTTTCATTATACTTGGGTCTATTCCATTTAAATGATTAATCTATTAAACTTAAACTTGCACTAAGGCTTTCAGGACACTCTGTATTTATAGGGCATGAAGGAGCCATGAGTATGGAACTGAGTCAAAGACTTTGCAATTATCAATAAAGGCATCATGAATATTGTGCCACTTTGGGCCATCTTTTCCCCACCATTACCAAATGGATAACAAATTGCTTTTTATACTTCTAGTACTTTTTGGTACACTTTTATTTGGTCCTCCCACAATATGTTATTTTCTTGTATTTGTAGATTTTTGTGATTATTAAAAGCTGCAAATAGGTTGTAAAGGCAGGTTGGTGGCACAATGGATAGAGCACCAGGCCTAGGGTCAGCAAAATCTTAATTCAAATCTAGCCTTAGATACAGCTGTGTGACCCTGAGCAAATCACTTAACTTCTGTTTGCCTCAATTTCCTCATCTGTAAGATGCGAGTAATAATAGCACTTACCTGCCAGGGTTATTGAGAGGATCAAATGAGGTCATAATTGTAAAGCATTGAACACAGTGTCTGGTATACAATAAGTGTTGTGTAAACATCAGCTATTGTTATTGTTACTGTTATTCTGAAGTACACAAACCGATAATTGGCGTATATTCAGAGGGGACTCATCTTTTGAGATTATATATGTAATGCTTTTTGTTACAGAAGGTTGTGTCCATTTTGTGTCTTAGGGGAAGCTGATGAGATGCTTTCCTAGTTATTCAAGTGCTGTTGTGAAATGTTTGAGCCAATAGTCAGGAATCCAACTTGTTGCTACTTTTTAGTTTTGCAAAGAAGCTACATTAACTTCCCTTGATGCAACTTTTGCGTTGTACATTATATTAATGGCACACAACTTTTCTCTTTTGTTTTTGTCCAACTTGCTTTTTTGATTATGTTGTGCTTATTGAAGCCATATAGATAATCAAAATTTTTCCAGATCCTTCTTCTTTGGGAATCTCTTAGCTTCTCAAGCTGCTGTAGTAAAGGCTGAGGTTGAACTATGTATTTTGTTATTTGCACTTCATTAACTCCCTATTGCCTGACTTTTTTATTTTTAGTTGATGATAGATTTAGCATTAGAAGGGACCTGAAAATGACCTACTGTAATCCCTTCCCTTTTATGAAGGTAACCATTGGTTCAAAGGTACATTTGCATAAGACTTTTCTCCTTGGTGGAGATGTTCCAAACCTGCTTGGGTCAGGGGACAGAGTTGGTGAGAGCTTGAGAGGAGAAATCCTAGTCTTCTGGCTTCCAACTTTTAGAAAGAAGACATATGACTCTGAAGGGAGAGAGTCTCTGGGAAGAAACCAAAGTGTGGAGGAGCCAGTACTTCTAAGGAAAATGAGGCCTAAAGAGATACGGTAATATGCTCATAGTTAAATAGTAAGTGGCCGAGTGAGGGCTTAAACACAGGTCGTTTGACTCTAAATTCAGCACATTTTCTACTTTCCATGTTTCTGATATACTTTTGTTTTCCAGTTCCATTCTTCATGTTTCTCTGTCTTTGTGTCTCTCTCTGTCTCTGTTTCCCTCTCCCTCTGTCTTCCTCTCCTTCCCTCTCTCTGTCTCCCTCTCCCTCCCTCTCTGTCTCTGTGTGTCTCCCTCTCCCTCTCTCTCTCCTTCTCCCTCTCTGTCTCCCTGTCTCTCTCTCTCTCTCCCTCCCTCTCCATCTCTGTGTGTCTCTCTCTGTCTCCCTCTCCCTCTCTGTCTCCCTCTCCCTCTCTGTCTCTCTCTCTGTCTCATTATTTTGAGTGATAGGGCATCCAATTTTTTATTACATGTTCCAACTAAATATTGCTATTAAGGGCAACTGAAGGTCATAATGTAATTTTCTAATGCCCTTTCTTCAGTTCTTCAATAGCTTTTTCAGTTCATTTCTCCCATGGTAGTGTTTGATACCTGTCCTTTTTATAAAAAAATTAACAAGCATTTATTTTCTCTCCTTTGCACTTCCCCACTCCCACAAATTAAGAAAATCCTTGTAACAAATATACATAATTAAGCAAAACAAATTTCCATATTGGTCATGTCCAGAAATGGAGGTCTTATTCTTTATATTCAGTCAACACTACTCTATCAGGAGTGGGTCGCATGCTTCTTCATGAATGATCATCATCTCTCTGGAGTCAAGGTAGTCACTCGCTGTATTGATCAGAGTTTTTAAGTCTTTCAAAGTCATTCATTGTTTATAGTATTTTTATATGCAGTTTATATGCAGTGTTCTCTTAGTTCTGCTATTTCCCTCTTCATCAATTCATACAAATTTCCCCAGGTTTCTCTGAAACTTCTGTTTTATCATTTTATCATTTTCATGGTACAAAAATAATCTATTACATTCATATGCCATCATTGGTTCAGCCATTCTCCAATGGATGGACGTCCTCTTAGCTTGCAATTCTTTGTCCTTATCAAAATTGCTGCTCTAAGTATTTTTGTACATGTGGATCCTTTCCTCTTTCTTTCATCTCTTTGTGGTGTAGGCCTCCTAGTGGTATCACTGGGTCACAGGCTAGTGACTTTAGGGGGATAGTTCCAAATTTCCAGAATGTTAGACCAATTCACTAACTCCATCTTTCTGCCATGGCTCTTTTTTAATGTCAGTGGTTGCAGCAGATACAGTTAAGTGGAAGTTCAGTAGTATTTTTATACTTTCTGTCAAATACTATGGTAGAATATGTTCATTCATAATGTTATGGAAAATGCTAACTTTTTTTAATTATGTGGTTTTGGTATCATTGACATATTAGATAGATTCTTGCCATCAAACTCGAAAAAAGGCTTTAAAAATTCCATTCTAAATATATGTGCCAGTTAGAATCATAGGAAATATTGGTTTTGTTTTTATCATCTCTTTCATTTAGTAGAGTTTCTGGAGTTTTTGTTAACATTGTTAACAATGACCTCAGGTTCATTCATTTTTTCCTGTTCAGATTGTTTTTCCTAATTTAATTTCATTTTTTATTTTGGCTAATCAGGGTTTGGAGATTAAGTTGCTTCTCATGATTGCCTGCATTGATCTTCAGTACACAGCCATGTAACCTGGAGATAAACATATTGTTGACAAAAATAGTATGAAGCCCATGTTCATAACTGCTAAGACATTTCTAATTATGATGTTACTGGAGCATAATGAAAGTCTTCATGTTATCAGCCCTTTTGATATGCATTTGTAGTTTGTCCACTTCAGAGTTCAATGCTATCTGCACTGAAGCATTTCTAGCAGGTATTTCTAATTTGTTTAGGTGTTATCTTACCTTCTTGTGATGTCAGAACACAAAGGAGCACTTTGCTGCATAGTTCTCTTTGTCAAATTAATCATCACAATAGTTCTACATAAGGTTAGCCTGTACCTTATGCTTCTATATGTATTTTTAAGATTCACAGGAGCAGTTTCAACACAGCAATTGACATGCTAGTCCAATCAGTGGTATCATCAGAAGCCAGCTGACCAGAATTTTATTGGATTGTACCTGATCTGCTCTTGGTGGAGTAAAAGGAAATGATGTAGACAGGATCTCGGTTTACTTATCTTTAAAACGAAGGGGTGGTGGAGTAGCTGATCTTAAAATAGTCTTCCAGTCCCAAGGTGTACAGCTCTGTACCGTGGATGGATTGTGGTCACTCACTAAGTTACCCATGTGACATTCAAGCAACATCGCTACTGAGTAATTTCCTAGTAACTTCCCTTGAGCAACATGTTACCTCGCATCACTAGGTTCATAAGGGAGTTTTTGTATAAAACATAAATACAAATATATGTTGAAAGAGTGAGAACAGTACTCCCAGCCCCTAGGCACTCTGGCCCTGAAGAGGAAAATAATATGTACAGAATCGACCAGAAAGGAGGAAATCCTTAAGAAAGAAGAACCAGAGGTCAGAGGACTAAAGTGATCATCATCAAAGTGATGAACTATGTTAAAAATGCTGACCTCAAATTATCACTGCCATCTACATGTAGATGAGTAGGAAGGACTGCATAGTGCCTTTTTGAGAGTTTAATGTGTTTCACATTGAAAATAGAAAATTATTCCTTCAGAGAAGGTAGGATTGATGCTTGTTTAGGAATCAAACTTTTCATTTTGGAGGCAGTGTGGTATAGTGGTGAGAGAGCTGCCCTTGAAGCCAGGAAGTCTTGGGCTTAAGTTCTGCATGTAATAAATACTGACCATATATGGTCCTGTCAAATTATTTAATCTTTCAAATGTTCTAGACAATTCCTTAAGATTCTAAACTGCACTTACTAGTTGTGTGATCTTGGGATATTGGTCTCGTTTTCTTTTTCTTTTTGAATTCTGGCTGATGTTATAAGGCCTTATTTGTGTCATAGAAGGAATTTGGTAGCATCCATTCCTTTGCTATTTTTTTCAAATAGTTTATGGAATATTGAAATTAATTATTCTTTGGAAATTTGATAGAATTCACTTGTGAATCCATCTGGTCCTGGGTTGTTGTGTTTTCTTTTTCCTTTGAGAGGTCATATATGCCTTGTTCAATTTCTTCCTCTGAGATCTGTTGATTTTAGTAAATACTAATTTTGTCACTTAAGCTGTTGGATTTAGTGGCAAAGAGTAGGGCAAAATAACTCCTAATAATAATTGTTTCTTTCTCATTTCTTATGAATTCTCCATTTTCATTTTTTAATGCTGGTAATTTGGTTTTCTACTTTCTTTTTAACCAAATTAGCTCATGGTTTATCTATTTTATGATTTTTCTTTTCTTCAAAAAAACCCAACAACCCCTACTTCTAGTTTTATTTATCAGTTTAACATTTTTCTGTTTATTTTTAGTTTTGTTAATCCCTTGATTTTTGGAATTTCTGTTTTGGTGTTTAATTGAGACTTTTAAATTGGTTAATTTTGTACTTTTAAAATTTCCTTGTCCAATTCACTGATCTGATTTTTTTTTGTTAATTGAAAATATTTAGAAATACAAATTTTTCTTCAAGCATCATTTTGGTAGAATTCCAAAAAATTTCTGACATGGCATATAATTGTAATTATCTGTATCATTCCCATGACTTCTTTTTTACTAACAGTTCTTTAGGATTAAATTATTTTGCTTCCAGCTGATTTTTTCCCCCCAGTGTCCATTTAATATATTTTTATTTCATTGTGGTCAGCAAATAATATGCTTATTATTTCTGCTTTTCTCCATTGTTTTGCAAGATTTTAAAGTTTGAATAACTGGCCAGTTTCTGTAAAAGTACTATGAAGAGCTGAGAATATATATACTTAAAAAAATTCCTATTCAGTAATCACAAGAGTTCTATCATAGCAAACTTTTCTAAAATTCTATACTAGCTTTAACTTATTTTTTCATTACATTTATCTAGGGTTTAAAGGGGGGTACATTTGGGTCCCCACTCTTAAGAGTTTATTGTAATTTTTGTAATTCATTTCACTTTTCTCTTAAGTATTTGGATGCTCTGTGGTTCAGTGTACATATATCAAGTATTGACATTAATTCATTGTCTATAGTGCCTTTCAGCAAAATGTAGTTTCCCTGCTTACCTCTGATTAAGTCTATTTCTGTTGTTGCCTTGTTTGAAATAATAATTGCTGCCCCCTGCTTTTCTTGTGTTCAGCTGAGGCATAATAGATTTTGTTCCAAGCTCTTATCTAAACTCTCTGTGCATCTTTATATTTCATATGTTTCTAGTAAATAATATAGTTAGATTTTGTTTACTATGCACACACTCTTTACTATAAGTTCTTACTCTTACTTTCCTCTCAACATACTCTTTACTATCCCTTCTCCAAACCTGGGGTTTTTTGCTTAGGACTAATCCTTTCCTGAATCTACATTCTTATATTCAATTTTCCCATTTTCTTCTTCCTTTCTGTATCCCTGTTGAGTTGAATTTATTCCTATACCAAATTGTGTGTATGTGCATATATTCTTTTATATTATATTCTATAATATATAATTTTATATTCCAGTTTAGATTAAAGTGAAGTTCAAGTGAAGCTGCTCCATTCACTCAATGTACAGTCATGTGTAGGTCTACTTGCGTAACCCAATTACATAAGTTCTCCCATTTCCTCCCATTTTTCACCTTTTGTAGCTTCCTCTCTTTTCTTTCTTCTTTCAGAATCATCAGAACATAACAAAACCACCTCTAAATTTTCTGTATTGTTTGATTACTTCTATTACCTTTTATGACATTAGGATTCTGAAAGGATACTTCTATCACCCCCCTGTCCATTAAAATGTAAACAGTTCATTCTTATAAAGTTCTTTCCAATTTTTTACTTGTACTTACCTTTTTATTTTTCTCTTAATTCCTAAATTTGTATCTCACAGTTCCTTTTCAGATCCAGTTTTTATATCAGAAATAATTGAAAGTCTATTTCATTGAAGATCCATTTTTACCCTTGTAGGATTATGTCCAGTTTTGCCCAGGTAAGTTATTTCTTGTTGTAGACTTATATATTTTGTTATATCTTAATCCATATTTTCCACTCCTTTATAGATTCAACTCCTGAGGCTTCAACATTAAAAAAATAGTCAATTAAAAAAAATTACAAAGTACTTTTATGTTGCTAGGGATGACCAGAAGAGAATAACTAAAAAATACCTACAATCAAAGAATTAAAAAAAAATACCTACAATCAAAGAATTAAAAAAAAAGAACCACTAGAATTTCTAGGAGAAACGATGCAAGAGTTTTTAAGAAGAGTTTGAAATGATATTATACAAGAAATAAGAGCTAAATAGGAGATATTTGAAAAAAGAATCACTAGTTTAATACAAGAGGTACCAAGCTGCCTAAAAATTAGAATAGAATAAATAAAAGTTAATGACTCCAGGAGACAATAAGAATTATTAAAATATAGTCAAAAGATTGGAAAAATACAGGAAAACATGAGGTATCTCATATCAAAAATAACTGACCAAGAAAACAGATCAAGGAGAGGTAACATAAAAATTTATGGATTGCTTAAAATCCATAACCCTCCTTCCTCTCTCCCAAAAGAAAGAAACCACATATCACAATTCAAGAAATTATTAAAGAAAACTGTCATATTATAACAAGAGAGTAATGTAAAAATAGAAAAAAAATCCACCAATCAATTCCTGAAATAAGTACCCAAATGAAAATTCCCAGGAATGTCATTGACAAAATCCAAAGCTTTCACATAATATAAAAATATTGCAAGCAGCCAGAAAAAGAATCAAGGAACCACAGTCAGGATTATACAGGTTTTAGTAACTACCTTTACAATGTCAGGATAAATTAAGGAAGGCCTTCAGAATGTTATTTCATGTCATGTAGCGTTTCATGTGGGTTATGTTCGGTTTGTGAAAATGAAAATACGTCCTGCATATCAGATATTTACATTACGATTCATAACAGTAGCAAAATTACAGTTATGAAGTAGCAACAAAAATAATTTTATAGTTGGGGGTCACCACAACATGAGGAACTGTATTAAAGGGTTGTGGCATTAGGAAGGTTGAGAATCACTGTATGGTACTTAAATTGAGCTTTGAGGGAAATTAGGTATTTTTAGATGTAGAGATCAAGATGAATTTATTTATGGCATGTGGGATAGCCAGTGAAAAAGCACAGAGAAAGGGGAGGATATGTCAAATTTGAGGAATACCAAGAAGACCAGTTTGGTTGGATTGTACAGTGTGAAAGGAAGTCATGTCTAATAAGGTTGGAACCCAGGTATAAAGGGCTTTAAATGCCAAATAGCGAAATTTGGATTTGACTGTAGAAGTAATAGGGAGGGAGACATTATAATATACTGAATAGGGTCCTGACATGGTCAGACCTTTGTAAAACACCTTGGGAGCTATGCATTTGATGAACGGAAAAGGAAGAGACTTTAGAAATGAGAAATTTATTGTTACAGAGTCTCCCCCTTGTGTCAAACTGAATTATACCTCTGTAACTTCTACCCATTGCTCCTATTTCTGTCCTTTTGGGCTCTTTTCATTCTTTTAAAATTTCACAATCTATAAAGGAGTACTCTGCTGAATAGGGTCCTGATATAGTCAGACCTTCGTAAAATCACCTTGGGAGCTATGCAGAGGAAGAATGGAAAAGGAAGAGACTTTGGCATAATATACCTACAAAAAAGCAACAAGGATGATCTAAAGATACTGAAATGTTTTCCTAGAAAACCTCAATTTCTTCAAGCCTCTACTTCAGTTCCTCCTCTTAGATGAGGCCCTTCCAGCTCCCCCATTGTCAATAATCTCCTTTCCCCCCAAAATTACCTTGTGTTTACTTTGTATATATTGTATGTGTGTACTTATTTGTTTTCACCCAACAGAATATAAGCTCTTTAACGTCAGGGATTGTTTCATTTTTTCTTAGTATTCTCAGAACTTTGTATAAATAATAACCAACATTTCTATGGTGCCTACTATGTGCCAGGCCCTGAGCTAAGTGATTTACAAATATTATCTCATTTGATCCTTATAACCTCCTGGGGGTGGGGGAATGGTAAGGATAGATCTTCTTCTTATTCCCATTTTACAACTGAAGAAACTGAAGCAAGTCACTTAACTTGCCCAAGGTCACAGAGCTAGTAAGTGTCAGAGGCTGGATTTGAATTCAGGTCTTTTGGAATCTAGTCCTAGCACTCTCTCCACTATACCCCTTAGCTGCCGTGTTCCAATACCTGAAACATAGTAGGCACTTAAAAATGCTTGTATTGAAAGATGTTAAGACTCAAAACCATTCCACATCATAATAATTTGAAGAAACTGGGACAGTTAGTCTGAATAAAGAGACTTGGCTGACTGAGAGGATGAGACATAGTTGTTTTGAAATTTGATCCTGTTTTCCAAATGACAATATTTCAAATATTTGCTTTGCGGATTCCAAAAGGACACAAATAGGAGCAATAGACAGAAGTTAGAGAAGCATAATTCAGTTTGACACAAGGGAGAAACTGTAACAATTAGTCCAAAATGGAAAAGGTTACCTGGATAAAGTAATGAGGTCTGCCTCTCAGGAGGTCTTTTAGTGGAGATTCCTTCTTCCAATTTGGGTTGGATTAGATGACTTCTGATGTCCTTTTCTTCTCTGATATGTCAACGATCTGTGATCAGCACTTCCACCTCAAGGGAAATGGGTGCTCCCCCCTGCAAGGTGAGTGTGCGACTCCCCAGTTAATAGTTATGGATGCCACCTGATGGTTAAATGAATTGTTTTTATAAGACTTTGAGAGGAAAAAGTTCAATTACCCTTCCTTCCAATGCTTAGTTACCCTTATTATCAGTTCTACCTTGGAAATGACCTTACTCTTCATGCATGTTCAGCCACCTTTAATCCTGAATTCAATTGGAAGAGAATGTAAAGAACAAAAATGGGCTACCCCTTTTTCAGTCTGCTGAATCTTTCTTAATCATTTATGCTTTTTTATTTGTAACCACCAGTCCATCGCACCTGCTTTTGTGTTATATTCAAGACTGTTTTTTGATGACTAGGAATCTAAATGAAAGATATAAGGGAAGAGACCACTAATTGAAACTTCACATATGATTCAAGTCTCAGAATTTGATTGACCATGATTCAAGTCTCAGAATCTTTGAAGAAGAGAGAAGGGTCAAGGGAGTCTATAGGGAATGGTAAAGGGCAATAAAGTAGGGTGGTTTTGGTACTGTGGCTGCATTTTAGTTCACAAGAAATTTAGTATATTTCTGAATGAAGAAAATCACCCACTCCTGGGAATCAGACTAGGAGATTTTGGTTCAGCTTGGAAAGAGTATCCCCTTCTGTATCAATACATCTAAAAGATATTACTGAGGTTGTATTAAAGTTGGTATTAAAGGCTAGGATGTTTCTTCTTCACATCTGCCTCTTAAGAGATTTTCACAGAAGAAGCAAGTTGGCCAATAATGTTAAAAGAACTAGGCCTTTGTTACTGGTGCATTTTACCTTGCACAAGGGAAAGTACTTAACTTAAAATAGCCATGAATAGGGGCAGAAGAGACAACGATATATTAGGACTAAAGAGATAGAGAGCCAACTCTCCAAAGGGCCAAGGTATATATATATGTGTGTGTATACACACACACACACATATACTTCACCAGTGAGGAAGTCTTTCCTTTGAGTGAGTAATTGCATTTCCCTGATGTCTTGGTCCTCTGAGAACAAAAGACAAACTACACATTGCAGGAAGAGATATGGGAATTAATCACGATGGAAGGTGTGCTCCAGACCTAATGCCCAGGTTATGCCATGCTCTCACTACTCTCCAATTTCATACAGGAACAATTGAGTCCCTCACAACAGAGTAACTCAGAAATGTAGATGAAGACCCAAGCATTTTACAAGTGGTGTGTCCTAAGTAGTGGTTGGTCTGTCTCTCTCCCCATCTCTCACTCTCTCCCCTACATATCTGATTGGTTTCCCACTTTTGATGTCAAAAGAAATTAGGTATAAATTGCCTAGAGAGCAGGACGTTTCTAGGATGGGAAATTCCAAGTAAGGGGAATTTTAGAGTACTGGTAGAATAGGCATGATGGACAGAATGGGGCAACATCACTGCAGCAGAAATATTGGGTTGCAACAAGGGGTTGGTACAGAAAATGAGGCTGCCACTTTAGCTTATTCTGAGCTTTCAGGTTTATGGGGTTTGCTTCTATTCTGTAAAATAGAAGATAGATCAAGCTGGCAATTAGCAAAAAGAAGCTATTTTAATTGTGCTGGTTTAATTATATTAATGCTTTCTTTGTTGTGAATTCCACAATGGAACTGGCCTATTAAGATACTCTTTCCTATTATCTTTTAATGAATGTCTGTTTTTTCCATTATAAACATATCCCCTATTCTTGAAAGCCAGGAATACATTTCAGATTCTTCTGGCTTTATTCCAACACATAGCAACAAATGAGGAATCAGAATTTTTCATTAACTAAACGCAGTCAGTTCTCCATTATTCATCAACACCTAGATTTTTCTTGGCCTGTTCCCTGACAATAATGCCGGGACTCACATCCTAGTAGAATAGAGGTCTCCAAGCTGTGCCCAGGTAGGGCCCTTTGTTACAGCTGAATTAACTGTCAGGTTGGAGAACATTTTGCTAGTATTCAATGGGGTGAATCTGTAACAGACATGTTAACTGATACATGTGAGTAGATATACATGTAATGGATGTAGATGGGTTAAAACTCTTGAAGAATAAACAAAGATCTGTTTCACAAAAAAACAGAATTCAGTATGATGGAAGCAATGGTATTTCAAGGTAAACCAGAATAACCCCAAACAGCATAGAGACATTTGGAGATAAACATGGTTACAGCTGTTGAAGAAGAGTTTATGGATGGAGAAACTATCCTCTCAGGATACATGAGCATATATTTCCCATTTTGAAACTTTCAAACATACTTTGAAGAGAGAATTAAACATAATGGTTTCATCAGATTCCAGTCAACGATAAACAATCAATTACCCATTCAGTGAGTAGTCAGTTGAGGAGAGTTAATTCAGGGCTTATGTGCCAGGCACTGAGCTAAATGCTAGGGATTCAAAGAAGGGCAAAAACACCTTCCTTGGCCCTCAAGGCATTCACATCCTGGTGGAGGAGATGATGCATAAACAAGCATGTACATACAAAATATGGACAGAAAATGGGAAGTAATCACTAACTAGGGCAGAGCTGGGGAGCCTGTGGCCCTGAGGTTTCCTGTGGCCCTCTAGGTCCTTTGATGGTCAAAGGGCCACACTTGAGGACCTAGAGGGCCACATGTGGCCTCAGGACTGCAGGTTCCTTAACCCTGAAATAGGGGAATGGGGGAGAGGGAAATGAAAGCACTAGGAAAGGTCCCTTGCAGAAGCTAAGATTAGCTCTGAGTTTTGAATGAAGCCAAGAAAATCAGAAAGTGAAAGTAAGGAGGGAGAACATTGCTGGTGTAGTTGGTAGATAGCCAGTAAAAAGACACTGGAGTAGGAAAATGGAGTCTTGTGCAAAGAACATCAAGTTGATTGGTGTCACCGGATTGTAGAATACTTAATGGGAGTAAAATGTAAGAAAAATGGAAAGGTAGGAAGGCCCCAAGCTTTAAAAACCAAGCAGAACAATTTATATCTCATCTTACAGGTAAGAGAACCATAGGAGCTTATGGGGGAGTAGGGCAGGGGGCAAAGAGGGGAGGTGATAGGGTCAGATCTGTGCTTTAGAAGATCACATTGTTTCTTATAGCACAATAGTATTCAATTACAATCATAAACCTCAACTTGTTCAGCCATTCCCCAGTTGACAGACATTACCACAATTTCCAGTTCTTTGCCACCAAAAAATAGAGCTGCTATAAACATTTTAGATCATATAGGTCCTTTTCCTTTTTCCCCAATTATCTTGGGAAATAGACCTAGCAGTGGTATTGCTGAGTCAAAGGATATAGGCAGTTTAATAACTCTTGGGGCATAATTCCAATATATGAAATGTAAAAAAAGAATCACATTGGCAACTTTGGGGGAGATGAATCAGATTAGGAAGAAACTCAAAGAAGGGAGATGAACCAGTAGACCCTTCTTACCTATTTATTTGTTCATTTTGGGTTACATTTTCAGTTCAAAACTGTCTCTCCCTCACACCCCCCACTCTGTACTAGAGAAGACATTTGACACAGATTTATAAATATATGTAAAACTATACTATGTGTACTTCTAGTTTTTTTTTTCTGGAGCTATACAGCATCTTCCTTCATAGGTCCTTTATAGTGGATTTGAGTATTTATAGGATTTAGAATAACTTGGTTGTTCACAATGATTTTTCAAACAATATTGCTGTTATTGTATACAACATTCTCTTGGTTCTGCTCCCTTCGCTTTCCATTATTTCATGCAAGTCTTTCCATGTTTTTCTAAAACCAACCAGCTCATCATTTCTTATAGCATAGTAGGATCCTATCACAATCATATGCCACAACTTGTTTAGCCATTCCCCAATTGTAGGCATCCCCTCAATTTCCAGTTCTTTGCCACCACAGAGAGAGAGCTTTTATAAATATTTTAGAATATAGGTTCTTTCCCTTCTCCCTTCTGATAATCTTGGGAAATAGAGCTAGTAGGGGTATTGCTGGGTCAAAGAGTATAGACAGTTTTATAACTCTTTCAGGGAAATTCCAGATTACTCTTCAAAATGGTTGGATCAGTTTAAAGTTCCAATGATGTATTAATGTCTCAATTTTTCCACAGTCCCTCCACATTTGGCGTTTTCCCTTTTTGTCATTTTCGACAATCCAACAGGTGTGAGATAATATCTCACATTGTTTTAATGTGCATTTCTCTAATCGATAATGATTTAGAGCATTTTATATAACTATATAATTTTGATTTCTTCATTGAAAAACTGCCCTTTGAAAGTAGGAGGGAAAAGGGATATGAGAAGGGAGTGATAGAAGAGAGGGCAAATTGGGGAAGGCAGTAGTCAGAAGCAAAACACTTTTAAGGAGGGACAGAGTGAAAGGGGAGAGAAAATAGAATAAACAGAGGGGGGGAAATAGGATGGAGGGAAATACAATTAGCAATTGTAACTGTGAAAAAAATTTTGAAGCATGTTTCTCTCTTAAAGACCTTATTTCTTAAACATATAGTGAACTGAATCAAATTTATAAAAATAGCCATTTCCCAGTTGATAAATGATAAAAAGATATGAACAGTTTTCAGAGGAAGTAATCAAAGATATCTATAGCAATATGAAAAAATGCTCCCAATCACTGTTGATTGGAAAAGGGCAAATTAAAACAATTCTGAAGTACTACCTCATACCTATTGGATTGGCTAATAGGACAGAAAAGGAAAATGACAAATATTGGAGGGAATGTCGGGGAAATGAGACATTAATGCACTGTTGGAGTTGTGACCTGATTTTGACCATTCCATAGAAGAATTAGAATTATGCCCAAAGGGCTGTAAAACCATGCATACCCTTTGGTCTAGCAATACCAGTACTAGGTCTGTACCTAAAAAGAGATAAGAAAACAAAAAGGAAAAGGACCTATATATGTAAAAATATTTATTGCAGTTCTTTTCTGGTAGCAAAGAATTGGAAATTGAGGGAGGTGCCCAACAATTGAGGAATGATTGAACATACTGTAGTATGTGATTGTGATGGAATATTATTATGCTATATATAAGAAATGATGAGCAGGATGCTCTCAGAAAAACCTGGAAAGAAAGACTTACAGAAGCTGATGCAAAGTGACATGTACTGTGTACAAAACAATAGCAATATTGTAAGATGATTAGCTATGAATGACTTAGCTATTCGCAGCAATTCAGTGATCCAAGACAACTCTGAGGGACTGATGATGAAACATGCTATCTACTTCCAGAGAAAAGAATTGATGGTGTCTGAATAAAAACTAAAGCATACTTTTTTCTTTAGGGTGTTTTGGTCTATGTTTTTTATGACTAACATAGAAATTAAAAAAAACCTGGTTCATATCCCTTGATCACTTATTGGTTCAGGAGTGACTCACATTCTTATAAATTTGAGAAAGTTCTCCATATATTTGAGATCGGAGGCATTTATCTGAGATACTGTCTATAAAATATTTCCCCCCAATTTTATGCTTTCCTTCTAATATTGGCTACTTTGGTTTTATTTGTAGAAAACCTTTTCAGTTTAATGCAATCAAAATGATCTATTTTACATTTTAGAATGCTCTCTACTTCTTGTTTATTTATAAATTCTTTCCCTATCCATAAATCTGATAGGTCATACCTTCCATGTTCTTCTAATGTACTTACATATCTATATTACGTATCCATTTTGACCTTATCTTGGTAAGATATGGATCTATACCCAATTTCTGAAAGACTGCTTTCCAGTTTTCCCAACAATTTTTTTTAACTAAATAGTGTATTTTCATCCCCAAAGCTTAAATCTTTACTTTTGTCAAGTTCAAGGTTACTATAATGATTTACTACTGTGCATTTTATGTCTACTCTGTTCCAGGGACCCACCTTTCTATTTCTTAGCCAGTACCAAATTGTTTTAATAATTACTGCCTTATAAAATAGTTTAAGATCTGGTACTGCTAAGCCTCTTCCCTTTACTTTTTTTTTCATTAATTCCTTTGATATTTTTGACCTTTTGTTCTTCCAAATGAATTTTTTTCTAGTTTAATAAAATAATTTTTGGTAGTTTAATTGAAATGGCAATGAATAACTGCCATTGAATAAGTAGATTAATGTATGTAGAATTGTCATTTTTATTATATTGGCTCTGCCCAGCCATGAATAATTAATAATTCTCCATTTAAATCTGACTTTATTTGTATAAAAAGCATTTTCTTATGTTCATGTAGATGTGCTCCCAAATATTTTGTACAATCTACACTTATTTAAATGGGGTGTCTCTTACTATCTCTTCTTGCAGGGTTTTGTTGGTGATATATAGAAATGCTGAAGATTTATGTGGGTTTGTTTTATATCATGCTACTTGATAAAGTTATTCGTTGTTTCAGCTAACTTCCTAGTTGAATCTCTAGGATTTTCCAAGTATATCATCATATCATCTACAAAGAGAAGTAGTTTTATTATCTCATTTCCCATTCTGATTCATTCACTTTTTCTTTCTCCTTTTATTGCTATTGCTAGCATTTCTAATGCAATACTGAATAATTTTAGTGATAATGGGTATCCTCTTTTCACTACTGATCTTATTAGGAAGGCTTCTACTTTATCTCCATTATGAATAATGCTTGCTAATGGCTTTAGGTAGATGCTTCTTATTATCATTTTAAGGAAAAATACATTTATACCAATACTTTCTAATGTTTTTAACAGGAATGAGTATTGTATTTTGTCAACAGCTCTTTATGCATCTATTGATACAATCATGGCCTTTTTTGTTACTTTTGTGTAGCAGCAAGCACCCTAGCATACCCAAGGTGGCTGCTAGTACAGGTTCTTAGATCTGCTTTTCTAAAGGAAAGTAACTCAAAATGGGTTAACAATCTTATTTTAATCAGTCAAACATATATCATTTACCTAGTTCAGGAGAAAAAATCAGCACCCTGAACTTCAGAAGATACAAACAGAATACAAACAGGAGTTACAAGCAGACAGAGGAAACAGATCAGCAGACAGGGCTTCCAGATGTCTGACCATTACATTCGTATCTAGTTAGTTATCAGAGAGGGAAGCACCAACATCTGGGTTTTCAAAGCCAGGGGGCTCAATGGCTGCCCAGAGTCTCATCTGGTCAAACCACACAACTCTTTTCAAAGTGATCCCCAAAGCAAAAACTCACATCAGGGTATATATAGCCTTCTCCTGGGTCAGAGAATGTCACAACCCTCTTGGCCCACTGCCCAATCACAGGGTAACAAGGTGTGGGCATTCCTGATAAACAAGCCTCCCTCCAGAGGCTCCATGTGACCACATTCAGCCTATTAGGGGACAAGAGTATATTTTCAAATCAGGGAAAGTTCTCAGATTCACTTAAGCCTATCAAGGGAACAAGGGACAGGGAAAATCTTTAGATTCCCATAACATTTTGTTACTTATATAATCAGTTATGTTAATAGTTTTCCTTATGTTAAAGCATCCCTATATTCTGGGTACGTCTCACTTGGTACCATCCATAATTTTTGTTGTCATCTCCTGGCTAGTATTTTATTTAGAATTTTTGCATCCATATTCACTAATGAAATTGGTCCAATTTTGTTTCTGCTCTTCTTGATTTAGGTTTCAGCACCATGTTTTTTTGTAAAAGGAGTTTGATAGGACTCCTTCTTTACCTATTATTCCAAATAATTTATTTAATATTGGAATTAGTTGAACTTTACAAGTTTGATAGAATTCACTGGTCCCAGAAGCTCATTATGGCCTGTTCAATTTCTTTTTTCAAAATTTCTTTTTCAAAAATAGGTTTATTTAGATATTCTGTTACTCTTCTGTAAATCTAGGCAGTTTATATTTTTATAAATATTCTTCCATTTCAGGGTGGCTAGGTGGTGCAGTGAATAGAGCACTGGCCCCAGCTGGAGTCAGGAGGACCTGAGTTCAAATTGTCTCAGATACATAACACTTACTAGCCATGTGATCTTGGGCAAGTCATTTAACCCTAGTTGCCCTACCTTTGCCTCTCCAAAAAGCAAAAAAAAAAAAAATCTTCCATTTTGTTTAAATTGTTACATTTATTGGCACATAATTGGGCAAAATGACAATTTTGTACTATATTATGTGATTATAGTATCGTGTTATAAACAAGTCATACATGCACATATTCCTGTGAATGCATGCTGGACTTCCCAACAATGCACAACACACTCACCTGCCAACACTTGATTATAACTTGCATTCTGTGTGTTTATTTGGAAAATAATGTAATCACTACAGCTTTAACTCTGTTATACTACAGATGAAACGTACAAATTGTTTTTTCAAAATTTTCTTCTCTTCTTTCCTTATGTTTCCACTGCCCCCTTATTTTTATTCAGTACCCCCAATTGCACAGGAGACTACTACTGCCCCCGTAGGTCATTCCAGTGTCCCCCAGGGAGTGGTATCCACCACTTTGGGGGGGGGAACCTCTGAAAATGGAAAATACCTGTGTGGGGGCTCAGTAGCTATAATTGAGTACTAGATAATTCCCCTACATCAGGATTATTCCTAGCACCCTACAAATGATTTAGGGCAGTGTAACCCCTGTTATGGAACTCTGACCCGACAACCTGACAGTTTGGGGTTAGTGAGCCAGGCCAGAGATTAATCTAGAGAGAAAGTTTATCCTGACATATTATACTTGCCATATTTCCAATTTGGATCATAATACTTGTTTGTAGGCTTATTGCTATTGGGAAACCAAAGGAAAAAAAAATCAGAAGTAAGGCTAGTCCTGGATAAAACTGTTGTGTATAAGATGACCTTTTTTCCTGCACATTTTTCCTTCATGGGACTTCCCCTTCCTCATTATCAGAAAAGCAAAATCTGCATTTTAAGAGAAAACAAAGCCATATACCAAAGCTATGGAATTTCAGGATTCAGTCACTTAGGTGGGGCAAGTTTGGGTTTGTTTGTTTTAAAATCTAGACTATGGACAAAAAAAAATCCTTTCTGTCAATTTAATAGGAAATTACTGCTTTCTAATGGCTGGAATCAGCTATCTCTGTATAGTCAAACCACAGCAAAGATCAAAATTAACACACTAGAAAAAAAAACAAAATAAGAAAAAGGCATAGTAAACAATTAAAAAAAAACATGTTACTGAAAATGAGACATGAACAGCACACTGAAATTATATATTTATTTATTTTTAGTTTTCAGCATTCATTTCCACAAGATTTAGTTACAAATTTTCTCCATCCTTCCCTTATCCCCATACCCCAAGATATACAACCTACTGAATATGCCTCCCCCAATCTGTTTCTCTCTTATGTCCTCCCCCATCACCCCCAAATTTCTAGTAGGGCAAGATGGATTTCTATGCCCCAGACTCTGAAACTATTATATATAACATTTCACAGGGAGGTTAAAGTTGATTTTTGATGTTGGTTCTAATGCATAAATGGTTTGATCCCACATAGCAGCTAATTTAGAAATGATTTACATACCTATAACTAATGATTTCCTGCCCATTAAAGTTTTTAAAAAAATATTTGGTGTCAACCATGTCTAGCATCTCCCAAATCTCTTTTTGAAGAAAATATTCTTGATACACAGATGTGAAGTTTCTTTGTGTTCATGGACTTTCTGTTTCTTTGATTTAAAAAAAAAATCCTGCCCTCTATTTTCTAGCATCTTTTACTTATCAACCTTAGGGTCAGTTTTAAGTTGAAGTGACTGAATATTAAAACATGTGGATTTAATTTAGAAGGGTCTTGTCAAGTCCTTCACAATATCTCTGCCTTTTTGTTCTCTGCAATTTAAAGATGTCGGCACATAAGCTGTATTCATCTTCATGGAGGCCTTGACAAAGCTCATCAAAAACATTGCAAAATTAGGTGATCAGATGTCTTATGAGATGATGCCTCCTTATTATTTTTAGATGGATGACAAAACTAACTCTGTCAGCTTCCCTGTCTGCTTCTCCAAGGAGGACTTCTGAGTCATCTTGCCATTTAGCTGAAATATCTTTTTCTCTTAAGGTTTTATTTATAGCCTGAATCAGAGCTGTAGCTAGCACAAGCCTATTGTTTTTGTTGTTCAGTCACATCTGACTCTTTGTGACCCCATTTGGAGTTTTCTTGGCAAAGATACTGGAGCAGTTTGCTGTTTCCTTCTCCAGCTCATTTTGCAGAGGAGGAGCTGAGACAAACAGGGTTAAGTGACTGGCCCAGGGTCACACAGCTAGTAAGTGTCTGAAGCTGTATTGGAACTCGGGTCTTCCTAACTTCAGGCCTGGCACTCTAGCCACTGCACCAACTACTTTATTCTATAGTGCTGAAGGTCAGAGTAGTCATATTTCCTCCCTTTTGCAGTCATGTCAGCTGGCTTTGCAGAGGACCACAAGGTATAGAGGACTGTCTTAAAGAGGAAGCATATACCCCTAGGATTTCAGCACTGAGAGGTGAGAAAGATCTCACCCTCTTTCTGAGGCTCCCAGTTTCCAAGGTCCTGTCATTGGTATGCTTTTTTCTTAGACCTAGTTCTCCCCAATGTTGTGCTGGGACACCTTCACCCAATACAAAATACTGTAGCAACTTTGAGCTACTTACCTTGGGAACTACATTCCATGGGATAGCTAGGATCAGCAGCAGTCACAGTGCACGCTGGCTTTGTGCGGTCCTCATCCCTACACACCCAGGTATCTGAATTCTCAGTCACAGCTCCAGCAAGAATGTCAAATAAGATTTCTCTAATTACTTTCTCTCAGGAGTATGTCTACTTGTTTGTTGGTCACTGAACAAATATTTAGAAAACCAGCTAAGCTAGGTTAGCATTTATAGGTGATCGAAAACAGCTGTGATTCTTAGGATTCTCTGCCCCCTTTCTGACACAGCCATTGTCCTTAAAAAAGACTATTATGGAAATCTGAGGGATATTTTGTATTATTCTTCATTATGTAGATTGTCAAAGAATTCATCGTTGAATGGCCAACCTACTGGTAATGAGCCTCTCTGCACTTAGCTAGGCTAGAAAAAAATTAAAATAAACACACACACACACACACACACACACACACACAAACCCCTTCTTTCTGAGACCATATTTGAATAATTTCCACCCTGGTAGAATCTGCCAGAGTTTGAACTCCTCTTGTATAGTCTTTGAGAAGCTAGGGTCATTTTCTTGCCACAATAAGGCATCAGACTCTGTTAATACTATTAGAAAACGGTCCTTTATAAAATATCTCCATTTCTTTTGGTGGATGCTAAATTACCTAGCCTTTTCATATTAACTCTATTTTGTTTTCTGAAGAGTCGCTCCATAACTCACAGCCATTTGTATTTGAATATTATGAACATATTTCACTACTACATTATTCCTTTTCACCTGTGCTGGGTTTATTAAGAAGGTATTAAATTAAACAGCTCCATCAAATCTCAGCAGTTGGCACTGTGCCCCACTGAGTATCACAAACTGAAATCTTATGATTATTTGGGGAAGCTACGTAATTACACGACTAAGATGAAAATCCTAGCGTCTGGGAGATACATATATTTGTGACACTTTCATTAAATTTCCTCTCAAAAATCCTGGAAAATATTACTTAGAATGATAGTTTGTGCTTACTGTGAGGCCCTTTCCTCCATGGACCTCAAAGATTTGATTAGTATTAATTAGCCCCAATTCCCATGTTTTCTTATCGGTCAAGCATTCAGATTGATCTCCTGAGTCTCTTGGAGGCTAAATCAAAAAACATGACTGGGAGTTGGAAATCTTGGGTTCCAGTTCTCAACTCTGCTATTAACACAATGTATGATCTTATGCAAGTTTCTAACTCTCTAAGGGTCTTCTTTTCTCCTTTGTAATACAAGAGAGTTGGACTAAATGATTTCTAAGGTCCCCTACTGCTCTCAAACTTTGTGGGCAGTAATTGGCAACTTCAAGAAAGAAGGTTACTTCTGATTTATATCTATAAGCGGTTATTTTAGTTGATAGCAAAAGCATATCACCATGTACTTAATTTTACAAGTATTTGAGTATGTAATATATGTTCAGAGAGGGAGGATGGTAGAGTAGAGAGTCAGTCTTGAGTTTGGAAGACCTCCCAAACATACTGGTGATGATGACTGAGCAAATAAATCACTTCACCTTTTGGCGTCTCAAGGCAATTCTCTAAAAGACTGTAAGTTGTTAAGTGGTCGTGTTGGTGATCTGCATTGTTTGAGGAAGTCTCCTCACTAGAAGTTCCCTATATTGATAAAATCACAGGATGGGTTTAAAAAAGAGTATATTCAACAATTTCGCTAGACACCGTGTCATATTGTTGCTATGGCTAAACAAAACACTTATTTTTATCATCTTTTTTACATCATCACTATGACATCATCACCTTTCTTTTTTTACGTCATCCTTATCCAGAGAGCCATCCACTGTAACAAGTGTTAAAAAAAGAGAAAGAAAAGTGGTTTAGGAAAAAAACAACTGTACATCAGTCATATCTGATAGTATAAGTAATATTCTACTCATCTTCTTCCATATCTGCAAACAAGGGATGAAAGTGCATTTTATCAATTCTTCCTCTGGGCCAAGCTTGGTCTTTATACAGTACTAAGTTACCCTTTCTGTTCTGTCTTCATGGTTATGATCATAGTGCTGTTTTACTGATTCTACTCACCTCACTCCTCTTTTCACACGCTTCTCTGAATTTTTCAGATGCATTTCTTAGAGCACAGTAATATTTCATTGTATTCACGTATTCCAACTTGTTGGCCTATTTCAGGGGTGGGGAACCTTTGGCCTCAGATTCTCTGATAGACACCTATTTTGCTTCCAATTCGGTCACCACAAAAAGTGACGGTGTGGATGCTTTGGTGTCTGTGGGATTCTTCCTTCTATCTTTGACCTCCTTGAGACATGTGCCAGGCAGTGAGGTCTTTTGGCCAAAGAGACGTTTTAGTCACTTATTAGCATAATTACAAATTCCTTTCCAGAATGGTTGTGCCAATCCACAGATCCACCAGTTCGTACGACAAACACACTATTGTAGCCCCTCCAGCAATTTCCATCTTTGGTTCCCTTTTTCCATTTGCTGAGAATAAATTGGAACCTCTGAGTTATTTTGATTTCTGTCTCTTAGGAGGGAGTTGGAAGGGTCTTTTGTACTGTGCCTAATAGTTTGCAATACTACTTTTTGAGTTTTTGACCACCAGTCTACAGAGGAATGGTTTAAACAAAGCAACAAAGTTGCCTTTCCCATACACTTTCTAAATAAATTAAACATTTCTATTGCTACAATCACAGTCATTTTAGGTTTTGTTTTGAAATAAGAATGTCTAACAGATTATCACACAGTTCCTATCTCTTCCTTCTGTCCTCTTCACCATTCCCACCTAAGCTTCTCCCATTACATCCCATCATGATTCATCTACCAGTCAAGGGTTCTCCCTGTATCCCAACCAAATCATATTAATTTCTCCCTGAATTGCTTTATTCCTGCAGGATCTCCTACTTGGAATGCTCTCCCTCTTCTCTCCAAATTTCACCCCTTTTTTATCAGTCCCCTTCTTTTGTAAAGTCTTCTCTAATTATATGACTTGCATGATTATCCCTCTTTTTAATTCCTACAGTATTTGTTGTCTAGAATGTCCATTTAGTCTTTGATGATATGAATAATGGCTCACATTTCTATAGTGCAGTTAGATAGCTGAGTGGATAGGGTGTTGGACCTAGAGTCAGGAAGATCGGAGGGCAAATTTGGCCTCAGGCAGTTACCTGCTGTGTGACTTTGGACAAGTCACTTAACTTCCATTTGCCTTAATCCACAGAAGAAGAAAATAGCAAATCAGTCCAGTACCTTTGCCAAGAAAACCCCATGGACAGTATTGGCTTGCTGTGGTTCATGGGGTTACCAAGAATCAAACTAATGAACAACAACAACATTTACAGAAGCACTTTACGGTTTTCAAAGTACTTTACATATGTTATTTCATCTAATCATCACAAAAGCCTGAGGTAGGTGTTATTATTATCCTCTTTTGGTAAGATTATGTTATATTGATGTTTTTACAAATGAGGAAACTGAAATGGAGAGTTTAAGTGACTTGCTAGAGGGTCACAGAGCAAGTTTTTTAATGACTTATTTTGTTTGGTCATTTGACTTTTCAATAAGATTGTAAGCTCATTGAGGGCACCTTTATTTTTCTTTCATTTTTAAGTTCCCTATAATGTCTAGGACTGTCAACAAGCTCTTACTATGTGGCAGTCACTGTGCTAGCGAAATGCAAAGGCACCCAGTTCACCTGAACACATTTTACTTCACTGACTTAAATTTCACTCATTTGGGGGCAATTTTTACCACAACATTAAAAAAACCCTGACCCAGATATTAACAGTCAGTATTCAACAGTTAATAAATATTAAGGCGATTATATAATTCAGGCACTGTGCTAGGGATACAAAGAAAAGTTTGAGACAATCCATGCCCTTAAGGATTTTGCAATATAACTGAAGACAACACAAAAACAGATGTCCTGAAGGTGGGGTGGAAAATGATCTGAAGAGGTGTAAGTATCAGAGTTAACTTTGCAGAATGATGAGTTTCTGGAGAAAATGAAAACCTGACTTGCTGACATCCCAGGACCAGGTACTATGGATGAGAAGGGAGCTATGTTCTTTTCAGTTATGTGTTTTAGGTGACAGGTTCAACTCATGTTCTAATGGAAGAGAACTTGCAGCCCAGAGAAATGTAGGTTCAAACCTAGTCTCCAATACTTGCAAATCATGAGAACCTGGGCAGTCATCAACATAAATTCTGAGCCCAAATTCCCTCATCTGTGGAATGAGGATATGGCCACGTATAATCCCTTGGTGCCAGGGTTGTTCTATCAGATGATCTAAAGTACATTGGGTAGGGTTTGGGGTTTTTTTTTGTATTGTTATTAATATCATTGGTAAGGAAAGGATATGAATTTAGATATTTCCATGAATTTTGCCTTAAAATGAGCAATATATGTACAATATGTGCCCAGATAGTAATAAGATGGATTTCTTTAAGTTACATGAAAATATAGTATTATTTTATAGTCATGTAGCATGTTCGGAAAATATGAAAAAATCATTTATTTAGCTCATAACAGAATATAGGGAAAAATAAATGCTAATAGATTATTTATCCTGATAGATGGCTTTCAGCAGATAATAATAGCACTTATATAGCGCTTTAAGGTTTACAAAGCACTTTACGAGTATTATCTAATTTTTCCTAAGCTTACAACAAACTTTTAAGGGAGCTGTTGTTAACCCCATTTTAGAGAAGAGGAAACTGGGGCAAACAGGTTAAGTAATTTGTCCAGCTTCACATAATTTGTCTGAGGCTAGATTTGAATTCAGATCTTCCTGACTCTAGGTTTAGCACTCTATCACATTATTTAATATGTGTAAGGGATTTTACTTTAATACCTCAAACATTCATGATTTCATTGATTCATGGCACACTGTCTCCCCAACACAGAGGTCAAATCCTGGAAGCCTTAGTTAACAGTCTTTATGAATGGTCATGGCTGAAAAAAAAATGTCAGCATTCAATGAATGTTTTTCTAGTGATAGGCTACCCTTCAATTGTTAGGTCTATCTGACGGCATAACCGGGGACATTTTCCACCTTGTCTCCAAGCATGTTCTCCTTTATTCCCTGAGTCATTCCTTATTTCTATCTCTTGCTCAGAGAACTTTAATCACATCAATACTAACCAAGTCTCTGAAAAGGATACATTAATGGATGAAAACTATTGTTCCACTCATCCAAACATGTCCTAGTGGACAGCTCCCATCCCTGGTCACCTATACCCTATAGGTATTGTTTTCTCTATTTGGAATTTAGGCTTCTTGAGAGTAGGGATTGCCTCAGTTTCTGCATTTTTATCCCTAGCATTTAGCACAGTCCTTGGCACATAAAAAGCACTTAATAAATGCTTTTAATTAATTTATTCATTCATTCAGTGCAAGTTATCTCCATATCATAACAAAGAATTGGAGACTTACGACATTGTATGTGTGCAAAATATTTTTATATTTTTTCACTAAAATCAAATAACGGTAGTATTAGTTTTTAACATGAAACCTACATTTTCTCCTAGAATATCTTTTAACCTTTAAAATTTAATAAAACGTTTCATTCATTGAATTCTAATTGACAGAAATAAATTGTTGGATCCTAATACATTTTTACATGGTACATGTACTTAATTTAAAACAACTGGGAAATAACCTTTCTAGTATATCTGACACCTCACCTAAAAGACCCTTTAATCTATGCTACTATTTTACTGATCATAAAGCAATAAATGTAGAATTTAACAATATTCCCTCTTGTCATAAACTATCTAATTATTGAAAATTAAATAAATCCCAGTAGAGGATGAATCATTAAATATATAGTAAATAATGAGGTTAATTAATTTAACCCTTTCTAATTAGAGAACTAATTAAATCAGAAAATTAAAACTGAAAAAAGACATTAAAATCAGTATGAATTAGAGTATTTAGGTGTACCAACTGTCTTTTCTGTTTTTACCTACTCCAGGTAGACAAGTATTATTTATTTTAGTTACAGAAGCATAATCAATGAAGGGTTTTCACACAAGTTAGGAAATAAGAATAAAATTTTCATACTAATATTTTAGAGTTTGTTTTTCCTTGATACTATTACATGTGAAACTGGATTATAAAAAATAATTTAAATATTTTTTTTTTGCAGGAGGGAGGGCAGGGCAATTGGGGTTAAGTGACTTGCCCAAGGTCACACGGCTAGTAAGTGTTAAGTGTCAGAGGCCAGATTTGAACTCAGGTATCCTCCTGACTCCAGGGCTCATGCTCTATTCACTGTGCCACCTTAGCCACCCAAATTTATTTTTTATTAATTTTAATAATTAACAAATGTGACCTAGCTATGAAAACAATTTTTTTTCCATAAATGGCTTTTGATAAAAAGACATTCTGGTAACTTTTTAAATTACAAGTTTTTATTCTGAACTTAATCACTAACAAACATAAGTATTCAATACCCCAAATCCAATAATGTAACTGTAAACTTCTCTTAGTACAATTTATTTTTAAACAGGCAGATATATTAAATTTGCCATGGTAGTAACAAAACTGCTTCATTTATGCTTCCTTCTGCATTTTTTTTGGTTTTGTTCTGAAATGTTTTATTAATGCTTTTCCCCCCTTTCACTTACCTACTAATTTGTCTCCTCATCTCTTCTGTTTTCCTCAAGTCCTCTCTTGTAACAAATATATGTAGTACAGGAAAACAAATCAACACATTGGTCATATCAAAGAACCCATATTTCATTCTGCCTCTCAGAACCATTATTTCTGTCAAGAGATGGAATGTATAATTTTATCATCAGTACTTTGAAGTCATTATTTGCTGCTTTGATCAGAGTTATGAAGTCTTTCAAAATAATTTTCCTTCATATTATCATGACAACATAAATTATTCTCCCGATCTTGTCTATATTATTTTGCATCTCTTTGAACAAATCTTTCCATGTTTCTCTGAATCCATCATTTTGGCGATTTCTTATGGTACAATAATATTCAATTACAGTTTGTTCAATCATTCCCTAATTTCTGGTCATTTTCAAAGCTTCTCTCAAAAATGAAAATAGTCCCCTCCGTCATGAAGTTTGCTGTTTTTTGTCCTTTATTCTTAAAGAGGACCATGACGTCAAGGAGGTTTTGCTATGACAACCAAGTGAATTGGATGTAAGTGAGGAGGGCTGTGCAAAGTCACTAGCCTCACTTTTCTCTTCTGGAGCCATCTGGATGCAGTGGCAAGCTACAGATCAGAATGACTAGAGATTGCCCTGGATGCAGTGGGAGACCTTGACCTTTTTCATCTAAAGCCTTTAACAGGTCTCAGTTTGATTGAGGCAATACCCACTCAGTGACTAAAGCTAGGTAAGAAATGAGGCAGAGAAAGCCTTTCATTTAGTCCAATAAAATAAAATAAAATAGAATAAACCTGGGTGGGGAAGACCCTTAGGATTTTTGACCAAAATATAAACAATCATTATTTATATTCACTCTGAGCCAAAAGACCCAAAAGATGACCAAATAGGGCTTGTCCTGTTCATCAATCAATGAGCCTGGCTCTCATCTGAAGGGCAGTGAGGCTGTTTTTTGTCCTTCTTCTGGAAGAGGACCATGATATGAAGAAGATGATGCTAATGTTGTTTGGGGTTCAGGGACCCCTCAATGACTGAAGTACAGGAGAGGAATGGAATGAATTTACAGACTTAAGCCTTCTTTAAGTCAAGGTAGCAAAGGTTTATTGCAATGCCAATATGGTGGGCAGAGCTCCCTAAGGAACTTGCCACTTAACAGGAATCATGCTAAGATTTATACAGGAGGGGCGGCTAGGTGGCAAAGTGAATAGAGCACCGGCCCTGGAGTCAGGAGGACTTGAGTTCAAATCTGACCTCAGACACTTAACACAAAAACTAGCTGTGTGACCTTGGGCAAGTCACTTAACCCCAACTGCCCTCAAAAAAAAAAAGAAAAAAAAAGATTTATACAGGAAAAGTAGTGGATTATCTGCAGATATGTTAATTAAGTGATAATTGACAACCGTGGTCACTGGTGTCATTCACTATTGGAAACTAGGCGAAGGAGTTTCTCAGGGGTGTATTTTGGGTTTGTTACATCTGTAACAAGATAAATTTGAGAGGTGATGTCTATAGCTTGATTTCTAGATTGAATATAACTTTGGGAATCAATACACAATAATGCTATCGTTACAAGATAGTCCTGTTTTTACAAGAGAATTTCTTCAGAGGTCAGCTTTTTCTTGTGATGGAGAGTTTGTTTTATTGGTGTGTGGGGTACAGGGACCCCTACCCAAGAAAAATCAAAAGTCAGAGGCATCTTGAGGAAGGAACAGGAAGTTTTATTCTCTTCCCCCAAAGGAAGAGGGCAGTCCTCTCCATGGCAAGGATCAAGGAGTGGAAGCACATTACAAAAGACAGAACAAGAATTTATACCCTAAGTGGTCAAGCCCCCTTCCCCTGGCTGTCCCTTCTCCCATTGGCTAGGAGGCAGGCTCTCTGTCTTGGCTTGAAATCTAACCCAGTGGCAGATAACAAAGAAGCCAGCCTCTATCTCCTATTGGCAGGGCGGTGGGACAGGAAGCCAAGGTATCATCCATGGCCAGAGCAAGGGAGGGGAAAAGGTCACAAGTAAGGGTGGAGGTAAAAATTCCTAAAAAAGGGCCTAATGCTTTTAAGGGTGTGGTATACAGGGGTGAGGATCTAAAACTCCTGAAAGGGGTCTAATGCTGATAACAGCAAGGGAAGTGGGGAAGGATCCTAGGTTGTGTAAACAGGAGGACTCTGGTCTGTCCAGTCTTAACAAAAGTCTATCTCTGGTTTCCAGATAGTTTCTCTCCCGTCTTATTCTGAGGAGTTCTCACAGAGGGTGCAGAAAGCGTACCCCACTCACTGTGGCCAGTTTATGAATAATTGTGGGGAAAGGTAGTTTGTCTTACTGGGACATACTCATGAGTTTTTGTTAGGCATAGTGTCCTTGGGCTGGGGAGAAAACTGTTAGGGATAGTGGTTTGGTTTTTTTTTTTTAAAGCTAGGGAGAAAGGTAATCATGGAATTGGGGTCTAAGAACAAGCATCCTAGCACCCAGTCAATGCCATGATTTGTAAGTGAATTGAAATACCACAAGAAAGGAGGACACATAATTAGTGGTCAATATTAGGATCCCATAGGGAAAAAATAGAGCAGAAGACTTTATGGAGAGATGACTTCAGGGTTGAAATTATTTTTCAGTGCTTTGATTCTGGTAATACAATGCGTGTGAGTGTGTGTGTGTGTGTGTGTGTGTGTGTGTGTAGGGGGGGTGGGGCAAGTGTTTCTTATGTGACTGATTTAGAATATATTCTCACTCAAGAGGGAAATTTAGTTGGATTTGGATTGCCATAAGGGAATATTCGTAACCATGTTATCAACAAATGGCAGCTTGGGGGTGGGTGAGTGGGGTGGGTGGTGGTGGTAGTGGCAATGTAGCTGCACTTTGAACAGTATTAATGGAACAAAGCATGACTTTTAAAGTCTTTCATAACCCAGCTGTTTCTTAGTTTTCCAGTCTTTCTATACTTAATTCCCTTCCATATACTCTGTGATATAGAGACACTGGCCTCCTTGCCAAACAAGACTTTCATTTTCACTGGCTACCTCCCTAGAAATCTTCGAGACTGTTTCCTGATTTAAGTCAGTTAAAATCCACCTCCTATGAGGAGCCTTTCCTGATTCCCCTTAATGTATCTTTCGTCTATTATCTCCAATTTATCTTGTATAGAGCTTATTTGTACATAGTTATTTGCACATTAATGTCCCATTAAATTGATAGCACTTTGGGAGAAGAGACTCTTTTTGCCTTTCTTTATATTCTCAAGTCTTAGTACCGTGTCTGGCACACAGTAGACATTTAACAAAGACTCCTTGATTTGATGGGAGCCACTCAAGTTTCAAATGTTTTCTTGCCACGGGGTGGTCTAGTTCTTGTTACTTGGTCACTACTTAAGGGAAGCATCACCAAGAAGAAAGAAGGAAAAAGGAAACAAGTATTTATTGTGTTTATTGTGCTAGGCTATGAGGATCAAATATAAGAAAAAAGAAAGTCAGTCCTTGCCCTCAAGTAATTTACACTGTAATGACAGAAGATAACACGCAAAAAAGACCTAGAAGAAGAGAGAAGGGGAGAGAAAAAGAGAGGATGAGAGAGGGGTAAAGAGGAAGAAGGACAGAGAGAGGGAGGGAAAGAGTAGTTGCATGAAGATATCTACAGCAGGGGCATGATTTTGAAGAATGGAAAACTGGGAATTGGCTGGCAGAGGAAAGAAGGCAGGACTTTCAACATGGAGTCTTAAGGGGGAACTCACCTATGGAAGATGGGGGTGGGGTGGGGTTGTGGAGGGATATTTCAAGTGAAACAGGCCAGAGGCATGGTAAGATATTTCTGGGCAAGTTGGTCCCAGGTGCTCAAGAAAGTTCCAGGATGAGGCAGCAGAAGAGATGTACAGAAAGTCAGGAAAAGGGCCAGGAGGGGCACACACTGATAAGGATCCAGGACAGTGACCCTGATCAAGGGTAACAGCCAGAATTGAGTCATCTGCAAACAGCTAAATGAATTTTCCTTCAAAATGTTAATATCCAATTCACTTACGATAATGAATAGAAATAACAGATGCTTCCCTATTCACACGGATACTGTACAAATGCTTTTGGCAAGCTGTACAACTCACAATGACATTTCTTAACCCTTGTTTGAGAGGGCACACGGTAAAACTCTGTAGCATGATATATGCCGCACTTACGGTTTTCTGAAGGCAGAGGTTTCATCCTTAGAATTTGGATTTTGTGTCTTTCCCAATGTGAAAAATGTCAAAATTGAGTTCTCAGTCTACGGATCCTTACTCATCAGGGCATTTCACCTAAAATAACCTAAGTTTTTAAAAGCAACATTTTCATAGTATGCCATTGAAGGTACACATTACATTATATAGCAGTGTGTGGAGTATAGAAATATAATGCTTTCTTTTTCCCTTGCTGGTTTAGCAAGAATTAGACCCATAGCTTCCAGCATTCTGGTGAAGTATACTGCCCATGAAGCTGATATGATGGGTTTTGCAAGATAAGATATCCTATAAACAAAGAAACTGATTTGCCACAGGCAAAACCTGGATACTATAGAGTGAAAACAACAACAACAAAAAACCCAACTCTATGAAACAACAAACCAAAACAACCAGTGAAGTAAGTTATACAGCTCTGAATTTGGAGATAGAAAGACAGGTTCAAATCCCATCTCAGACACCAGGTGACACCAGGCAAATAATTAAATTCTGTGCCTCATTTGTAAAACTGGCCTCTAAATTCCATTCAAAGTCTAAGCTTATTCTGTGACAAGATCCCACAAAACCAAATGAACAAATACTGATTGGCCAAAAGCGGAGGCTATACCTTGTACATAACAGTCTCTTCCCTGTCTCCTATACATGCCACTTGTCTCTGTGCTTTTGATATTCCCCTCCCCTGGCCCCCTATTTCCTTTCTAGCTATTCATTTTTCAAAGTTCACCAATGCTATGTCCAATAAGCCTTCCATGACTACTGTAGCCCAACAGTTCACTTTATTAAACTGCATTTATAACATACTTTATTATTTTAGGACTTAATTAGAGAACATGTACTTTGTTTTATGTGTGTTTGTGTGGCTATATTTCCCATCTTACATTGTAAGTTCTTGAAGACAGGACATGTATTCTGTTTATTTTCTGTGCCTCAGTATGCCTAGTATAGCACTGGTTTCCATATATATTCAACAAGTACTTCTAAACTGCTGAAATGTATTAGGAGTTTGCTGTTTCAAAATTTTATTATGATTCTTTTGTAAAGCAAATAATTTCCCTAGAATTTCAATGTCTAGATCTTCATATATTAAATTGCAATGCATATCTGTACATAATAATTTTATAAATAATTAATAAGTAATTTTCATTGTGCTAGGTGCTATGGAGAATATGATGGGGTGTGTATATATGAAGGTGCAGCTAGGTGGTGCAGTGGATAGAGTACCAAGTCTAGAGGCAGGAAGTCCTGAGTTCAAAATCTAACCTCAAATTCTCATTAACTGTGTGACCCTGGGAAAGTCACTTAATCCTGTTTTTCTCAATTTCTCATCTGAAAGATGATCTGTAGAAGGAAATGGCAAACCACTCCAGTATTTTTTGCCAAGAAAACTCCAAACGGGGTCACAAAGAGTCTGACGCAAAGGAAGTGACTGAACAACATATAAATGTGCGAAGGCACATAGAACTAGTGTATACTTGAAGATGACTATTAATTTCAAATTTTTTTTGTACCTGTTGCAAAGACTGACAAATGACCAGAATTGTTTTCCATTCAAAAAGAACGTTCTTTGGGTTCGTGGTTCTAGTTGCCATTTATCAAATTTAACTCTATTTGTAATTCTTCTTCCAAGTTGGCCCAATGTCTTTTCATGAACACAGCTACCTCACCACTGGTGGTCGTGTGCAAAGTGAGTGTCTCCTCAGCTATGGTTTCCCAGTTTCTTCAAGCGCTGTTTGATGTCATTTCCTAGTATTTAACTTTCATCTGCCTACAATGAGTCATGGCTTTACTAAGTGATCTTAATGCATAATAGTGGCTGTCACCCATTCAGAGTCCCTGTGTTGGAATAAATCAACAAGCATTAAGTACCAAGTGTTTAAATACCAGGTGCTTGGGTTCATTAAAAGACAAAAATTGTTAGACTAATAGCTGTATTCTAGGCTCTTGTATTCCCATTAAATGTCTTATATGCAATACTAATGAGTTAGTTACTCAAGAATCTGAATCTGAAAATAGCTATCCAGCCTAAGATCTAATTGAAAAGCAAACAGAAAAAGGAATCAAAAGGATAGAAGGTTTTTTGGAGAGGTGAAATGCTGTGGTGCTAATGTGGCAGGTACCACATGTGCCTCTAATGTGACTTGTTCACTTTGACCAAAGGGAAGCTTTTTGGAGCAAGGTTGCTGGCCTTGGTTGGTAGTTTTGAATCTCCTATCAACCTCGTTGTGTTGACATCCTATCTTGTACTGGTTAGTAATATTAGTTCAAGTCTACGTCTTCATGGAAAGTAAATCAACGCGGCAGCTAGTGTGAGTTTTTGAAAATCCCCCACTTATACCTATCATACATAATTCAGATGAAAGTTTATTTTTGGTTATTCAGGTAATAGTCTCAAATCCCCATTTCTCTTTCCCTGTGTAGATTTTGTCTGCAGTGAAAACCACCACCACCAAAACCTGATTTCTAAGTACCCAATGACTTTCTCAGAAGGTTTAGGTAGGTTAGTTATTTGACCCAAAGCTCATTTTGTAGATTAGAAAATTGAGGGAAAAGGGGAAGACTACTTACAGTATCTAATGAACTAGAAAAGGGGAAAATGAGCTTTCATGAAGCCCCTATTATGTGTCAGGCCCTATGCTAAGTGCTTGACAGATGTTATTTCATTTAAACTGATTCGGAAGATTGGAAAGCTGCTTATGATTTGTGTTTCATTAAATGACCAGGTCTACTCTAGACAATCACAGTTGATGAAATCTGGTGATTTTAAAGTTTAGGGTAGCCCAACAAATATGGAAAAAAATCATAAGAATACAAAATTTTCTAATGTACTAAAAGTGACAAGTCTGCTTCCACAGTTGTTTATATTATATGAGATGTACTCCAACCGGTTGTGGTTGTGTGGTTTGTCCTTCATTCTCGAAGAAGAGGACCATGACACGAGGGAGATGATGACATGACCTGCAATTAAACTGGATTTCATTAAGGGAGGGCCAAGCAAAGTCACTAGTCTCACTTTCTCCTCCAGAGCCATCTGTCAAGAATGGCCAGATATTGATTAGGATGACTGGAGGTAGCCCAGGATGCAGAGGGAAACCTTGGCCTTTTTAAGCTATGGTCTTTTCAGATTCTCAATTTGAATGAGGCAACACCTATAAGCCTCTTTAAGAAGTGGGCTCCAAAATAACCATTAAGTGGTGCTTGGGCCGGGACCTATTGTCCAATCAATGGTTTAAGGCATGGTCTTTGAGAAAGAAATCCAGCCAGTAAACCCCAAGTTTACTAGGTAGGTTTCAGCCAACAAAATTTACCTTCCTTTGGGCAGAACACCCTCAGGTAATTAGATGTGCTAATTTAAGTTTTAGAGGATAATAATCTTGACCTATTTTGGGATCTTGGAATATAGTCATTTTATTTTAAGGATTATGGTAGCAAGCTTTATTGCTTAATTTTTTACAATATAATTTTGTTACCCGTCCTTTTTTTTGACAGGGTTTTTCTTCATGACTTCCAGATGTCAGTTCTGCGAACTTTATTTTTCCTACTTGCCTAGCACGTCTACTCTCCGAATGAAATTAGATTTTGTCTCAAGATTTTTATTTATCATAACTGGCCAAGAGGAACAGTCTTGGTCATGATTGACACACTCTTAATGAACATTTTCTTTGCTTGAAACTGGTTTGACACTGGTCCTCTGTGGTGATGGCTCCCTAGGATTTAAACGTGTGCAGAACACTGACCTTGCATAGTTAGCATCTGATATTTTACAAAGTCTGACAGGTTGATGGGATTTTAAATATCAGATGGACATCTTAGTCCTTCAATTTACCTTATTGAATAAATATTGAAAGTCAAAGTGGAGGTAGCATAGTCTTGCTGTAGAAAAAGCTACAAGGGTTCTTCCTTTTAAAAATCCAATCAAATACTTGTTTGAGTTGTATCTTAAGTCTTTCAGTTTAAAATCTTATAGAACTAGGCTGTGTCCAACCAAGCAAAGCAGAAATCTGGGCAATTATCTTTTAAAAAGAGATTTTGACACCTTTTTCCCCCCTAACTAGTTAATTCCCAATAGCCTTGTTATCCCCTAAGGAACCAACCCTTATATTTAAAAATAAATTTTTACATGCATTTATAATATATCTCTCACTGTTCCCATTAAACATATAAAAACACCAAATGAAACTTAAAACTCAAAACAAATTCCCCCACTAGTAAGCCTGAAAATGAATGCCTCTCTCTCCATTAGTTTATCACTTCTCCAGCAGGAGATAGGTAAGTGGTGTGCTTCATCTTCAATTCTCTGGATTCATAGTTTAGCACTGCTTTATTCTAAACTCTGAAGTTCTAGGTGTTTTTTTTGTTTTTTTGCTCTTTGGAGGAGGGAGCGCAGGGTAATTGGGGTTAAGTGACTTGCCCGATTACTGGGTTAGTAAGTGTTAAGTGTCTGAGGCAGGATTTGAACTCAGGTCCTTCTGACTCCAGGGCTGTTGATATTCACTGCACTACCTAGCTGCCCCTAGTTGTAGTATTTCAAAGTAGTTTTTCCTCTGGACTATTTTCTCTGTATAAAATGTTCTACTTCTATTCACTTGGCTCTGTATCAGTGCAGAGAACTCTTCCCAGGTTCCTCTGAATCTATTTTGCCATTTCTAATGGCATATAATCCATTACACTAAAACACCATTTTGAAAAAGCCATTCCTTAATTGCAGGATAGCTCCTTAATTTCCTATTTTTGCATCTATCATAGAGTCGTATTTTTGTACATATATGTCCCTTTCCTCTTTCATCCCTTTGGTGTAAAAGCCTAGTTGTATAGCTGAAAAACTTCTGGGGAAGAATTCCAAATTGTTTACTAGAATGACTGTACCGATAATTCACAGCTCCTCAAATCATGTACTTGTGGATCTGTTTTCCCACAGCAAGCCCAATTATTTGTTAAGCACTTACTATGTGCTAGACACTATGCTAAGGATAGCCCCCCCAACTTAACACTTTCTGCTTTTGTCATTGTTGCCAGTCCGATGTATGAAGAGGAACAGAACCTTAATAGCTAAGTAGAATCAACCTATGTTCAGTCTTTGTGACCCCTATTTGGGGATTTCTTGGCAAGGGTACATGAGTAGTTTGTTGCTTCCCCAGCTCATTTTCCAGATGAGGAAACTGAGGCAAACAGGGTTAAATGACTTGCCCAGGGTCACACAGCTAGAAGCTTCTGCGGCCAATTTTCATCTAAGATTCTTCCTGACTCCAGGGCCCATACTCTCTCCACTGTACCACCTAGCTGCCCTGACACACAGAGAGCAACCCTGACAATATGAAATGTTTCATGCCTAAAAATCTCCCATCCTTTTACCAAGAGGAAGGGTATGTATATGATAAATATGAATATAGTCCTTAGGAGCCAAGACTGACCACTACTTTAAATCTGAATGTAGATATCCTTTAGGGTCATTTTCATTTACATTATTGTAGGTGTGTATATACATATAGTTCTCCTTGTCCTTTTTCTTCATCAGCTCATGTTTTCCCATGCTTCTCTGTACTTTCACATTTGTCATTTCTTAATGGTACTTTTGATTATATTTTGTCACATTCTATCAATTTTTTTCTTTGCTACCACACAAGGTATTGTTTTAGATCTTTTGATATATGCAACATGTTTCTTTTTCTCAGCTATTATCTGAGAGGCAGCATGTCATGTTTGATACAGAGGTAGGCCTGGAATCAGAGAAGCCTAAGTTCAGTTCTCACTGTTGTCACCTATTGGCTGTGACCCTAGGTAAGTCATTTAACCCCTTGGCGTTCTAGACTCCTAAGACAAGGGTTCTTAACTTGGGGTTTGTGAATTTATTTTAAAAATATTATGACATGTATAATTGATTTCCTTTGTAAGTCTGTTTTATTTTATTCATTTAAAATATTACATTAATATGTTATATCCAAGATCCATATGTTTAAATAGCCTGACAAAGGGACCCATGATACAAAAAAAAGTTTAGAATCTGTATTTGCAGATCTGCGTTGGTAAAGGGAATGCCTCACGGTTCTTTATACCAATGAAATCACAGGTCTAGACACCCCAAAAAATAGCAATAAAAAGACATTTTCTCAACCTTTTATATAAAATATCATGATCGTTAAATACGTAAACTTCTTTGAGAAGTATTTTGCTTAATTGTGAGTATAAAAAGCTAGAGAGAGCCCGATTGCCAGCTCTTGAAATCAAGCAGACCTTGGTTCCAGTTCTTCATTTTAAACATACTAGCAATGTGATCAGACCTTAGAAACTCTCTAAAATTATAAATTACAAAGGAATTCCTATTCTGCATGAATGCATATCTTCTTACTGGAATTTCTCTTAAATTCCTTCCTGCCTACCCCCATTCCTTAACTGGCAGTTTTCTGAATGAAGCAAGAAATCAAACCTTTTTTTCATTATTATGAGTAAAAGAAGTAAGCTAGTATTTCAGGTGGTTGTAAGAAATAATTTATTTTTATTAACTGAGTTTAAATTGACAAAATATTTCATATGTAAAGTTTTTAGTTTTTAAATTTTAGTTCTCATATACATTAAAATTAGTTGCACTTATGTGTAGCCAATAATTAAAGCTGTGTGAGAAAAAGGAATAAAGGGCAGATTTTATCTGATCCTTAAATAAGTCATCTACCTTTGATTTTATTTTTGCAACTAGTGTACCCATTTCCCCCCTCCTTTTATGGGAGAGGAATGATAGTAATAATGGGCAATTTTTAAAGAGCCTGAAAGAATGAACTAATCTGCTATATTAGGTGCTACGGAGTAATTAAAAAACCCCTTGATTAAAGGATTTCAAATTATTTTTCTCTTGCTTTTACCAACCACATATGCCTCAAATTAGTTTTTTGTTTGCCATATGGAAAGGAGTTCTAGGAGAAATAGTTTGTACTTTCACAGAAAAATGGTGGTTCAGTGAGTCAACAGGAAGGAAAAATCTTTGTGAAAAAAAAAATTTTGATAGCTAAAACATCTCAAGAAATTACCTTAAGAAATTACTAGCCTATGATTTGTGGTTAAATTGAAAGTAAGGTGAAGTGCAAGGGTTGTATTTTTGACTGGGGTTTTCAGACTTGTCACAAAAGATTCGATACTATGTTATCGATACCATAAGGCACATATTTATTATACCTACTATACAAATTATAGAGACAAAAAAATTAAACAGTTCTTGCTCACAAGAAATTATGCTCTTCTGGGGAGTACATGCTATATGTGACTTATTGTGAAAGTAGGAAAAAAAAAGGAAAATGTACTTGAAGGACTGATCTCATGTTCTCTCCAGTTACTCATACTGCAACTGAAAAAAAAAAAGGAAATTTAATCACCCGAGATTTGAGCATACAAAGGTATCCTGTATGACGTTTCTCACTTCACTGACATTAAAAATTAGACAAGCATCCTTCCCATCTTGTGGGAGTGTACATTTTTCTTCACTGCTGGTAACACTTTTATTAGTTATGTACGAATGTTTCAAAGCAGTTACAGCCGTCTTCGGAGTCCTCGTGTACAATGGTGCACATGTGCATCACAATCCACCCGTGTCATCCCGAAGTTCCAAACTTTGTCTTGGTGTGCTCCTATTCTGGGTTACCTAGAATTCAGGGTTCAGTAAATAGGGGTCACTGACATAATTGGGAGTGCCGGAAGAAGCGGAGTTTCTGGTCTTTGAATGAAATAGTACTGGGGGGCCGTGGAGAGCAGAAGGAGGAGCCGAGCAGAACCACCCACGGGTGGGGGAAGTGAGGGAGCAGGCACGTGGAGGCCTGAGGGGCGGGGGGCCTCGGACGCGGCCCTAAAATTCGGTCCTTAGGAATTCCTGGCACTTAATACAAAACCTCAGGTTTCGCCAAACATCCCACTACGGACTCCGTACGAAGAACCAGACCGCAAGCAGAGTCAAGGGAGCCCGGGCTCCGCTTCCTCCTCATCCCTCCCCGCGGAGTGGTCGCCCGGTCAGCAATGGTGGCCGGAGGCTCAACCCCCACCGCGGGCCCCGGGGCTGCACGTGAGCAGCAATCCCGGTCACAGGGGGCGCCTTCGCGAACGCGCTCCCCCCACCCTGGCGGGAGGCTGAGGCGCCGGTCCCGGTCACTTCCTCTGGGAAAGAGGCGGGACAACTGTTGCTCCCCTTCTGGCCCCCGGGAAGAAAGGAGGGTAGTCCCTCAAGGTCACACACACGCGTGTCCCCCGGAGATTCCCTTCTCCTCGCTCCGACTTCACCCCGGCCCTCTCCAGTTTGCGCCGCGCCTTCTTCACACGGGAGTGTGGCGTGGCTAAGTCCTGAACTTGTACAAACCCCGTTCTCCTAATCCTTCCGTGGGGGGGGGGGGGTCTGGGTGGCTCGGGAGCTTCGGTTAGCGACCGGGGCTGGGCAAATGCGCACGAATGCTCCAAGTCCTGGGCTCGAGAACCCAATACAACGGGCTGGCGTCCCCGACCCAAAGCTCCGACCCCACTGCCACCTTAACCTCCACCCCAGCCTGGGCTTGACAGCGGGGTTGGTCCTGACCCCCGCGGGCCCCCGCCGGCGCTCCGCCCCTTCCGCCCCGCGCCTGCGCTGCCCAGAGTGAGTGTGTGAGGGAACGTGTGTTGATGGGAGGGGCTGCCCTACCCCCTTTCCCCGGGATCCGCTCACTCTTGCCCCAACGTGGGGGTGGTGAGGCTACTAGAGCCCTCAGGTCCCGCCGGTGAAAGGGCTAGCCCCGGGCCTGCTGGCTTTCTTTTAGAAGCGGGGTAGGCGAAGAAGCCGCCTCCGCATCCCTCGCTCCAGGGAGGAGGTGGTGGGAGCCGCCGGCCGCCCGATTTCCCTTTCCCTTGTCCCCCTTGCTCTCCTGAGGGGAATGGTGTGCCCCGCAGGGCGCGCGCTGCTCCCGCGCTTTGGCCCTTCTGAGAGGGAGGGGGGAAAGAAGGAGGAGGAGGAGGAGGAGGAGGAGGAGGGAGGGAGGAGGGGGGAACCGGACCCCGATTCCTAAAGACTCCGCCGGGACCGGACTACCCGGGCCGTATAAGCCGGGGGTGAAGTCGGGGTGTGCGCGGGCCGAAGTGGGCCTCGCTGGGGGGGTGGGGGGTGGGTGGGGTTGGGGTGGGTGCCATCGTTGATTCTTCCGGATCCAGGGAAGCCTGCCGAGCCGCCGGGATCATGTCGGACGAGGAGTTGAAAGTTCCCGAGGAAATGTTCAAAGAGGTCAAATTTTACGCGGTGGGAGACATCGATCCCAAGGTACCGCATCCGCTTACTCTGCTCGGCTCCTCTTCCGTTACCTCCTCCACTCCCCCCTCCCACCCGCGACCCACTCCGGGTGGATGTGTACCTTCCTTAACACCTTACGCCCCCTCTCGCTCCCCCTCCCCCGTCCTCCGCCTCCCTCCCCCGACTGCGGCCGTACCATTGTCGAGGTGGTCTCGCGCCGGCCTGCCCGGGCTGGGGAAAAGGAGGCTGGTCTCGCGCCGGCCTCGCGCCGGCGCAAGGGGCCCCTGGGTGGTTGAAGGAGGAGGGTGAGCGCGAGGGCCGGGCTCGCGCCTGCTCCGCGCTCGCCGGCGGCCGGGCGGGGGGGAGCGGGCTGCGGGCGAGGCGAGGTTCTCTTGCTGCTGGCTCGGGGGCTCGGAGGAGGAGGAGGCGCTGGAATAGGAGGAGGTGGGGAGCGGACGGGGTCACGCTGGCGCCGCGGACTGCCCAACTCGGGGAAGGGAACGGGAGCGTTTGGGGGAGAGCCGGCTCTCCCTGACTGGTGGAGGCGGCGGTGGCGGCTTCTGCGCAGCAGCCGCCTCGGGCCCAGTGGTTGCTTAGCTGGGCTTCCATTCCCTCTTGCAGCGGGCAGGGGAGCTCGGGCCTACCTGTCCCTGGCTGCTGCCTGACGTCGCGCTTTGGCGGGGAACCCAGCGCTTTGCTCGGTAGTGAGTAGCTCCGTCAACGGGCGCATCCGTCTCGGACATCCTGTGGAATACGTAGCCGTGTGGGGATGCCCGGGGTTCCCGATCGGGGAAGCCTCATCTTTCCCAGGCGGACCGTGCGGCGCCTGTGGCTGCCCCGGACGGCCTCGGGGGCGGGACGGGGCCTCGGGAGGGACATGGGTCTCCGTCCTACAGATGGTCAGCGACTTGGGCAGTATCTACAAGTGGGAGCACGGGTTTGCATTAGGCCAGGGTAGGGGTTCTGAACCCGAGGGCCGGGAACGTGTGTGTGTAAACACACTTACATATATGTGTGTGTATGTATGTATATATATGTATATATGTAACTTTCCATATAGTCAGCCTGTTTTGTAACTGTGTCATGCATCTAAAAATAGTCGCTTCACCTGACTGCGCGAGTGGCCCATGACAAAGAAAGGTTGAGGACCCCTTCTCTAGGGACTGCTGTCAGTCTTGTCAGCTCCCTTTTATCAAGCTCCTGCAGTGTTGGAGGCAGTCTGCTAAGGTGTACAAAGAAGGGAGAAGAGACAGCCTCGGCTCTCAAGGAGCTCACAAGCTAATGTCAAATCTGTAGGTGCTTTTTCAAAGACAGGATGTATGTGTTTTGTCCATACAGATATATAGGTATGTCCTTTTAGCCATAATTTAGCCCTCTAATATGAATTTGGATGTATTTTCTTCCGTAAAAGCAATGAACCAGATTTTACAGATAATTAGGGGCTATCAGATGGCAAAAAGAAAAAAGTTACTTTCACTGAATTTTAGTATTACAGGTTTCTCTATAAACAAATGTTTCTTACAAATAAATTTTATGGTTTAGTTACGAAGTTTTAGGAAAATACTCAAAATTTAACACCACCAGCTTATTATTAAATAGATATTAATTATTGGAGTTTTATTCCATACACAGGGAACTTGAATTATCCAGTTTTCCAAATAATTTATCCTCATTGTTGAAAGGGTATGATGAGGCTGTGCTAGATGATTTCTTGTGATCTCTTCTAATTTTTGTTCCCTAGTTTCTTGAAGCAAATTGTTATTTGTAATTTATTTTTACATATTTCTGGAGTAAGAAAAAAGTAACAGGACTTAACTTGACCAAATTTACAATTAAAACCATTTAGATATAGGGTGCACAGTTACTAAAAGAGAATTGGAAAGAAAGAAAAAAAGGGAGCATTGTTGGAATGGTCAGTGGTTAATATTTTAATGATAATTATGCTTCTCTCATAACTTCTTGTAACAAATTTACTTTTGGATAAAGAATGTCTCAATTAATTTGACTTTGTCTTATGAAGTAGACTCAGTATGCTTGTGTTTTTTGTGTCATTAACTTCTTAAAATTAGAGTAGTACTTTAAGTTTGAAGATTGAATGGAATTGTAAAAATTACTAAAGTTGTATGTATATGATGCCTATAAATATAATCACATGTTGCTTGATCTCATGCCAAAGTAAATGGTAGTGAAAAGTCCCATATAGAATGCCACAGGGGAGAGAAAAAAAATAGGATATTTTAAAATTAAACTTAATGGAAATTTAATAGGTACCTTTGATAGGAATTTTTCAGAAAGAAAGGGAGAACTTTATCACATACTTTCTTTGCCATTACAAGTATATTGATTGTTTTGTCTTCTTGGTCTTTTATTAAAACTTTCATGTGTATTTTAAAGCACATTAAGGAAGCATGGTGCAGCGGAATAGAACACTGGGTTTGGAGTTAGAGTCCATCAGCAAATTCTCTTTGGCTTCAGTCTTCATGTATAAAATGAGGTTAGATTAGATAACCTAGCTCTAAATCTATGATCCTAAAGTCTGGTTGAAACTTTGAAAGATTTCACATGACCTTATGTAACTTTAATTTTTAGAAGTTCCTCTGGTTTCCTGGCTTCAGTGATGTTGATAACTTAAGATTTTTTTTTTAATTAAAATTTTTTTTCAATTGTCAGTTATCCTTTTTTTCTTCCTCCTACATTCCACTCCCTCCTTCCCACCCCACCAAAAGAAAATAAAAACAACTCTCACTGTATTGGAGCAAAACAAATTTCCACATTGGGAATGTGGAGAAAATGTGTGATAACTTCTGATTTGAAAGTTGGCACTCATGAGATTTGAGAGGTGGAACTCAGAAATAATAAACACTTCCTCATCTCACACTTCCCTAGAATATAATAGGGATAAATAAGATTTTGAATTGAAGAAGATAATAGTGTTAGTACTGTCTGACCACAGTTAAAGTGCTTTATTTTGATCTTAATATTACATTTTAGGAAAGATGCTGACACACAGGACATACAAGGGGCAACTAAGATGATGAGAGCACTCAACATTATCGTAGATTAATTAAAGGAGTTAAAGATGTCATAGAGAATAACTTGGGCTATAATTGCTTGTCTTCAGATATTTGAAGGGTTGACTTGTAGAAGGTTATGTTTATTCTGCACAGCCCTAGATGGCAGATTTCAGCTCATTATGAAGAATTTTCTAATGATTAGAGCTGTCCAAAAGTGAAAGGTGCTGCTCCAGAGGTAGTTAAGGTCCTACCATTGGAGGTCATCTAAATGTTAGACTAATAATCATTTGTTAGGGATATTGTAGAGACAGAATTCATGTAGGAGATAGGACTTGGATTGTATAGCTGAGGTTCTGGATCTGCAGTACGTACATACACACACACACATAAATTGACTAATAAGTATTGACATAAATATATAAAAGGATAGATTATTTTTTTGTAGACTTTTGGCAGTTCTCTATTATAATCTAAGATTAAAAGTTTATATACCATAGCTTAATAAAAATAACATCTATAAATCTTAGCAAGCTGTAAAATCATCTTTCCTTAATTATAAATGATAATTATGAAGATTGCCTTTACTTAATTGTAAATAGTGATTATTTGGAATTCCTAGAAATTCTGATTACTTCATAAGAATAGTCTATATATGTAGTATATGTGTTCCCTATTAGGGTAGGGGGAAATGTTTTATACAAATGAAATAAGGTGCTAAAGAATCCCAAATATGGCAGCTTTCATTCAGGAAATGTATGGAGTACTTATGTAGGGAAGTATATCACACAGATTGTGCCATTAAAATATTTGCAATAATGATATGAGAAATTGCAAGAGTTGAATAATAGTCACATACTGACTTGTAAAAATTTTTTTTTCATTGAGTGTTTTATTTATGGCTTTGGATTTAGAGGAGGTAGTATGGTACTAAAATGATCAGGGGAAGGCTGAGCATGGCATTCAAGGATTGAGACTAAAATCTATAGTTGAAGTATTAAAATGATTTATAGAAAATGTTTTTTTCACCCTAAAGTACCTTAATGTTTTAAGAAACTATACAAATGGTGTGTGTGTGTGTGTGTGTGTGTGTGTGTGTGTGTGTGTGTATGTATGTATACATACACCTTGTTCCTTAAAGGTTCTTAATTTGGCAATAAAATAACTAAATTCCTTTGAATGAAACTCAAGAAGAAACACATTACAAATTCTGTCATTGAGGACACAGTGTACTATAAAAATTTAGAGGTGAATAATCAGGAGAGAGCATGGAGCAAAGGAAAAAATACCAGACCTAGATTCAAATTCTGATTCTACTGCTCCCGTTGTGAAGTGGAGCCAGCCAATCACTTAACCTCCTTTGACCTCGGTTTTCTCAAGATGAGGCATTTGGACTAGATGACTTTAAATGTTCCTTCTAGCTCTAAATCTATGATCACAGGCATTTGACCTTGAGAGTGGAAGTTATTAAGCAGAAACTGAATATAGAGTATTGAAAATGGGGTCAATCAAACAAGCATTCCTAAGGCACCTCCCTGCAGGGTTCCAGGCACTCTTCTAGGTGCTAAGGGAGATGGATATAAAAACAAATCTTCAAGGAATTTATATTCTTCCTCCACTTTCTTTAATTGGATTCACTTACTGTAAACTGTTTTTGAAGTTATTTATCAGTGGAGATCTGGTATTTTCACAAAATACTTAGAAAAAAATCCTCCATCTAAAAAAGTCCGACCTTGAACGTGAGAATATTTTCAAGGAGAGCCCTAACCTAACTAGTGTTTCATTTGGTTTGATTACCAAGATCTTTTAAACATAGACTCAAAAAATAACTTCTAAAGCTCTGCACAGTATTCCATTCTTTCAGAAGTATTGAGCACAGTTGATAACTAATGATTTATGGGTTATCAAATCTAGTACCTAACAGGTTCATCTTGTTAGCTATTAAAATTAGTTTTGTTATAAAATGGGGCCTATTTTCATGTTTTGTTTGACTCTCAAATTTGCTGATTCTTATTTAGAAGAAGTTTTATTGGGACTAGAACTAGGAATAAAAATCTCTGAGTACAATGTGGAAAATATTCAGGGTATATATTTATCAGAAAGAGTTAAGACTACTGTGATGTTATATTCAAGTGAAGAATGAAATTTGCTGTCTATTTTAGTGCATATATTCTTTTTCTAGGTTATCCACTTTTTGAAAGCTGGAAAAGCTAAGGAAGTTTCCTATAATGCACTAGCTTCACATATAATTTCAGAAGATGGGGACAATCCAGAGGTTGGAGAAGCTCGTGAGGTGTTTGATCTCCCTGTAGTAAAGGTGAGTAGTAAATACAGTTTTTTTATATTTGTCTTATTGATGAATAATTTAGCCAAATACACTGGAATATGTTATTATTTTTTAGGGTCAGTGTAGTAGGACCAACCTTATATGTGATGGCTTTTCGGTAATTAAACTTTGGTGGATAGTGAGTGGCGCAGTATATCAAATTCTACTAGATGGAGGCAAGATCACTAACTTGCTACAGTAAACTCCAGGGTACCTGCATTGTAGATTATATACAATCCTAGGGAGCCCTGAAGTTGCTATATCATAGTTTCCCTCTATTTCAGTAGATGTTTAGTAATAATAACTTAAGTTTGTATAGTGTTGTTTTTTTTTTTTTGCTTTTTGGAGGGCGGTTGGGGTTAAGTGACTTGCCCAAGGACACACGGCTAGTTTTTGTGCTAAGTGTCTGAGGCCGGATTTGAACTCAGGTGCTCCTGACTCCAGGGCTGGTGCTCTATTCACTGTACCACCTAGCTGCCCTATAGTGTTTTTTTTTAAGCAACATTATGAATTATGTGATTGTGGATATTCACATTTTGCAGATAAGGAAAATAGCCTCAGGGAAGAGAAACAGCAAGCTAGTAAGTATTAGAACCAGAGTTTAAACTCTGGTGGCCTGACCTTCCAGAAGGGCTCCTTTCATTATAATATGCTACCTCTTTAAAATGCTGGAGTGGGATTCAAGCTCGTGGCTTATTAAACAAAAACAACTATTGAATTTCAAGGCTAAAGCCCTATTTTGCCATCTTGGCATACTCCATGAAAAGCAGTCTTCCTGCTTTATGCAGAACATTATGCTTAGCAGTAGGAGAGATACAGAAGTTAAATAAGATACTGGTCTTGGCCTCATGGAGCTCACCAGTCTTTTTATGAAATTCTTGGTGAACTGCAACGAAACCTACTTTCTAAATCACTTTTGGATAAGAAAATAAAAATCTCTTTTATTCTTTGTGGCTAAACCAAGCTGAAAATTTCATTTGGTTCACTTTTTCTTTCCCCATAGCAAGGAAATTTGTTACAGAAAATGAACATATAATCTAGAACTAGTTTGGAAATTGTCATGAAACATACTTTTTTTCCCACAGGCAGAGTGCTTTATTGATAGAAAGGAGGCTATCCCATGAACTTTAGAGGAAGGAAAGGAATCTTATCCTAATTTTAGCCTGACTTCTTTTTTACTGAATGGGATAACAGGGAAATAATCCTAACTTGAGGAATAGGCAGAAGAGTATTCTGTATCCCATCTGGTTTGGGGCATCATGGTGTATGACTTTGAGATTGATGAACAGTGGTTAACATAGCACATGATTTGCAAGGAGATTTAGCTTATGATAGAGTTCCTCAGGGATGAGTTGCAGTATTGAGAAGCAAGGGGAGATAGCTCATGGTTTTTCATTTTCTGTAGTTTGTGTGGCCCACTGACACAGATAACTGAGAATTGACTAGCTTTTTTGGTCTGTGACTTATTAAATCAGCTAATGAGCATTTATTAAGGACTTACAATGTTTATGCTGATGCTTTCATAGGTATTTTTACCTTTGTTATCTTGCATGGTTCTTTGAAGAGTAATTATAGAATAACTATTTTTAAATTGTTTTAGGCTAATAGTTTTCTTTTTGTCTTCATTTGATTCACTCTATCATTCTGGGACCATACCTGGTATTTTTTATCTTCTTTTTATACTGTGAATAAACTTGTGTATACATAGTTGTGGGCATACTTTTTCTCGAAGAATGTGAGCCCCTTGAGGGAAGGCACTGTTTCTGCCTTTTTTTTTTTTTTTTTTTTTTGTATCCCCAGCACTTGGCACAATATTGTGCACATTGTAAATGTTTAAAAAATGTTTGTTGATTGACATATCACTCCCATCACAGCGTAATGAGAAGATCCCTAAGCTCTGGGTTCTAGTCCTAGTTCATCCACCAATTCTATGTCATTGGACAAAAAAACATAATTTTGTCTGTAAAGTAGGAATTATAACAGGTATTTGGTCATGAAGATAAAATGTGAGGATATGAAACTACTTGAAAAATGGTAAAATTTCAGTGGCATTAGTAGTATGATGTTAATTTTTGCTTTGTGCTTAAGTTAATGAAAAGTTCTAAGTTGAAGGCACTACTTTTTGAAACTTAATAAACAGTGTTTTAAAGTTAAGGCAACAAGGAAATATTTTACTTAATATTCATTTGTATAATTTGTGTTTGATTCTACACACTTAAAAACTTTTGAATTTTATCTTTGAAGATTTCCACCAGCTGCTTTTATTTTTCCTACTTTTTATTCTGCTATACCTCAGCCTTTCATACTACTTGACATAATTTTTCTCCCCCTTCCATGTTCAAATTGTTGTATAGATTATCTTAAATACATGAAGTAGCTTTCTTTTTTGCTAAAGCTTTTTATTTTTAACATATGAAAGATAGCTGCATTGTGGAGAAATTTTACTGTGCTTATAAAGTGATGGTGAAAATTACAATAGCATGTAGTTGCACATCAGATTTTTTTTTTCCCATAGTTCTGGTGACAAGCTACTTACTCTCCAAGCTCCTTGAGAGGACATGATTTCCTGTTTTTATTTTTGTATCCTCTGTTTCTTTCAACTAGTAGGCCCTTAATTATTCCAATCACCCAACCAACTTTTATACAATTCCTGCTGTGTGTCGGGTACTAGCTAGGGATATAAAGACAAAAATGAAGATGCCCTGCCTTTTGATATTTGTAAAACACTTAACACTGTACCTACTACATAGTAGGCTCTAAATATTTCTTTCTTTCCTTCTTTTGATAGCTTGCATTCTATTGAGAGACACCTCATGCATAAATAAGTGCATATAAAACCAGTAAAGGATTACTTTCAGAGAGGAAGCACCAATAGCTAGGGATCAGGAAAGGCTTCATATAGAGTGACACTTGTACTGAGTGTCAAAGGAGATTAGGGACTCTAAGAAGTGGAGGTGAGGAGAGAGTGCATTCCAGACATGGGGAGAGCAAATAGGAAGGTAGATTACTGCCAACTAATCAAGAACTTTAAATGCTAAATAGAGGAGTTTATATTTGATAATATAATAAGGAACCAGTGCAGTGGTGTGATGTGGTTGGATGTATACTTTTTGAACACACTTTGGTAGTGGATAAAGACAGATTGAAGATTAGAGAGAAGGTTCTTTGTTGTTTAGTCAGTTAGTCATGTCTGACTCTTCTTCACCTCACTTGGAGTTTTCTTGCCAAAGGTTCTGGAGTGGTTTGTTATTTCCTTCTCCCCTCATTTTACAGGTGAGGAAACTGAGGCAAACAGTTAAGTGACTTGCCTGGGACCACACAGCTAGTAAATGTCTGAGGCCAGATTTGAGCTCAAGTCCTCCTGACACCAGGGCCAACACTCTTTCCATTGTGCCACTTAGTTATCCCAGAGAGAAGGAAGGTATGATTATAGGAAGAGGGCTCTCAGAGAAGAAAAAAAATGGGTTAAAATTCAGAGAATTTTGTTGTTGTTTAAGGCCCTCTACTTAAAGAGAAGGGGAAGTGGTACTAGTATAGGATATTAAGGGGAGATAGGTTGGAACGCTCCATGTGCAATATGGTAGGTTATCAGTTGGCAAAGTGTTGCTGAGCAGCAGTGAGGACCCACGTGAGGGCCTAGGTTAGGTCTGAAAGAGACCAAAGAGAATTGACCAGTTGTAAAGAAATAAATGGGAAATCTCTGGGAAAAAAAAAAAACAAACCTTTGTGAAATCTGACTTAAAGTTGCTCCCTGGTCAACATTGTGCCATTAAAAACTGATTTTTGAATATGACCTTTCTGCTAGTTGTGCACACACAACGTAAAGTGGATGGTGTAAAATTATTATAAAGTATTTCTTTGAAGAAAGAGTGAAATATAACATTTTATTTTTGTTTAAAATTACAAAAAGATTTTAATTGCATTAATTTTTCTTTTGTCTTTTAGCCTTCCTGGGTGATTTTATCTGTTCGATGTGGAGCTCTTCTGCCGTATCCTTTTAGGGGACAATGGAGTAAACATATTGAAATCGAGATTATAATAAATTCTTGATTAATAGCCACAGGTAGCCTCTTTAGTTTGGAATTCATTTCCACTTTTCCACTCTGTCTCCTATTATTACCCATCTCATGTGAAAATACTTGTTGCTTACTAGTCACTACTAACTTAAGAAGGAGACAAAAGGAAACAAAATGAAACTAGATCACTGATTATTTACAGTTTTTATGGAAGATTAGGTTAGGGTAGAGACGGTGAAAAATAGTTGAAGCTGGATTTGGAGCTATGTTCTATTTTGCCACCTTTTAGTTATATTAATCAAAAGATTCACAATAATGATTTAAATGCTAAAATTTTGCTTCTCATTTCTCCCATAGTTTTGAAAGAATTTCAGCTAACTTTTCTCATATCTTGTAACATGGAAACCAGTATTGGTATTGTCTTTTTTTTAATAAAAATAGATTTTGTTAATATTTCCCTGCAGAATTCCCAATGGTGTTTCTAGTTCTTGCTGTGTAATTTCTAACATACCTCTTTGTTGCATAAAAGGGAACCAGATCATCAGTCTATTCCCACCTCTCCTTACATGACTCTTTGTCCAGGTTTAACTTCCTTTAGTATCATGTTTTGCTTCTTAATTCAGTTAGCTCTCCTGTTCTGTTCCTAATCTCTCTTGTGATCCTAATCCCAGTCCTTCCTTGTATCTACCCCTGGTCTGTTTATAAATCTGTTCTTGATGCTTCCTTTTTTTACTACATCAATATCCTTAAAAGAAAATCCAGTATATGAAAATTTCCACAAAGCAGAATAAATTATAGAAAAGATTACTTAAAAGATGTATCTCATACTATATAGAAGATATAAAGTTAAAGATGCTTAACTAGAAGGTGTTTAAAGAGATCATCTGATCTACCATCTCCCACCTTTTTTTTTTTTTTGAGATTTTAGTATCCTCTCAAAGATATAGATGAGGGAAATGAATCCCAGAAAGATTGTGCCTTCTTCAGATCATATTAGAGCTTAAAGGAAGCTTTGTGATCCTTGCATCTGACCCTCTGATTTTAGAAATATGCCAGACAGCTCATTTAAATGCATTCTGTAGTTCACTGTAGTATCACAAATGGAAAGATAAGGGTCAACTTTTGTGTGTAAATAATTTTTATAGGACACTTTAGAGGCATCTTGGTGTACTAGATTCGTGTACTGTATACTCCACTGGACTTGGAATCAGAAAAACCTGAGTTCAAATATGGCCTCAGATACTTGGTAGTTGTGTGACTCTGAGCAAGTTCTCTGTGTCTCAGTTTCATCATCTGGAAAGTAAAGGGATTGGACTTGATGGCCTTTAGAGGTCCATTCTAGCTCCAAGTTGATAATCTGATGATTTAAGATTGACAGAGCAAATATCCTTAAAAGCAATACTTCTTAACATCATTGGGCCCAGGTAGGAAGCATTTATAGTGGGAGAGTTTCAGTCCAGGAATGACTAGAAACTCTTGATTTGCCACTGATTAACTATGTGACAGTGGCTATTAACAGGTACTTAACTGTGTTCAGTGCTGGAAATACAAAGACAAAAGTCAAAACTGTCTCTGCCCTCAAGGAATTCAGAGGTGGGTGACAATATATTACATATAACATGGGTCTTGACAGGATATAAATGACAAGGCAATAGAGGTACTAGCATTTTGGTAAATACATATTTGGTAAACAGATTACACTTGAAGGAAACTAGGGAATCTAAGGGGCAGAGACAAGGTAAGACAATATTCCAGGCATGGCATAACCGTGTAAGGCACTAAAATGAGATTGAGCATTGTGTTTGATGGACAGCAAATAGGTAGTTGTGATTGGACCATAGAATGTGTGGATTAGACCTAATTTCTGTAAAGTGAAGAAATTAGCATGGTCCTCTTCTAAGATTCTTTCCATAGAAAGATTTTATAATTATGTGACTTAAAGAAGCACTAGAGAGTGTTTGGAAGATTGTAGTGATCTATGCCTCTTTTTTTTTTAGTTATCCAGAAATCATTTGGGTTAATAAATTATTTCCCTTGAGCCAATTTCAGTAATGGCTATGCTTCTCATGGAGATCCTTGAGGAAGTAAAGAGGAGATCTCCAGGCTGTTTAGACACTCCAGGGTTTGCTTCTGAGAGGGTTTAGACCCCTTTGATTTGAGTCTCTGGAGGGAAAAAAATATCTCTTGTAGGGATCAGATCTTTGGTATATGGAACTAGAATGTATCAGTTTAAGGTATACAAAAGTCACTTCAACCAGGAATAAAATTGTTCAAAGCTCTGTGTCCTGCCTTAGCGTCGCCTAATCCTTTTTCATAAGAGGCCTAGAAATTGAAACAAAAGAGTTTAAAACCTCAATCTTGTTTCTTGTCTGCCCAAAATAAGAGTTAGCTACTTTTCTCCTTGGTGAAAGAGAATAAATTTCAAAAAATTGACCTTTTAAAATTAGAGTTGGAGCATTATTTTGAAAAGCAATTAATTTTTCTTGAGTGAAATTTTAGGAAAGTATCTTAGAGGCTTAGTTTAACCCCTTCAATTTATACATTAGGAAATGGGTCATATGATACCTAAAGTCACACAGCTATTTAATGGCAGATTTCTGTAATCCAATGCCCTTTTACAAAACTATAGGAATAGTAATATTTCTGTGTCCCCTCCCCCCAGAATCTGTTCATTTAACATGTCCTTTTAAAAACTGCCAGTCTCAGGTTTGAAAAATTAAGTATGGACTTATTTGTATGTGTATGTTGTTAGGATTAAATTTATTCCCATGGCTATATTTCAGTTTTATAGCAGATAGGAAAGTGGTTCAGTTTTTGTAATTTGCTTTATAGCTAATTTAATTAGTTCATAAAATGAGGGAATCTTATTTCTGCCCCTCCCCCACTACCTTCACTTTCTATTTTCTCTTTACTGTACAAGATTCTGCTCTTATCTTTCTCATTTTTATTTACTCTAGTTAGTGCTTGAGTCCACTGTGGCTGAATACCCCTCTTTGCTTACCCTCAACCCATTTCTTCCATAAAGACATTTTAGGGGTGATTTTTTTTTTGTTGAAAGGGGAAGGAGAAAATATTCAAACATTGAATGCTTGAGATTCTAAATATACAATGGTTTTGTTGCATTGTTAATCTTAATAGCTGTTATCCAGAGTGAATGGTTTTTCTCCAGAATCTTGTCAGATCTTTTTTGGAGTCACTGCCTGCCTTTCTCAGGTAAGCATCATTTTGAATCATTATGATCCTAATTTAACACATTTCTGGGGATTTTTTTTTTTACATGTTTGGGATAATAAAAATCCAAAAAAATTTAGGGAAGATATTTATTAAATTGAATATTTAATATAGATTTGCCAAACATTTTATCATCAAATATATTTTTTCCTGGGTAGAAGAATTTTTTTTTTAGGAGGGGATTGTTCTAGGCTAATAGGCTAAATAACTGAATAGATAAATTTATTATTGATTATTTGAAAGTAATGCATAATTCAAACTGCATAGCCAACCATTTGGAATTTAGGGAGATTTTTGGGTTTACTCCTAAACTTTCACCTTGTTATTCTCAAGAAAATATTTTTGTGGTAGTGTTTAATGAATAGAGAAGAACTGGGAATACAATGTGAACTTTATCTCCTTATTTTGTAATGAGATTAGGGATGTATAAACAGTAGGTTTGGTTACTGATTGTACTTGGCTCCTTGTATTTATCTTATGTTAAAAGAAATAAATTTGGTCCTTAAATCCAGGCAGGAGTAAATTTAGTTGCTATTAGTGTGAATTGATAATTTTGTTCTAAATACTTAAAGTTCTTTTAAAAGATAGAATCTTTTCCCCACCCCTCTCACTTTATGTAGCTCCTGAGAGCATTAATTTTGAAAATACAGGCAATAGCCCTGGTCCACACATAACCAGTTACTTGGGGGTAGAGTGGGGAATGGTGTCTTTGATCTGGGGGACAAAATAATTTTCTTTTAAGAATACTTATTAGTCTGTATTTTAAACTACAAAATTATGTGAACTTTGTTTTACAGTTGAGTACTTGGGTTTAAACCCTGTCTTTGTTCTCTTTTGAAGCCTTTGGCAGTCACTTAACCTGCCTGGCCTTTGGTTTCCTCATCTTTTAAATGAAGAAGTTGGACAAGATGATTTCTAAGGTCTTTTCCAGCTCTAAACTTATGGGTATAGGATTATATCAACATTTAAGATGTCTATACAGTTTATTAGTTACTTTCTCTGTGCCCCCTTCATTATCCTTTGTCCATTTTTTCCATATTTGCATATGCATTTTTCCTTTTACATTGTAATTTGTATATATATATATTGTTTTGTTTCTGTTTATGCTGTTAGGGTCTAGTATGATTTTTTTTTTTTAACTGCTGTGTATTTTCAGTTTGTTTTTTGGAAAAAATCTACCAATTTGCAGTTTCACTAGTATATACCAAGGTTTTTTTGCAACCTAAACAATACTAAATTTGGGGGGTATTTTAACTTTAAGAACAAAAGACTTTGCCTAGTATATGATAATTGTTTATTTTAAGTGTTGAAGTTGATATAATTTTCATTTGTCATAGTGGTATTTAAAAGCGGCCATTTTGAAACCTTAGAATACTGTATTGAAAATAGATACAGCATGTCTTTTTACTGAAATGCAATCTTTGCATTTACCGACTTATTTCTAATGCAGTGAATTGGATTTCTAAATTCCAGATTCAGAAGTTCATCAGTCCAGAGGAGATTGAGATTGAATATATTTAGTGGAGTCTGGGTCAGGGAGTTAGGTCAGTATGATCAGGATGAAAAGTCTAATATGGGAGGTTTGACATGGGGAAACTGAGGGAATTTCAATCAAGAAATATTTCTTGAAAACCTACTTTGTGTTTCTTAATGTGTTAGACTCTAAGAGGAAAAGATGTATACCTAATTCTAAGAGTCAGGATTTACAAGGGGCTTTATAGGTGAGAATGGACTGTTCAACAAGGATTTATTTCTATACATTTATCCCTGCTAAGTGTCAGTCTTGCATTTGTTTTAAAAATCATTTATAAAATTAGAAAATATGACAGACACGGTTTGATATTCATGTAAAGATCTGGGAAACAGTATACTCTATGTTCTGGGCTAGTGTGTATTATGTAATGATGAGTGCTAAGAAAAAGTTTCTTTAATTATAGGCTGTATTTCTAGAAATACATGGTTAAGATCCAGAAAAATAATGGTCATGTTATAGTTTGTGCCCTCACCTGGAGTAGTATGTTCAGTCCTAGACACTGAATTTTAAGAGAAATTGACAAATGGTTTTTAATGTGTTTTTAGAGCAGAGTGAGCAAGATAGTGAAAAGTCTAAAAAACTGTGTCAGATAAAGATTCATTGAAGGAAGTAATGATTTTAGCTTGAACAGACTATTTAGGAGAAACTTGATAACTGTAGGAGAAGCAGTAAACTAATTATAATTATATGTTGTTTGAGGGGTTAGATCTAAGACCACTAGTTAAAAGTTACAGGAAGCAGGTTTCTTATCGACTTTAAGAAAGATTTTTCTAGCAGTTAAGCTCTCCAACAATATATAATGGGTTTTCTCAGAAAACAGTTAAACTGTTGTCATTGTCTTGGATGTGGCCTAGGGGAGTGAGAATGTTGCCTTCCTTTCACTGAATTTTGAGTATTGAAGAATAAGAGTAGATGAAAATTGGTCTAGGATAAAAGACAATTTATCTATAGTGATTTAGGGTTTCACCAAGATATACAGGAAGAGATCAAGAAACTTGGGAAAAGTTGAAGGGGTAAATGAGACATGTTATGGGATGAGGTGGACGTGGAGGGAAGCATGTAAGAAGTAAGTTCTGAATGATGATGATGGAGAACAGAAAAAACAAGGAAGCTTTTTGGTGGGAGGAACATGTTAGAAGTTCAGGAGAAAAGAACTGAAGCAACAAGGAGTTGGGGGAACCAGGGTCACTGAGGATAATTGGAGGAAAACATTTGAGCACTTGGTTACTTAGACAAACATACCACAAGTTCCTCAGGCCATACCCCAACTAACAAATGGAATGTTTATTAGGCAGTACTTAAAAGATTGTTTTTGTTTGTTCCTGTTTCCCCTTTTCTCTTCCCCCTCCGCTAGGATGTTGATGTGAAATTCTTGAGATTTTACAAGGAAATGGAGAAGGAAAAAGAGGAAGAGGAGGGATGTCCTAAAGGAACAGTTTTTTGCTCCCCAGTAAAAGTTTGAAGATAATTTTGCCTTCTCTCTATTCTGCTGTTGATGTATGGTGGTGGTGGTGTATTATAAAAAGTGCCAAGTTGAATAGCAAGCTAAAGAAGAACCTTAAATAAGCTATAGAAGATTAAAAGCAAATTTGCCTTCCGCATCTTTACATCTCTATCAGAAAGTGTTTCTTGACTGCCTACCAGTGTCCTGGACTATGATAGTTACAAAGTCTGGGAAATATTTTTTTTAAATCTTTTGTATCTTTGTGGGATAAATAATTTAGAAAGAATAACCTAATATGCAATAAAAAGTGTGTGTGGTACGTACTGTATGCATGGCAAAAGGTTGTGGAAAGGAAATATTGGGAGTTGGAAGTACCAAGATGTCCCAGATGGAGAATATCATCAACTTAGTATATGGGAAGTACAGTGGGGAAAAGGAGACAGGCAGTACTGACTTAGGAGGTAGTAGATAGTAGTCATGTCAGGAAATGATCAGATACTAGAGGACCTTGAAAATTAGATTGAGGAATCTGAATTTGATATGATAAACTTGAGGGGGAGGCATTTTAGGTTTCTGAGTAGAGGAATGATGAGTGATATTTTTACGAAGATTTATTTGGTAGTGGTGTTTATGGTAAACTGGAGGGAGGAAGACATTAGCTTTAGACAGGCTAGCTAAGATAATTCATGTGAGAAGTTGAAGGCTTGGATAAGGGCAGAATATTGTGGGGTAAAGGAAAAAATGAATTTGAAGGAAAAAACTGAAACAACCTCCTGTCCATTCCTCTCAGTAGACTACTTCACCTCTTACTTTATTGAGAAAAAGAGATTACTTGTCCTTTCCCCCTACTCTACGATTCATAACTTCTTCACATTGTCCCTTAATCTCTTTATTCCAGACCTTGAAGAAGCAGTAGCCCTTTTTTGTTAATAACAGTCCTTCCTTGTGTTTTTGATCCTGTCTCATCTTGGTTACTTAACATTGCCTGTCAGTATATATGCCCTCTCTTGTCTTCTTCCTTGCTGCTTAAAAATATTGGTTTCCCCTTCCTTAAAAAAACATTGACTTGACCATGCCACGTCCTCAAGTTATCATCCTTTGTTTCTTCTCTCGTTCACAGTTAAACTCTTAGAAAGAATCTCATGTTAACTTGAATATTGTCGTTGTCTTTGCTGTTCCCTCGAATTTCATCCTCTTGCAGTTTGGATTCTGAACACACATCCCCCCCCCCCCCCCCCCATGTTACCTACTACTGAATACTCCCTAGTGATTTCTTAGCTGTTCAATCTGATGAACTTTTTCTATTGTAACCTACTTGATCTGTTTTTTGCTTTTGTTACACTTCTCTCTCCTGATTTTCTTCCTACTTATATGAACTCTCTTTGGTGTCTTTTGCTGGATTGTTTGTCTTTATCCTCACTGTGTGGATATTCCCTAAGATTCCCTCATTGACTCTTTTGTCTTGATACTCCAAATTTATCAGTTCCCATAATTAATTTACCTCCTTGTAGATGATTCCCAAATCCATATATCCAACCCTAACTTCTATCTTGAGTTTGAGTGCACATTGATAGTATTTCTGAACATATCCAACAGGAAATTTCAAACTCAGCATGTGAAAAATAAAACTCGTGAAAAATAAAACTCATTGTTTTTCCTAAACCTCCCATTGAGGAGATCACCATTCTTCTACTTACCTAGGTTTGTTACCTCAGAGAGTCATCCTTTACTACATGGTATCTCCAAAGTCTTAGTGCCGTTTTCAACAGTTAAATCTAAAAACTGCACTAAGGTTTTTGGAATACCCTGTCTCCCACTCCAATGAAATCAGTAACCAACTCATACTAATTCTACCCTTACAGCATTTCTCATAGCCACTACCCTGGTTAGAGCTTTCTTTATCTCTCTTGGACTATTTTCAGTAGCCTAATTGGATTCCCAGTATTTACTTTCTTCCCTTACCAACCCACAATTCTGACAAAATAATATTACTAAGGTACAGGTCTGATCATTTCAACCTTTTGCTAAAACAATCTTTAGTAACTTCTTTATTGCCGCTAGGATAAAATAAAAACTCAACTTGTCATTTAAAGCCCTGCTCTGTCTGAAATCCACCTACTTTTATGCACTTACCCTTCACATATACATTTGAGTCAAACTGAGTTGTCTATAGGTCCCTTCCCTTCTCTGTGCTTTCACACAATCTCCCTCACATGTTTGGAATACATCCCTTATCTCTTCAAGATATCTAGTTCCCTTTAAGGTCCAGCTCTTGTGCTATCTATAGTTCAAAAATATTTTCACAAGTTCTCCTGAACCTCCCCCTACTCTACTATTATTGCTCTATTCTTTCTGACATTACTGTGTATTTACTTATTTGAATATGTGTTATGTATCACCAGGAGAACATAAGCTCTATATGGACATGAACCATTACAGTTTTGCCTTTGAGTCCCCAGCAGGTAGCGTAATGCTTTGCAATACAGAATAGGGCCTTAAGTGTATATTTAATTTTATGTAATGTAATCCTCACCAGTGGTAGAACTAGAATTAAGCAGCTAGCTACTGGTAATATTCTAGTTCAGAGTTGCTAACACTTTTGTATGACATGGAGAAATTCCTTTAAAGCAAAAGTGCAAAAGTGACATCCTAATTGCAGGCTAGTAGTTACTATATTTTTGAACTTTCTGCATGCAGTCTTATTTGGCATATGTTTGTGTGTATTTGAGTCCTGGTTCCGCTCATAACTTGTGATATTACCTTGAGCTAATTGCTTCATTTTTCTTGGCCTCAGTTTTTGCACCTATAAAATAAGGATATTAAAATTTCAGAGTTACCCAGTCATTTAGACCAAGTCTTCATAATATAAGGTTCTATACTGTCTATAATGCTTTTAAAAGGCATATTAATAAAGATAACATTCAGTTCAATAAGGATTAATTTATTACACAATTTATATATTTTTGTTGTTATAGTAAGATGTGCCAAATTGTAGCATAATGTACCATTTTAGATTAAGATATCTTCAAAAATGATTAAAAAACAATACTAGACATTCCTTGATGCTTTCTGGGTAAGGAATATTAGTTACAGATTAAATGAAATAAATGTTTTCTAAATTTTGTTATTAGTACTTTTCTTTGTAATTATTTGACATTTAAATGAAATAATTCGAATAAAAGGATAAAGCAGAAAGATTTTCCTGCTGCATGGTAACGATTCTACCATGAGTACCAGGAGTTGTAAAACAAGCTTTCATGATTAAGAAATGAGATTTAAAGGCAGCTATTAATGGAAAAGCAGAAAGAGCAAATCAAGTTTTTAAGAATATGGAGAAATTCAGTGGATGATTTAACTGTTTAAGGTAGGTATATTTAGATTTTAAGATGTTCATGCAAATGGATTTGTTTGTGGTTACATTCATTTTGAAAGTTGAGCATATGTAAAAAGTTTTAGAAGCATAGAAATTGAATTCAGATTTATGAAAAATACATATTCCATTAGCTCATTTCTGTTTCTTCGTTGACATTTTGTTCACTAGTGGTCTATTTTCTCCATCAACTCAAACTTTTTATAAATATTTGAAGGACTCATTTCACGCTTAAGTTTATTTTTATTAATTTGTTGAAAACAGTGGTAGAAAATTAGTTGTGTAAATATGGTTTGAGAAGGTAGTATCATTGCTTATTTTCTGTTGTCAGTTTCTCAAACAAGATTGGATTAGTATTTTTATCAGAGCTTATTGCTGCAGGTTTCATATGTTTTCTGGTTACAGATAACTTTTTGGTAGCTTAATATTTAACCACAAATATATAGTTCAGTTAAGTTAATTTGAGAATGATTATATAATTTAAAGAATATTCCCAATTGAAATAAACCCTTTTAGAATATATTCACAATTAATGGTTAAGAAAACATTTTCCTATTTACATTTCAGGTTACCAAAGAAGGAAGGTGTATTTTTTGAAAGAGAATGTTTCATAGTGTTTTAATACATAAGTTAAAAAAAGGCATGATATCTAAAGAAAAAAGCATATTATATAACTCTAAAAATTTTATTTTTAACTTTCTATTAGATTTCATCTGAAGACCGAAGTGCGCTGTGGGCTTTGATTACGTTTTATGGGGGGGATTGCCAGCTGAGCCTCAATAAGAAGTGTACTCATTTGATTGTACCAGAACCAAAGGGGGTAAGAGTCTTCCATGTACAATCCTTTTTTATATAGCTCTGAAGTATTCTTAAATACATTTTTTTCCTCTTTGAAGGTTGTCTTCGAATTGCTCATTTGACTCAGCTGATGATTGCATTTACATCTTTCATGTTTTTCAAATTGTTACTGATACTTTTAAGCTTTTGAACATTTCCAAAAACATTTTAGCTTTTGTTATTACTTTTACATCTTTACATTTTTAATTTAAGTAGTTTGAGTTATATAGTATTTCATTATTTAGTTTAGTGTGAGTCTTTGCTTTAGAAATTTCTGATTCAAAATAATGTTACCACATGCATTATCTTCTGGGGGGTGAGGGAAGACAATTTTTTGGCAACACCAGATTTTTTTCCATCAAATGTAAACGAAACTGGAAAGTTAATTCTTGTATGTGAACCAAAATTATTCAGTCTATTGAATTATTTAAAGAGATCCTAACATGATTATTAAATGGGAATTAAGTGGAGTTTTCATATTTTCTTAATGATCTATAATGAGTAACCTATTATAAATATAGTGAGTATTTAAGAAAAGCTTATTTTTTAGAATTTCGATATTTTGAAGTTCATCTTTAGTAAAACAAAACCTTTAAAAAATTTTTACTTAATGACGTGCTGATTTTCACAAAAGGTATTTTGCTGTGATGAAGCTGAAACAGATTTGTATGTATTCTTGGAATTAATTATATTGTCTTTTCCTTTTCCTTGATTCTGTATCCTAGAGAATTATGACTTTTTAGTGTGTTATTTTATAATTGCTTATTTTCTAGTGATGACAAAAAAAATGTAGGAGAAACATATAAGATGTAGTGAATGGATTGAATGAATGAATGAGAAAAAAACCATTTACTTAGCACTAAATATGTACAAAGCACTGTGCTATAGTATGGGTATTGCTGTCTCTGAAACCACTGTGACTTACTCCACTGCCTTCGGTTTTAGAAAAAGGTGAATAGATAGGTGGAAGGCCCTGGTTTGAATTCTAGCTTGATTACTTCTGAGCTAGATGACCTTTGGCAAATCACTTTATTCTTCATGGTCTGCTTCCTCATGTAAAATGAGAGGGGTGAACATGATGATCTGCAAGGCTCCTTTCAGTTAATTTTACAAATATTTACCTTAGGCTTTGAACTTGATTTCTTTCATTTTGTCTTAACCCAGTATGATTATTTTTCTTAACTTCTTTTGAATCAAATTCAAATGCATATATTTTCACATCAAAAGTACAGTGAAACTCTTTAGGAAAGGAATTGAATAGTGGTAAATGAATACACTGAACTTTTGGCTTGAATTCAAACCTGTCATTATCAAATCTTTTTGGCTTTGGTATTCCTAACTCAGTCATCACCTAAGGAATAATAGCACCGTTATTGGTCTGATTCTACAACACTCCTCTCACCCCAACCCCCAGTAGTGCTTGCTGTGTACTCTAGGACACATATTCAGTTAAAAATTGCTTCAAGTAGAATTAATTTTGTTTTGAGCTGTTGTGACACTTTTTGAAGTAGTCACTAGAACAGTTACTAAGCATTAGTTATTACTGCCCTAGTTAGGGTAATAAAATTATGAAGTTACTAATAAGTATTTGCTTTAATATCAGTACAGAATGTAGAATGAGACATCTTTGAGATTGGGCAATATGGGTATTTGTTTTGTTTGACTATGTATATTCATTTCATGTTATCTTGTTTTTTCAATTTGGGGACAGGGAAATAATAGCAATAAGAAAAATGTTTGTTAATTGAAAATATATAGCGAAACTTAAAATAAAAAATAACAGCATTGAATTGGTGTGGAAACAAGCTATATAGGTCCATGGACAATTAAATTTCACTCAAATATTTATATAAAATATCCATTTCATATGAAGGCGCTACACTAGGTGCTGGAACACAAAAATAAAAACAGCACAGACCTTACTGTCATGAGCAGGTTCAAGTAACATTTCTTTCTCTGGACTTCAGTTTTCTTTGGTAAAATGAGATTTAGGCTAGATCTACTCCAGATCAGAATCTGCACCTGCTTTTTTCTCAGGTTTAATACAGTCTCAGTTTTCTTCTTTACAACTAAATATTCTTGACCTCCCAGTTTATCAACTTCCTTAACTCCCATAACGTCCATTCCATTCTATTTTAGCATGCCCCACAAAAAATGTGAACACCTTAAACCTTGCCATTATCCCAAATTATTCCATGCCCTAAAACTCTGAAATTACTCTCTTTGATCATCATGCCCAGTGCTTCCATCTCTCCCTGGTGCTTACACCATCAAAATAATTATTTGAGGCCTCTTTTTTTTATTACGTCTCCCTCCCCCTCCCCTTCTTCTTCTCCTCCTCCCCCTCCCCCCCATCCCACCACTTCTGCTCTGTTGTCCCTGATTATGCTATTAAATCAGTACTGGATACAGTATATACAGGGTGTTAGAAGATGACTTGCATTCTTCGTGGGTTTTCTGGAATTGTTTTTGGTCATGGCATTTATCAGGAAAAAATGAAGGAAAGGAGTAAGTATATAGTCCCTAGTTCATGCTATTTGGTATTTTACACATATTTCATTTGATCCTTGAAATAATCCTTGACGTAGGTACTGTTATTATTCTCATTTTATACTTGAGGAAACTGGAGCACAGGGAAGTTAAATCATTTGCCCAGGGTCACACAACTAGTAAGTGTCTGAAGTCACATTTGAACTCAGATCTTCTTGACTCTAGGCCTGGAGTCTTATCTGTCCCCTCTATCCACTGTGCCACCTAGCTGATCAGATAATTCTTAAGTCTTTCAAAATTGTCTTTACAATGTTACTGTTACATAAATTGTTCTGGCTCTATTCACTCAACTCTGCATCAATTCATACAAATCTTTCCATGTTTCTCTGAAGTTGTCCCCTGTGTTGTGTTTTATGGCATGGTAATATTCTATTACATTCACATGCTATGATTTTTTGGGGCCTGATTCCACTGCTGATTGGCACAGAAGCTTTGGCCTTCATTGCAGACCTGGGTCATTTTGCCCTCTTTGGTGCTAGACTTAGTGTGGAAACCCAACCAGTGGTCTTCAGCCTTAGTGCAGTGTAGAATTCCTGAACTTGGGTAATCTTTATTTTCACTAATTCCCTCATCTCTGGTATAACAGGTATGCACCACCTTGCCTGGCCCAGATTTCTTTACAAAATGGTTAGACCAATTCATACGTGCACCAACAGTGTATTTTGGTATGCACTTTTCTTGCAGCCCCTCCAACATTTGTCGTTTTCCTTTTTTGTTTTTTCTCAACTAAGCCAGTCTGTGTGTGACATAGAACCTTGGAATTGCTTTAATTTTAATTTTCTCTGATTATTAGTGATTTGGGGAATTTCTTTCATATGGCTATTGACAGCTTTGATATCTAGCAAATAAAAACCTGACCTACCTGCTTTGACCTTCTACCTTTTTTCTGAGCTCTTGGGTTTTTCTTTTCTTTTTCTTTTTTAACAGAAGAAGAGACCTGGGCCAGGGAAATTTTAAACAGACAGTTTCTGTTCAGATTACTAGGGTAGACCCTTCCACATTTTCCTTGTCCATTTAATTTCATAGGCTACATCTTGTCTTAGTTTTTTTTACTCTGTGGGAACCTAATAGCTTCCTCTTGACCCTTAGGGGAATGAGATAATACAACTTATTAAAACGGGGACAAAATAAAGTTAGCCTACTAGGTGTGTAGAATAAGTGTAGTTAGTGTGGAAAGAGACCTTGTGGAAAGAGATCTAGTCTAACTCTACAGGGTGAGTGACCTGGAGGCCAGATGATAGCACTGAAGATTTAGAGATGGTAAAACTTGAGGATTAAATGATTGTTTAGCACACAGGGAGGATCTGGTTGTGAAATAGGATAACAACTCTTTGCTATCAGTCATAAGGGTGAGGAGGCATAAGTGAAGGAGCAGGTAGAACTGTATGTAGTATCTAGGAATGATGCTGTTATCAGCAGTCCCCGTCTGTTTTCTGAGATTCTATAGATTGGTAACCTTAATAGTGTTCATTCATCATGTCCCAACAATTTATCATGTTCCACCTTCCTAAGCCTGTGATGGCAGAAGGAGGAATGAGTAGACTTAAAATTGTTTTCTGTTTCTGTATGTCACTGACTTTTAACTACTTATCTTTTGTCTGAGAATCTAAATACTTAATGATTTCTTGATGGTAAGTGATAACACAGTCATAAAAAGACTTTCAGAAGTCCAACAAATTAGTCTTCAGTAGGATAATGACCCCTTTCAAGAGAAGGAAGGCCTATGTTATATCTCCTAAGAGGTTACATTATACTCTTAACTTGGTTTTACTAGCAGCTTAGACATGAGATTCATCTCCTGTATTATTATTATAAAATTTCAGATTCTTCTGGATCCTTCTACTAAATGATTGAAATTGAACAATCAAAGGTTAATTTCGGAGCATGAATCTTTTGTTTTCAAATTTTTTACTATTTAGGGTATTCTGATCTGAAATTCATAGATATTTATTTAGCTATTTAGTGCATACCAGTAAGTCATTAGTATGCTGTTTATTTCTATGATCTTATGCCCTAATATTCAAAATTATGCTCATTGAAAAAGAAAAGTTGAGGAAATTATTAGCTGTTGTTGTGAACATATACTTTAAAGGCCATGCAACCAATATAAGAATTGTTTCTAAGATTTTAAGATTATCATAGTAGACCCCTTCTCTATAGTCTTACAGCTACCACCTTGGTTTAGGCCCTCATTTCCTCTTGCCTAGATTATTGCCATAGCCTCCTAATTGATCTCCCTGCTTCAGATATCTCACTACTAGTCCATTCTACATGCTGCTGACAAAAATAATTTTACTTTAGCCTGTCTCTGACCATACCTCCCTTTCTTATTTAATCAACTCTAGGGGCTTCCTGTTGCCTCTAGGATAAAGTATATATTCCTATTTAGCTTTTAACACCCTGCACAACCTAACTTCAAACTAAGACTGCATGTCCTCTTGCTGCCTTTGCCCTGGCCCATCCTCCCACATTTTCCTTATCTTTGGCTCTTTGAATCCTGCTCTTCCTTTAAGACACAACTTAAGCACCATTTTTTGCATAAAGCCTTTGCTGATCTCCTTAACTACTAGTTCTTTCTCTCCTAAGCTAATTTCTGCTGAACTATTTTGTATTTGTATTTATTCACTTTCTCTTGCTATTATGTCTTTGTTGTCCCTTGTTAGAATGTAAGCTCCTTGTGAGTAGGGGCTTTCAGTCTTTGTACTTGGACAATTGGCACATAGTAGGCACTTAATAAATATTCTTATTGAAATGGTATAAAATTAAAATAATACTTTAAAATGACAGATCTTAAAAATGCTTCTGTCAATAGGGATGACTTTTCCATTACTATATAATATTTCTTTGGTAGAATGGGATGACTTTTCCATTACTACATAATATTTCTTTGGTAGAAATAGAAATTAATAACATCTTGAATTCCTAGAGCACTTAAAAATATTTTATTGACTCTTTTTGTGTTTACATCCCTGTTGTGTCCTGAATTGCTCCATAGGACAAAGAAAATCAATTAAGCAAAAGCATCCAATAGAAACTGTCCGACATTGAATACGAGTTTTCTCACATAGTAGTCTCTTAAACCTTCATTAGTTTTTCAATTAATACTTCATCTTCCTTTTATTAATTTGTCCATTTACATTATTGTGGTTGTATATAATTAAATAACTCAGTGTTTTTCTATGATATTTACATATTGTGGTGGCTCAGCAAGTTAACTTGTCTTCGTTTTATAAATGAGGAAACTGAGACTATGGTTAATTAGCTTACCCAATATCATGCATTAAATTATTGTTAGGAATTAGAACTAGTAGCAGTGAGTCTGTTCTTATGAGTTAATCTTCTAGTTCATTTCCCATCATACATTGCAGGTAGAAAAAGTTGTAAGCTGAAATAGATATGACTATAGACTGTTAATTTATGTAATTGAAATTGAGACAAGTTAAAGTGACATTTTAAATTCCGCTGAAAAGGTTGAAAAATTAATATTTTTAAACTCTCAAGTCCTTTTCTGAATTACTTGAGTAAAAGAAATCTTATCAGTACTTAAAAACCTCCTAGAGAAACAATGCCCTACACCAATCCTTTTTCCCTGTCTCAGGGCTACCATCTTTTTTTTTTTTTTTTTTTTGAGGGGGGAAGGCAAGGCAATTGGGGTTAAGTGACTTGCTCAAGGATACAACTAGTAATTTCGTCAAGTGTCTGAGGCCAGACTTGAAGTCAGGTCCTGCTGACTCCAGGGCTGTTGCTCTATTCACTGCACCACTTAGCTACCACTCTGCCATCTTTCTTTCTGATATGTGTATAAAAGGTTTAGAACAAAAGTTATGGTCTAGGAAAATGGATTAAGAGTTGCAAGCAGGGAGGAGCCAAGATGGCGGTGTAGAAGCAGCAAGGATCAGCAGCTCCTGCATGGCCACCTTAAATACACATAAAATCAATAAATTTTACGGCTCCCAAATCCATGGAACTGCAGAAAACACGTCCCCCCCCTGAAGGCAGTTCGGCAGGAGGAACCCATCTCAGTAAGTCTGGAGCCAAGGCCAGCAAACACGGCCTGACCCCAGGGCAGTGGGGAGGAGCCGCTGCTGCAGCCAGAGCCATTTTAGCGCTAAAGGCTAAAAAGTGAATCTGATTGAATTCAAGAGTGACCGAACCCACAGAACCCACGGAGAGACTGAGCAAGGGGGATTCCCAGCCCAGGAAAGTACCTACTTAGGTTGGGATAAGAAGAACGCTGAACTCAAGGAAGCCACAACAG
>CM053597.1:70109321-70182272 GCA_028646575.1 Pseudocheirus occidentalis
TAATAAGTTAATGATCCATATTTGAGCCTACTCTTTTCCTTACCTTTGCCTTGAAGGTAAAGATCAGATGGAAGAAGTCTCTTATTCTTTCAGTTAGTGGAAATATTTCTTGGATTTATCTTTGGCCTGCTGGAGAAAAGAAACCTTGTAGAAGGGGGTGGGCAAAGGATTGAATGGCTTTGGGAAAATGATTCTCTGAAGGTGTGCTGAAAGTTAAATAATGATCATCCTACTTGATAAAGCAAACTCTTACCTGTGACCTAAACTCTGTGGACATTTGTTCCATCTTGGCTATGAAGTATTCCTTGATCAGGATCTCCATGAATTGTGACATAAGGTGATGTTACATATCTTAAGGCATGAAGAAACTTCAATTTTGTCACGATTGAAATTAAGGTAAAATTGTGCCTCAGAGGCACAGAGTTCTGAGCATGTTCAATTTATTGGTTAGGCTAGCAATTACTGATAAAATGGTACTTACCTCCTCAGCCAAAAGACCACAAGACAGGGCTTATTAGCCTTTATATATTTGGGGGGAAATACAAGAGGACAAAGAATAGGAAGCATCCCAGGTGGAAAATAATATGATTGGATAGGAATGCGTGGTTAGCAACAACCTCTCCTTCTATCTTGTTGCTATGGAAAGCTCAATGATGATGTCCACCTGCATGGTTAGTGTCTGTTAGTGCTAACAGACCAGACTTCTTAAAAGATGGCCAATGTTTCAGAGATAACAGATTTTCTGGAGCTCACTCACATCTTGGAAGGTTTTATAGCAGGATAGGAAATCTCCCTTAATTGTACATTGGATGTACAAGGCTCTTTAGTAAGATAACAGGTCTACCTTAATTGTGCATGGACAATAAGATGTGTAAGACAATATATTTCTTTGAATTAATTTTATGTTAATTTTATAGGACAACTGAATTTTAAATTAACTCAGAGAAAAATGGAATTTCTGGACTCATGAACTTCCGAACTTAATTGAGAGGCCTGGCTTAGGCAGTTAGAGAATAGAATCAGTTACAGAATAGAATCATATAAAATAGAAAATCAATATTTGATTTTCTTAGTTTGGACATTTATTTCTTTAAAATAAAAATGCTTGCATTTAGAAATAAGAGAAATTACATTTTAGGCTTGAGCCTTCTAGAAACAGAATACTGATTTTCTTCCAAAAATAAAAGTTTTCAAAGTACAGTTTTATTGTCACGTGTATGTCTTTATGGAATACAAAGTGATGTTTCTTTTATTCTTTAAAGAACTGAATATCTTTTGAAAGCAGGTAAATTCCTTTTAGGAGAGAAAAGTTTTGGCTACTTAAGAATTTCAGGTAGACCAAAACAAGATGATCATGATGTATGATTCACTATCTTCTTTGAAGGACAGCATTTTCGTCAGAATTTCCCTAAGCAGTCAATCTAAAATGGAATAAAGGAAAATGGTTAGCTATGCTATAGTAGATGTACTGAAGCGGGAGACTGTTGAAGGATAAACGTCATCACTCCCTATCAAGGAGTTTTCCCCATTTTGTAGAAACTTTTGAGGCTAAATAATTAATAAATATGTATAAATCCCAAAATGCAGAATTCTAATTTGTGGTGTTCATCCTGCAATTTAATTGTGGCAGATAATGATTATTTCCTCATAACAAAAACAGATTTGGGTGAATATGGTCATATTAACTGACAACATAATCCAGGTGGAAAATATAAGAAACTTAATTCAGCAGTGTACACTTTAACCGTAAACTTTTTTCTTCATCTTTATTGGAACACTAGAAAAGCTTTCTTTTTGCAGTTTTAAATTCTAATTTTAGAATACACATAAAACACTCCTACAGATTTTGAACATTTTCACTGTTTATATATACCTCATACCTGGAATGGTTTCCCTTCTCATCTCTACCTCCTAGCTTCCCTGACTTTCTTCAAGTCTCAGATTCTGTAAGAAGCCTTTCCCAGACTTCCTTAATCTTAGTGCCTTCCTTTTGATATTCTCCCACCCTTCCCTAAATTCATCCTGTTTTTAGCTTGTTTGTACATAGTTCTATTCCTATTGCCTTCTGTTAGACTATGAACTCCTTGAAGGTATGGACTGTTTTTAATTCCTCTTTGTGTCCCTTAGTATTTAGTACAGTGTCTAGTGCATATTAGGCATTTACTCAGTGCTAGTTGATTGAGTTAATTGGAAAAAAGAAAACATACTTTCTGTGCTTAGAGAATTGCTACCCAAAGCTGGATGTTCTCCAATGTCCCTTTAATTCCATCATTATCAGTTTAACAATCCCTTTGGAATCCAGGTGCTTAAAGTGACTTTCAACTCATTAGTGTAATTTTCTTTAAACAGGTTAAGGATTTGCTCTATTCCAGAGTAGAATCATAAATTTAACATCTGAGAGTCATGACAAGATAACATCTGGTCCAGCAGCACTCTTGTTAGTTAAAGGTGTATTGTACTCTAGTTCATTTTCTTTTCTATCTTAAAAAAAAAAATGAGTCAGTTGTATCCCACAGAGGTTAAAAGCGACACCTCCAGGGTCATATATCAGGCAAATGGTAGAAGGAATACAAAACCATACCTCCTGGTATTTATATTATTATACTTAGTTGCTTCTTGAGAATATTGTCCAGAGTAAACGGAAAAAATAATGATCCTCCCTAAATTACCCTCAATTTTTTTTGAATTTTATTTAAAAAAATATTGCAAGCATCTATTTTCTTTTCCTGCTCCCTCCCCATCCTCAGATTGAAAAATGAAGAAAAACAAAGCCCTAGCATAAAGCAGGCAAAACAAATCCCTACACTGACCATGCCTAAAAATGTATTTCTTATTCTCTTCCTAGTCATCAGTCTCTGGCAGCTGCAAGACACAGTGGATAGAGTGCTGGCCCTGGAATCAGGAAGACCTGAGATCACATCCAGCCTCAGGCGCTCACTAGCTTTCTGATCTTTGACAAGTCACAACTTCTGTTTGTCTCAGTTTCCTCAACTCTAAAGTGGTGATTATATGTTTTCGCAAGCACCCTAGCACACCCAGGATGGCCTGTTAACACAGGTTCTTTGATCCGCTTTTCTGAAAGACACTTTCAGAGGGATCAACAATCTTACTTTAATTAAACATGTATAAATCATTCACTAGTTCAGGGGCAAGGTCAGCACCCTGAATGTGGAGAAAAGACAACCAGAAGTAAAGAAGGTAAAGGTCATTCACTAGTTCAGGGGAAGAGTCAGCATGCTGGACATGGAGACAACAGAAGCAGAGAAAGAGAGAAATTGGCACAGAGATCTGATAAGACAGGGCTGCAACTGTCTAAACAAAGTAATAGATACATAATCACCAGACAAGGAAGCATTAACATCTGGGTTCTCAAAGCCAGGGGGCTCCTTAATAATAACTATCTAGAGTCATGTCTGACCAAATCACAAAGAAACATTCTTCCCATGAATGACCCTCAAAGTAAAATACCAACCTCCTAGTAGTTTTCAAATTATAGGCTCAGAGCCAGAAGGCGTCATAATCTGTGACTCAGCACAGCTGTACCAGGGCTCAAAGGAGATTCATCCTTCAGATATTTATAGTTTTAACATGAACCTGGGAAACTGAACTCAGAAAGAAAAACAACAAAAATCCTTCCTTGCTTGTGCTTATGTAATAGCACCTTAAGAGGATCAAATGAGATAAGATCATTAAAGCACAGCAGTGCCTGGTACATAGTAGGCACTTAATAAGTGTTTGTTCCCTTCCCCCTTTATCTTTTAAGAAGTAGGTAGCTACTGGGCAGCTGGGAGGTGTAATGGATAGAGCACTGGGCCTGGAGTCAGAAAGACTCATCTTCCTGAATTCAAATCTCGTCTTGTATACTAGCTATGTGACCTGGAACTGGTCATGTAACTCACTTTGCCTCTGTTCTTCATCTGTAAAGTGAGCTGGAGAAGGAAATGTCAAACTACTTCAGCATTTTTGCCAAGAAAACCCTAAATGGGGTCACCAAGAGTCATGACTGAACAATATTCTCCATAGTGGGTTTTCTGGAATTTGTTTGGTCATTGCATTGATCAGAGTTCTTAAGTCTTTTTAGAGTTGTTTGTCTTTATAGGGTTGTTAATGTATACATAGTTCTTCTGATTCCATTCATTTACTTCACATCAGTTCATTCAGGTCTCTCAGAATTTCTCTAAAACGTTTTCCTTCATTGTTTCTGATGGCATAGTAGTATTCCATTCTATTTCTGTACCATGATCCACCATTCTTCAATTGATGAATATCACCTTTAGTTTCCACTTTGTTGGTACTATAAACAGAACTGCTCTAAGTATTTTTGTATATATGGGTCCTTATCCTCTCTCTTTGATCTCTTTGGGCTGTAGGCTTAGTAGTGGTATTGCTGTGTCAAACTATATTCACAATTTAGTAATTTTGGAGGCATAGTTCCAAATTGCTTTTGAAAATGGCTGGACTGATTCATAGCTCCACCAACAATGCCTTTCCTTCAGCCTTCCAACATTTGTCATTTTCTATTTTGTCAACTAAGCAGTTTTTTTGTAGCGACATATATAGTAAATACTTACTTGAACTATTGTCACAGTTTCCTAACTGACCTCTCTCTGTTTTGAATCTGTCTTCTCTCATCCAGCTCATTCCTAGCTGCCTGAGTAATCCTGGTAATATTTGTTATTTTCTTGACTGAAAACCTTCAGTATCTCTCAGATCCCTAAAAACATCATTTCCTCCACAGTCTGGCTTCCACACCTACTTCTACTTTTATTTCATACTTTTCCTTTTGTCGACTGTATTCAAATTATACTGACATAGTAGTCATTTTTCAGTTTTATCCTTTCTTTTTCCTCACTCTGCATTTGTGTAGGTTTTTCTCTATTTCCTGTACCTCCCCTCTGCCCTGGACCCTTTTTGTCTGTTGAAATATTTCTCCTTTCTTTTCATCCCATGAAATGTCATATCTGTCAAGCTTTGCCTGATTCCTTCAGATGAAAGTGATCCCTCTCCTCAATTACCTTATCACCTACTTTGTTTCATGTTTATGTGTATATATGTTTGATTCTCCTATTAGTAGCTTCTTTGGGGCAGGGATTATGTTGCTTCACATGTCCTAGAGTCTTAATTTGATGGCTCATCATGGTGTTCTGTTGACACTTGAAAGCACACTCTTAAGGGTCTACCAAGCCTAAATGGTTTTGACCATGATCAGGGATGGACTGATTTGTCCTTTTTTCAAGAAACAACAGCCTTAATAGTTTGTAGTGGTTCATTACTAGAAGATTGGTTGTTATATTTTTCTAAAACTCATAAAGATTCTACTCTAGGTGAAGGTGGAAAGACATAATACATAGAGGGAGTATTTACATTTTTGAAGTTGCTAATTCTTGAAATATCTCCAGTGCTTAGCATATGTGTTTTATATATTGTATGTGCATGATAAATGTTGAATTGAATTAAATGATTCAGAGGTTTTTAAAGACTAGACAGCTGTGGGAGGATGGTGATGCCATAAGCAGAAATAGAGAAGTAGAAGGAGTGATAGATTTTCAGAAGACAATGAGTTCAGTTTTAGATGTGCTAAGTTTGATTTGCTGATAAGGACATTCATGTGGCAGTGACCAGCAGATAGTTTGAAATATAGTTCAGTGTTAGAGCTTAGGGCTAGATCTATAGATTTAGGAGTCATCATTGTAAAGATGTTTATTGAAGCCGCTATATTGGATATGACCACCAAAGGGCATATATAGGGGTATGGAGAAAGAAGAGTAGAGAACCAAGGATAGAGCCTAAGTGGAAGAATTACATACAATACTAACTGCTTGACCGTAATTGAATTTAAATTTTCTTTGCCTTCCCTCGATAGGCAGTGTTGCCTAGTGCTCTCCCTCTGACACACACTGGCTATGTAACCCTGGCAAATTATTTAGCCTGTGAGCACTTGAGGCAACTTTCTAAGATTATAAGTTACAGAAAAAGGTGCCCATCTACATTGGGAGACAGTTTTCTTATGCAAGTTATATTATTTGTATTAATGAAATCACCTTTGGCTCCTCTCTAGCTCTATTCTTTGTTTTCCATTACCATTAAATAACTCTTTCTAACTCTTGTTCCCCAATCCTGTTACATTCTGATATTAAAAGGGATGTCATTATTATATATTTAGTATTTTCTAAAAGCAGTATGTTTTGTTAAAATCCTAAATGTAAAAATCTGTCTTTACAAAAAGAAAATTGCCATAGCCTTCCTTAAATACAAAGTGCCTTTCATTTTTTTAAATATAGGATTTGTTTTACTAAAATTCGTTTTACATTGTTTTCATGAATATATAAAGTTATGAATCCTCTAGTCATATGAAATACAATGTTTTTGTTGTTTTGAGTTCAACATACTGTGACTAAATGGAAATTTAGGTTCTTTCTACAGGTAACCTTAATATGATCATCTCAAAACTAGTTTTAGTTATAGATAACAGTGGTTCTATATTGTGACATGAAGGTTGTAATCCATTTTTATTTATACAGGTTTCCAGGAAATTATTTGATTACCAAGTTATAGTGAAAGGAGAGAAACTGAATTGTAGGGCTTTTAATTTATTTTTTATTTTCTCCTCAGGAAAAATATGAATGTGCTCTTAAGCGAGAAAGCATTAAAATTGTGACACCAGACTGGGTCCTGGATTCAATAGCTGATAAAACTAAAAAGGAGGAAGGCTTTTATCATCCTCGTCTAATTATTTATGAAGAAGAAGAGGAGGAAGAGGAGGAGGAGGAGGAGGAGGAGGATGAAGTCGAAAATGAAGAACAGGATTCTCAAAATGAAGGCAGTACAGATGAAAAATTGTCAAGTCCTGCAAGTTCTCAAGAAGGATCAACATTAGGTGACCAACCATTTTCACCTAAATCAAACACTGAAAAATCTAAAGGGGAATTGATGTTTGATGATTCCTCAGATTCCTCACCTGAAAAACAAGAGAGAAATTTGAATTGGACCCCAGCTGAAGTCCCACAAATAGCTGCAGCAAAGCGCAGACTGCCTCAGGGAAAGGAGTCTGGTTTAATTAATTTGTGCGCCAATGTCCCTCCAGTTCCAAGCAGCATTTTGCCTCCAGATGTCCGAAGTAATTTAATGGCTTCAGGACAAGGTCTCCAAAGCTCTGAAAGACCAGAAATGATGACTACTTGGAGTCCGGCTGTACGGACATTGAGAAATATTACTAATAGTGCTGATATTCAGCAGATTAACCGACCATCAAATGTAGCACATGTAAGTCGCACTTTAAAAAATTCCAAAGTAATGGACTTTACAGTGAAAGGTTTTATATTCATTAGTCATATTTCTAGTAATACTGCATATTGTCATATTATTTTCAAAGTTAATTAGTTCTCACAGTATTTATTTAGATCAGTGAAGTAATGATAAGTTGATATTTTCCTTAAAGCTGTCTGTTTCTATTGTTTTAGATAGTAGAAGCTGTGGGCTAAGGAATAATAGCAGCAGTTAACAATTTTCAAATGAATTGTCTAAAACAGTAGCCTAAATAGAAAACTATGTATTTTGAACATTGTATCTTATTAACATGCCTGTACATTTCTAAACTTAAAAATGAGAAGTACAGATACTAAATCATTAACATTTATACTCAAACTGATATAAGGGTTTAAAAATCATTAAGTATGTGATTATGGCTCTATAATAATTTTGTGCCACTATATGATACATACATTAATTCTGGATTAATTTGCTTATAAAATACAAAGACCTCTGTATATGCAAAACAAGTGAAATGGTTGATAAACATGTACAAGAGGAAATAATAATTACAAAGAACATGGCTTCATCAAGAACAAGTCATACCAGACTAAACTTTATTTTCTTTTTTACAGGATTATTAAACTAGTAGATGAAGGCAATGCTATGAATATAGTTAATTTAACTTTTAGCAAAGTGTTTAGCAAAAGATAGAGATATATTAAACAGTAATACATTCAAATAGATTCAGAAGAGATTGGATGGCTGAACTTACTAATTAATGACTTGGTGTAAATGTGTTGGCAGGTCCCTTGTAAGTACCCCAGGGGTTTGTGTTTGGCCTTGTGCTGTTTAACATTTTTACCTATGACTAAAGGCCTAGAGGACATGTTCCTCACCTGTGCAGATGACCCAGAACTGGTAGTGATTATTGAACCATAAACTGGATGGTGATCAGGATCTGAAAGGATCTAGAAAGTTTAGAGCATTGGCTTGAATGTAATAAAATGAAATCCCATAGGGGTAAATGGAAAATCTTATGCTGAGATGAAAAACATGAAATGGGTGAGGTGTGGGTATACGAATTCTGAAAAAGATTTGGTAGTTTGGGTGGACTACAAACTCAGTATGAATCACCAGTGTAAAGTGTAGCCCCAAAAGTAAGTGGGATTTTTAGGGTCTTAGCTTCCAAGAATAGGGAGTTAATCCTGTGTCAGACCTCTTGTGGATTTTTATATTCAGTTTAAGGACATTCTTATTCTGGAGGAGGGTATTCTGAGGAAGGAAGCTAGGATGGTAAAGATCCTTGAGTCTGTGACAGCAGGATTGGTTGAAGGAACTGGTCATGTTTAGTCTGAAGAAGAGAAGACTTGATACATGACAGCTGTATTATTTGAAGGGCTGTCATTTGGAATACAGACTAAACATGCTCTCTTTGGTCCCAAAGAACAGAATCTGGAGGAATGGATGGGTAGAAGTTGTAAAAAGGCAAGGTTTGGCTTCTCTTCAGGAAAAGTTTCCAAATAATTGAAGCTGTCCAAAAATAGAATAGTTTACTTTGTGGAGTTCCCAGTCTCTGGGGCTCTTCAAGCAGAGGCTAGATGATCACTTGTTAAGTATATTCTGTTTTTATAAATGAGTTGAACTAGAGGGCCACTGAGGTCTTTTTCAACTTTCAAATTTTGTGATTCTGAGTTAAAATTGGAGAGGAATTCTGAATTAAAATTTAGTATCTTGGACTTAATTTTGGAGATTTAAACTATAGTTTACTGTTGTACTCATAAGAATTATTACTAACTGCCTGAATTGGCAAACATTTATACATTGTGTTAAGTTTGCTTTAATGGAATTCTGAATCATTAAATAATAAGCATAAAATTGCTGAATGGAGATTTTTAATAGCATTCACTCTATACCAGTCCTTTTGAGAGTAGAGTTTCTAGAGAGCCTGCACAGAGGAAAAGGAACTGGGAAGAAAACAGTAGCTTTGTATGAGTTTTTTAGAAATGAACAGATTAATGCCAATGCTACTCTTATTATAGTACATCTATCTTTTTGAGTTGCCACGTGCAGAGCCAGGTACTTAGGGGAATGTATTCTAAGGAAAATCCTTCTGGTTTTAAACATGGCAATAGAGTGAAGAGCTGAGGGAAAGTATGAACGAAGCATTGGAAGTAGGGAAACTGGTTAGAAGACCTAGACTGTATTGTTAAATGTGAGATTGGAAGCAAAGGGGACTGATGACAGACAAAACTTTAGAGGTTTAGTCCATTGGGCTTGGCAGCTATCATGACCTGGGCATTCAGGGAAGTCACAAATGACTCAGATTTTGAGAAGGTTTGACTGGAAGGAAAATGGTTGTGCTAGTTATGAATGGGGGGGGCAAAATGATAAAACTGAAGATAGTGCAATTATAATGGTAATTATAATGATCAGACTTGTCTTCTTCCTCCCCCGTCAGGAGTTGAAAAAATTCACCTCTCTTCCTTTCATTGCAGAAGGGCCTGTATAATATTTCATAGACTGTCAGATAGTATCGATTGTTTTTTGCTGAGTTGTTTTTTAGTTTTCTCTTTTTAAATCATTGTTAAAAGGAAAGGCTATCTGAATAGTAGACTGTAGAAATATACACAGAAATCAATGTTATATAAAAACAAAATGTTAGTAATTTTAAAAAAGAAATAGGGAAATTATGAGAGAAGAATGGATTTTTTTTGTGGAGAGGATTTTGTACTTACTGATTTTGGGGTAACAAGGAGAGGCCTAGTATACAGTTGACATGTCTCTGATACTTTTAAGAATCATGTCTAAATTAATGGGATGATAATCGTGAAGAATGTAGAGATGATGGCTGAGGATAAAACCCGTAAGTGAAAAGAGCAGAACAAACAGTAGTGAAAAATGAGAAGGTTAGGTTAAGAAGAGACATGGCGGAATGTAGTTCAAAGAACCAAGAGACTGTATAGAGTATCAAGAAGAAGGAGATTGCCAAAGTGGCAAAATCTGAATGTTCAGGAACGTGAGTATTGAGAAAGGGCTTTGAATTTGGTTATTATACAGTTGTTGAAAACATTTGAAAGGACAATTTCAGTAGTTATGGGTTGAACGCTAGATTGCAGGAAGTTAATATTTTGGTACATAGTAAGGCTGCAGAACTAGCAAAAGTAATCTAAACTTATGAGGCATTTAACAATAAGAGAAGAGATGATAAAGTATCTTTAGAGTCATTGGCATGTTAAAGGAAAGGCTTTTTTTAGGATAAGCAAGACCTAAGCACATTTGTAGGCAGAAGAGGAGCCAGTGGCAAGGTAGGTATTTATTTTTTGCTTATTTTTAATTTTTTAAAAGTTGTTAATTTTATTTCCCTTCTGAAGCATTTACTTTTTTCCCCCTTACCTTTCTTGCCTTTGGGGGTGGTGGGGGGACTTTAATACTACAAGGTAGATATTAAAGATGTAAAGGAAAGGGTATACTGGTGGAATAAAGTTAAAAAGAAGTCAGGAAGATTTGGGATTGACTCCACAGGGTTGCTATGAAGATCAAATGAGGAAGTATATGTAAGGTACTTTGTAAAGAAGAAAAAAAAAGCTGTGTAAATATCAGTTATAGCCATTAATATAACTGTATCTTTAGAACTCACCATTACTTAGAACTAAATGGTAGGAATGGAATGGCTTATATTGAGATTAAAGTGATGAGTAAGGGCAAAAGTATTGATGAGGGTACAGAGAAATTTGGAGGTATGAAAGAAGAGAATTGAGGGAACAAATGTCAGATGTCTGTGGTCTCTGTAAAGTAGAAAGTGAAGTTGTGGAGAGTAGTAAAGTGGGGATATAGGGAGTGGAGATTAGCTTCGGAATTGAGTGAAAAAGGTTTGAAACAGCTGCTATAAGGAATGTAGCGGGTATTCAGAAGACTTGAGAAAAGAAATTGTCAAGAAGAAATGAGATGGTCCTGTTGGACTCTACTATGCTCATGCCATGTTAGGAGTTTTATTTTTAGTTGAGGGTATAAAATTTTAGGAAGTACATTGATAAATTAAGAGACCAGAATGGTGAAAGACCTTGAGATCTTGCCAAATAAAGATCAATTGAAGCAACTAGAAATATTTAGCCTAGAAAAGGTGAAACTTAATTCACATATTTGGGTGACGTGAGTTAGAGGAGACATTTGACTTGTTGAAAACTCAAGACAATCATTGGAAATTGTAGAGAGGCAAATTTGGCATCTGATGTAAGGGAAAAAAATTCTTAACAATTACTGTTATACAAAAGTGGGTCAGGCTACTTTGGAAGATAATGGATTCTTCCATGTTCAAGATGGATAGTCTGTGGGTACTGGTGGAGATGAAGTCCTTAATGGAGAATGCATAATGTTAAGATTACCAGACAGTGAAGTGAGGTCTGGATTTAGGAAAGATAAAGCAAAAATTCCCCAGTTAAAGCTTGATGATTGAATTTAGGAAAATAGGAATGAGTAGAGCAAGATGAGTTTTAATGGTATGGCTTCAGTAGGATGAAGAGAGTAGAGCTGGAGGGACAGGAAAATGGATAGAGAGTAAAGTTTCACCATTGAGTATTTTTTCTAGCTGACAATAAGGTCCACAGTATTGATGGATGACTAATAAAAGTTCATGGTTTTATAGCTCCTTAAGATTTGCAAAATGTGTTAAATACATTCTATGATTTGATCGTTAAAGTATCTCTTCAATGTAGATATAGTAGCTGGTAGTATATTCGTTTTACAGATGATTGAGAATCAGAGAAGTTTTGACTTGCCAGTAAACATAGTACAGTGAAAGGAATACTGACTCTGCATTCAGAACCTTGATTTTTAGTACCTCTGTGTTTTTGAGCAAGTCACTCAGCCTCCCCCTGGCCTTAGTTTTCTCATCTGTAAAATGAGAGTTGGCATAGACAAGGGTAGAATTTGAAACCTTGTCTCTTGAGCTCAGCTTAGTATGCTTGATTCAGCCTTTCTACCTTTATGAACCAAATACAATAGAGATTAAGATCATTGTAGTTGAAGATGTTTAGAAACTGTGAAGTCAGACTGGTAGACTTCCTTTGTAGATACTTTGCAACCCTGAACTCTTGAGAACCTTAAAGATCACTAAGGTCATATCCTAGTTGTTAAGAATTCTTTTATACAGCTAAAGATTCTACTCAGCAAAATAAGCTAAAGGTCATCACTGAACAATGTCTCTATTGAATTGAATTTTTTTTTTAAGATAGCATTATGACCTTCAGGAGTCTGGTAGACAGAATGTAGTGGAACTCTAGAACAGGCCTGCACAACCTGTGTGGTCCACCTGAAATCCTTTGGCAGGCTGCAGGTTTTGCAGGCCTGCATTAGACAAAGCAAATGTTGATCTCATCCCATGAGATCTCTCTCTCTCTCTGTCTCTCTCTGTCTCTCTCTCTCTCTCACGCGCTCTCTCTCTCACTCTCCCCCTCTTCCCCCCCTTTCTCAAATGTTGGTTACATTGTATTTTATATAGGGATGTGAGTTTTGGCATGACTGTAAACATGTCACCTGATATGTCAGTGATATCAATGTTATTTCTAAGTCCTATTCAATATTAAAAAGCAAGATAGGATTAGCAGTAATGAGATATTGCCAATATACTAGCATTAAAATGCTGCTCTTTTGGCTAAACATATTCAGAGAAATGAATGACAGAATAATAAGAAAATGATTTCTAAGTAAATAACCATAGACAAAAAGGCACAATAAAAATGCACTTCACTAGATGCATCTTAGCTTTTTAATGTTGGGAAGCATCAGTGGACAAACTAGTGTCACACCTTGCAAGGAGCAACTACAGATTGGAGGGCAGTCTTCAACTAATATGTTCTTGTTTGGTATCTCAACCCAACTTGTGCTTCATTGATTCATTATAGTATGGGGTCATCCTGGGTTCTTGAAGATTGCCAACATAGCACAAGCTCTGAGATGTTCTTACTAACATAGGCTTCAGGTATGAACCCCACAATGGATCGTATGTTCTTCAGAGGACCAGCCTAGCTAAATTCAAAGAAGGTATCTTCAGAGGGGATTATCAAAAGGTTAGATGTTGGGGGATAAAATTTTGGTCATAACAATTTCCAAAGACTGTTGTGATCTGTTTTAGTGGAGGGAATATTCTCCCTAGTAACATAACATGACTGTGAAGTATTAGCACAATGAAGAATGCAAGAAACTCTTAAGACATGATGCTGCCTTTAAATAGCTTAATACATAGTCAAGAATTTTATTTAGACAAAATTAAAATAGAGTGTCTCAAAAGCCTTAGTTTAAAACTAAGATTTTCAGGACATTCTGTATAACAATAGTAAGTACTAATAATTGAAAGAAGGGATAAGTGTAAAATATAAATATAATAAATGTAGTAATATTACATAAATATAATAGTTGAAAGAAGGGAGAGAGAAATGCCATGGATGTAATCTGAAAAACCTGCATGAGGAAAATTGAGGTTCAATTGAAAGGCATGTACAGTTTCCTCATCTTTAAAATCAGTTGGAGAAGGAAATGGCAGACCCCTCCATGGCATACGTATGAGACAGGAGACCAACCTAACCAGAGTAGAAAGTATGTATTGACTGGCTGGATAAGGCTTAATTAGTTGAGTGGACCAGATTCCAGAGCATCTTTCCAGTTATGCACAGGAATTTGAATTTTATGTTATTTAAGGAGGAAAGGACATGAAGAAAAATGTTTTGGAAAAATTAACCTGGTAGCAGTAATGAAGGTTGAAATGGAATAATGAAAGTCGAGAGGCAGAGAGTCTAGGTAGGAGACTATTAGTGATACAAAGAGGACCTAGATTAAGGTGATGATAGTAGAAATGGGGAGAAAAGTTGACTCAGAGATTTCACAAGAAAAAGATGATGTTTTATGACAGATCAGATTTAGTGTTTGAAAAACTCAGCATCATCATTTATTCTTGCCTTTCTTCCTGCCTGAGAGGAAGAGCTATCTTACCTGTGTCCTCAATCCTGTCTTGTCTCATCTCCTGGAGGAAAGTTTTTCTTTCGCCTTTCTATTCCACAAGAGTTTAGTCATACTCCTTCTTGTCATCATCACATTTCTCAGTAAAGTTGTCTATACCCCATGCTTTTATTTCCTTACTATCCACTTTTCTCTTTAATCTCTTGCAATCTAGTTTCTTTCTCTACAGAAATGGTTCTTTTCACATTTACTAATAATTGCTAAAACAGTTTTTTCAAAAAATTCAGTCTAATCCCTGACTTCTCAGCAGTATTGGGTACTGGATTTGGATATTTATTTGAATATCCATGCTTTGGATAGTCTCTCTTCCCTTGTTTTTATATCTCTAGATGTTTCTGGTTCCTCAGTCTTTTCCCAACTCCTTAAGGTATAGATTCCTGAAGTTTTCCTCCTAGTCTTCACTTTTAAAGTATTTTGGTAACTTTAAAGTATTATTTTTCTGTCGTCATATCTGAATCTTCATGACCCCATTTGGAGTTTTCATGGTGATACTGGAGGGGTTTGCCATTTTCTTCTCCAGCTGATTTTATAGTTGAGGAAACTGAGGCAAACAATGTTAAGTGACTTGCCTGGGGTCACATACCTATTAAGTATCTGAGACCAAATTGAAGCTCAGGTCTTCCTGACTCCAGACCTGGCACTCTATTTACTGTGTGCCACCTAGGTAGCTGCCAGCTCTTTAGAATTGGGGAAAAATTCCTTCTTTTACAGATGAGAATACTAAGACTCAGGGAATTTAAGTGACTTGTCCAGAGTCACAGAGCTAGTAGTTTCATAGGCAGTATTTGAATCCAGGTCTTTCTGACTCTCACTATACCAAACTGCCTTTCCTATTTGGTCCATTTCTTTCTTTCTACTCTTCTTTTTTTGATAAACATTCACTTCCACAGCTTTAACTATTACCTTTTAATTAAATGACTCCTGGAGCTATTTTTCTAGATCTGACTTCAAGGTTTGAATTTCTGAGCTCCAGAGCTGTATTTCACAAATTATTTTTTGGGGGGGGGGAGGGACAAAAAAATTAGCAATTCAGACTATAAAAATTCTGGCTCTTAGATTTCATTTTATCAAACCTGTACCTAAACAGAATACCACTTATAACATCTTGACTCTTGTTGATTCAGGTCTCTAGGCAAAATCCTCCAAGAATGAATATTTTTTCCTTTGTGACAGAGCCATTTCCACTATAGGTCAGCTTTCATTTTTGGAAAAATTTCTTTCATATTAAGTAAAAATGTGCATCTCTGAAACTTCAATCCATTACTCCTAGTTATTTCCTTTGGTGCCTGTCCAGACAATTCTAATCTCTTCCATACAGGGTTGCTTTCTAAATACATGGGACAGCTGTTAATAAGTTCTCTAAGTCATCTCATGTCTGGACTTAAAATTTGTGTCATCATTTTGTGTCATCTTTAGTCTTTTTGGCTTCCTGATCTCTGGCTATATTTCCTTTCCCTGGCTATATTCCAGCTTGTCATTAAAAAAATAAATAAATTAATGACACCTAGATCTGAACACAGTACTGTAGATGTAGTGTGTCCAGGATAATAAACAGTAACCCAGCAAATCTTTTTATTAACTCTCTCTAATGTGTACACAGCACCATGAATTGGGAATAAATAATCCATGGACATTTGAATTAGGTTTCAAAGAACAGGTAGAAATTCAAAAAAGCAAGGAAAAGGAGGGGAGGATATTTCAGGAACAGTCTGAATAAAAACTCAAAAGGGTATGATGGTTCAGTGGCAAAAAGTTGTTTAGTTTGTTTGGAGCATAGTTTGTGGAAGGGAAATAACATAAAAGTTACAAAGATAGGCTGATGCTGCTGAACTGGAGAAGACCTTTAATTCTTGAATGCCAGAGGAAGCTAAACTGGAAACAGTTGGTTAAAAAGCATTTATTAAGCCATTGGGGCATTTTCTTAGGTTTTTGTGGATATAATGACAAAAACTTACATTCTTTTGGGGGAGACCACATGTGAATAAATAAGTGTATAAAATACATACGAAATAATATATACATACGAAATAATATATACAAATGCACATTTGTACAGATAAATATATAAACGTGTTTTTTTTTTGCTGGTAGGGCACAATTAGAAGGATAATTTTAAAAGCTTCATGTAAAACAGAGCTTGAGCAGATTTTTGAAGGAAACAAGGAATTCTGAGAGAGGAGTGGTAATAATGAATTCAAGGCATATGGAGGGCAGCTTTGCAAAGGTATAGATATAGGAGATGGAGAGATGGATGACAGATATCAAGAATGTTGAAAAAAGTATAAGGTATAGCAAAACTGGAAAGGCTAAATTGTAAAGCACTTTAAAACAAGAAGGGCTTGTATTGTGTTGTAAAATCAGTAGGGAGCAGTTTGTAGGGAGCAGTTTGGAGTTTGAACATGGAAATGGTACAGTCAGATTTTTACTTAAAATTGCTTTGGTAACTATGTAGGTGGGGAGAGAGTTGAGTCAGGGACTCAGGGATATAGGCTATTTCAACTGGTAAGAAGTAATGAAGGCCTGTGAGTAAAGAGAAGGTGAAATAAAAGAAACAATTTGAAGGTGGAAATTACAAGATTTGACAACTGATTAGTTTGTGTATAGTGAGAGTAAGTGATGAGTCATGGACAGTGTTAAAATTGTGAACCTGAGTGATTGGAAGACTGTTAGTGCCCTCAACAGAAATAGGAAAGAAGGGAAAGAGTTTTTGAGAGAAGTGATGAGTTTGAACTGTCTTTGGGACAAGTTGAAAATGGGAAAAAGAGGGCCCAGAATAGAGCCTGTGGTTACACCCAAAGGTAGGAGACAGGAAAAATGAATCAATAAAGGAGACCAAGAAAAGGAGTGGTCAGAGAAGTAGTTGAGAATCAGGAAGAACAGTGCCATTTTGAAAACCCAGAGGCTGTTAACTGTATTGTAGGCACTGTTACTTTTATTTAAATTAGTTTTTTTTACTAGATTGTAGATCACCTTAAACTTGCTATTTTCACCAGTTTCATTTGAGTTTATGAGATCAGAAGACAGATTACCAAGGGTTTAAAGGTAAATTGGAAGAGAGGAAGCAGAGTCAATAGGTTTATGAAAGAGAAGAGAGCTATAGGCTTGGCTTGAGGGAAATGGTAGCATGTAGTGAGATCAAAGAACATTGGATTTAAAGTCAGTTGAATTATATCTCTTCTACTTAGTACCGGTTTGACCCTTGACTGAGGCTCTCTAGGCCTTGTTTTCCTCATCTATCAGGATGAGGATGGTTGAGCTAGCTGAGATACCTGTGAAACTGCTGTGCAAGAGGCTTGAAATTGGCATTCGTCACACAGACAGATGATAATGTGGGATTATACAAATCTGGTCATTTCTTTCCTTTATGGATAACCAAGTAAATGATTGTCTCTCAAGTAAAATTGAAATTTCTTAGCCTTCACTGATAATTCCTTTCAGTAATAACTTTTCCTTCCCTTGGATGTCACAAAGTTCTTGACTTTTTATTTTCTTATAGGTACCATGTATAACGTGTATTAAAATAAAATTTTTTTTTACTGCATTGTGAATGCTTTAAGTGATTACCCTAAACTTTCTTTTTTCCCCAGTACCTTCTTCACAGAGTAGATACCTAATACGTAGTAGTTGGCATTGGATTGAAAGGAAGGGAAAAAAATAAGTTGGTAGAGAATGGAATCAAAAGTAATTGTAAGTTCACATGCTTGTGGGAGTTGAGAACAACTGTGATCTTATGGTCTTAAATGGAATTGTTGGATAGGAGAGCAAGTTGTGGAAAAAAGAATTCAATATACTCAGGACTTGAGCTTTTAAAGCCCTACACAACCTAGCTCCAATCTATCTTTCCAGTCTCATTGGACATACTCCCTGTCCCAGACTCTGTATTCTAGCCAAACTGGTCTTCTTGCTGTTCCTCACAGTCTCACTGGAACGTACCTCTCCTTTTCTTCTTCTCTAAAAAGTCTTCTTCCTTGAAGATAAAACTCAGGCACCATCTTTTGGTATGAAGCCTTTTCTGATTCCCAAACTTCCTTGTATTTAACAATTTTGTATTTATTTACTTGTGTAATAGGCACTACCTGATGGATATTTATACTGTATGTTTCATATGTACTTATTGTCTTGCCTTATTAGAATGTAACCTATTATAAGTAGGGATCACTTCATTCTTGTGTCCCTAGTATTTAGCATAGTGCCTGGTCCATACTAGGCAATAAGTACATGACAATCTCCATTTTACAAATGAGGAAACTGAGGCTTTGAGAGGTCAAAGGTTTTGGCCAGTGTCATACAAATGGTTAATGTTTTAAGGTCAGATCAGAAATCAGGTCTTCCTGACTTCAGGTCCAGCAGCAGTCTATCCATTCTGCCATCATGCTGCTTCTATGTATGATGTTGCCAGAAGTATTTTGAAAGGCATTGCTAAAAGTTTGCAACGTTCTGAGTAAGAAATGGAAGCCCCTGGAAGTCAAGCATATTTGGAATTAAAAGGAAGATTTGGGGTATATAGAGTTGATTTAGAAGGTGGTATTTGAGAATCAATTTGTATTTCAGAACAAAAGATTAGAATATGAAAATTATAGACTCTGGGCCAGGGATGAAGTTCACATAGTGATGAAGCAATAATGGCTGCAGTCTTTCAGATTTAGTCAAAAGGATTTTAGACTGAAAAGGGAGGTGAAAGGAAGAAAGTGCTAATTCATGGACCTGGGGTCCATGGACACATCTTTATTTTGATATAATTGGTTTTCTTTGTAATCTCAGATATTTTGTGCATTTACAACACTGTGAGAAGGGGTCCCAAGATTTTACTAGATTGACAAAGATCCATGGCAAAAAAAGGTTAAGAAATTCTGCTCTAGAGAATAACTACAACATAGAAAAACTAGCAATAGAGATGCTCAATGATTAATAGGAGATAAAGTTAAAGAAGAGAGGCTAGCAGGCTCCATGGCTTCATATGTCTATACACAAAGTATAGATGACTAATGAGAACTGGAGATCCTAAAGTGGGAAACCAATTTCAAAGAAGAATTTTTTTTTTTAATGGGGCAAGCTGGATAGACAGGAAACTTGGATTTTTAAAGAAAGTATATACAGAAGTTAGGTTGTATATTAGGTATGATGTTTAAAGTCATTTGACAGCATGAATAATAACTGTAAAAGAACAGAGTGGTTCTATAAGATTATTGTTAGCACCCCTAAAGTTCAGAATGGGCTAAGGCTTGGCGAGGAATGCTAGGAACAGGTTTTTAAAAGCTAGATCAGTGATAGGAAAACCAGAGAAGAAATAGGATCCCTGCTTGGGCACAGAGGAGCAGGACTACTGGGAGAAAGATCTTTGAACTAGAGACAAAGAAAACAACATGACTAGTAGGGAACTAAAACTTCATAAAAATCATAGCAAAAATGAGTGTGATTTCTGAAAGATCATGAAGGAGATTGGGAGAAGTTCCACTAGGACAAATTGGAGCAAGTGTTCCAAATTTTAAAAAATGAGTAGAGTGGAGTCTAAATTATAGACCAGTGGCCTTGATTTTAATACCATTCAGAATTCTACTAGGAATCAAAAAGGGTGGGTAAAGAACATCTAGAACAGTGGGTCGCAACCCCTTTGGAGGTCGAAAGACCCTTTCACAGGGGTGACAGGGGTTGCCTAAGACCATTGGAAAACACATATTTTTGGTGGTCTTAGGAACTGAGACACCATACCTCTGTCTCCAGGCAGGTCCGCCCACATGCCAATACACCCACATAAGAGTATTAAAGGGTTGCAGCATTAGGAAGGTTGAGAGCCACTGATCTAGAAGAATCAACAAAGGCCAGCATGACTTCACCAAGGATAGGTTATATCAGACTTACCTCCTTAGCAAATAGGGGAATTTTATAGATATATCCATTGATTTTAGTAAAGCATTTTATGAAGCTTTTCATGCTTTTCTTGTAGTAAAGGTGGAGAGATGTGTGTTGTGAGGGTAGCTTTAGTGCCACAGTGGTGAGAGTACTGTACTAGAAGATAGCTTCTCTGTGATTCTTAATATTTGTAGCACCCTGTACCTCAGTTTTCTCATCTGTAAAATGGGAGTAATAATAGCACCTACCTCACAGGGTTGTTGTGAGGGTCAAGTGAGATAATATATGTGAAATGCTTTGTAAACATTAAAGGATTATATAAATACTAGTTATTAGGCTGTTGTACAGTTGTTGGATTTAGTACAGGTTAAGTAATTAGTGAGCAGGTATCTATTGGCCTGGAGTAATACCTCTAGCGGGAAGAATATGAATTTGTTTGATCTCTTTGGACTTTACTTTTCTCTTCTATGAAATATTTTTGAGCAGACGAGGTAACTTGTATGGTTCTTTTTAGTTCTTTCTAAATCTGTGACTTTATATTAGTAACTTGGATAAAGATGTAGGTGACATATTGATCAGTTTTTTTGATGACACAAAGTTGGAGGTATGTCATAGCTAGCATGTTTAATTGATGATATCCCAAAAGTCTTAGAAGGCTAGAAAATTGGGTTGAATCTTTTAAGATGAAAATTGATGAGGATCAATATAGAATTTTACACTAGGGTTCAAAATTTCTACTTTATCAGTACAAGCTGGAAGCATGGCTAGAGAGTTTTACTGCAAAAGTTGGAGGTTTTAGTGTTCGACAAAGTACAGTATGAAGCAACAATGAAAAGGGCTGCCCCCAAAAGGTAATGTGATCTTAAGTTGCATTGAGAGCCACAGTATCTGGAATAAAGGAGATGATAATCTAGCTGCGATTTATCCAGGTCAAATAATATCTAATGTATCATTCATATTTAATAATGTTTGAAATTTCACAAGAATGTACATTAAAAATTAAAATGTATGTTAAAAATCTTACCTGTCATACTGTGCAATTAAAAAGCAAATATGTTGTAATGATCTAAAATGTAACCGAATGATAGCAAAATCTCTTTGCCTTTCAGTAGACTGTAAGCTTGAGGGCAGGGGCTGGTTTTCCTTTTTTTTACTTTGTGCATAGGAGGCAAATAATAATGGTTTGGACCAGAACTGCTATAACAACAACTGACCATTGAGGGCTTGGTTTCTATTATACTCCAATTGTTGTGCATGTGTCGTATACTGAAACTTTAAAGAGGAAGAAGTGAGCTGGAGATAAGATCCATGAAAAAAAAATCAGAAATGACACTCTTATTTTCTGGAGTTTCAGTAGTTGATTACATTGTTGTTCCTCTCTGAGTAGTATGTTTGTGTCCTCTCTCCAGTCATCTTTATGTTATTGGATCTTTCTGTGCTAGATGGATCCAGACTCAACATAGGAATACAATAAGTTTCAAGGAGGGTTAGGATTAGGGTTAGAGCATGCGTTTAGGGTTACATTAAAATGATGAACTAGTGCCTACTACTTCTTAAAACTCCTTGCTCTTTGGGGCTTAATTTAGAATTTTGTTGGGGAGGAGCACCCACGAAAATAACTAGAAGGGAGACATTTCATAGAGAGATGACCTAAGCTGTAGTATGCATCAGAGTAGCACCCATACCACCTGCTTCTCCCAGCCCTCTGAGAAAGGGCTAGAGTTATCATGTTCTACATCCAAAATCTTTTCTGTTGTTCAAAACACACCAATCATGAACTCGTTTTCATTAATACTCATTTTCACTTCCTTTTTTATGATCCATTAGCTTTAAGTTGTTTAATCATACACTTCTAAATGTTATTAGTGTTTACTTACTAAATCTATTACTAACAATACAAATTACAGTTTAGGGATATTGTATTTTGAAGTTTTTCAAAGTTCTTGTTTCCCATATTATTGATACCTGAAAGTCTTGTAAATATATTGTATTTATTTTCTTTCAATTAAATTATTAGCTAATGTGGAAATATTTTATATATTGGATAATGACACTTCATTAAATCTTTGTTTTCTAGATCTTACAGTCTCTTTCCGCACCTACAAAAAATTTAGAGCAGCAGGTAAATCATAGCCAACAGGGACATGCAAATGCCGTATTCTTTAGTCAAGTAAAACTAACTCCAGAGGCACATTTGTTACAACAGCAACATCAGACACAACAGCAGCAGCAGCAGCAGCAGCAACAACAACAACAACAGCAACAACATCAGACGCAGCAGCAACAGCACCATCCAATTTTACATCTTCAACCTCAGCAGCTGATGCAGCTTCAGCAGCAGCAACCACCACCACAGATTTCCCAACAACCTTACCCTCAGCAACAGCCTCATCAGTTTCCACAACCGCAGCAGCAAGTTCATCAGCAGCATCAGTTTCCACAGCAGTTACCATTTCCACAGCAACAGTTACATCCTCAACAGCAGCTTCATCGCCCTCAGCAGCAGCTACAGCAGTTCCAGCAACAGCATGCCCTTCAGCAACAGCTCCATCAGCTGCAGCAGCAGCAGCTGCAGCAGCAACAGTTAGCACAGCTCCAGCAGCAGAACCTGCAGCAGCAGCAGCAGCAGCAACTACAACAACAGCAGCAGCAGCAACAGCAACAATTACAGCAGCAGCAGTTGCAGCAGCAGCAGCAGCAGTTACAGCGGCTGCATCAACATCAGCAACAGCAACAAATGCAAAATCAAACAGCACAACATTTGAGTCAAACATCACAAGCCCTACAGCAGCAAGTTCCACCTCAGCAACCACAGCATCACCAGCAGCAGCAGCAACAGCAGCTATCACAGCATCATCAGCTCTTTGGACATGATCCAGCAGTAGAGAGTAAGTAATCTTTTTTCCTCCTAGAAGTATTGCTTTTTTTAAAAGTGTGAAATGCTTTGGTTATTTGAGGATAGAGATTATATCATCATCACCATCATTATTGCTATTATTATTCAAAATGGAAAATGTGAATCTCTTAATATAAAGGATCAACTGTCTTTGGAGGAATTGTGTGCTACTGTAGGGTTTAAGGCCTTTACTTCAGTATTTAAATTATTAAAGTTCTTATAACTACTCATATACATATATGTAATTTTTTATAATCCAACCTAGAATATGAGCACTAGCTTATAATTTATAGTGGGTAGTAATAAATGATACTGATTTAGCTATCTTTAAGATTGCTATCTCAGTAAATTGAACTGGACATTTTTCTTGCAATAATTTTCAAGTCTTTAACAAAAATTTCTCTGGCTTATCAGCCCCAAAGCTAATTAACCTCCAAAATTTCAGATTTTGCTTGGCAAGATATATTTTCCATATTTGTATATTAAAAGTTTGTGGGTTTGGGCACCTAGGTGGCACATCCTGGAGTCAGGATGACCTGAGTTCAAATCTGGTCTCAGACACTTAGCACAAAAACTAGCCTTGTGATCTTGGGCAAGTCACTCAACCCCAATTGCCCCGTCTTTCCCCCTGCAAAAAAAAAAAAGGAAAAAAAAAAGTTTGTGGGTTTAAGATATTTTGTTTTCCTGTGCAATTTGTTTTCAGTTCCAGAAGAATGTTTCTTATTGGGATGTGTATTTGCGATCGCTGATTATCCAGAGCAGATGTCTGATAAACAGCTGTTGGCAACCTGGAAAAGGGTAAGACTTGCTCTAGTATTTCTTATTAAAGATTTTTTTCCTCTGGATCTGTACTTAATAGCTAATAAGTAACTTTTACCTAGCATTTTTAAGATTTACCAATCACTTTACATAGGTTATTTCATTTGATCATCCCTGTAAAGTAGGTATTACTTTTATTTCCATTTTACAGATAAGGGAACCAAGGCTGAGAAAAGCTTAGTGACTGAGGCTCTGAGCTGAGACCTTCTTGACTTAGTTTAGCGATTTATTCACCATGCCATCTAGACTAACTCATGTGGGTGTTTTATAATTTACATAAATAACTTGTAAATGAAACAACATGATTTAGTGCTTAGAATACTAAATATAGAAGCAAGGAGGATCTGGTTTTTAATTCTAATACCAGCATTAGCTCTGTGGCCATAGGTAGGTCACTTCTCTCTGAGCCCCAAGGTTTTCTCATTTGTAAAATGGAGATAAAATAAAAATCTCAGTGACAGGGCTCAAATCAGATTATTATTTGTAAAGCACTTTGCACACCTTCAAGGGTAAGATTGTTAGGTTTTTAAAAATTATAAATGTTTATTTTAAAAGGAGAAAGATATAGGGAGCATATAGATGATAAAGATGGGAAGCAAACTAAAATGAAGTATAGAGTTTTCTTAAATTATTTGAATAAAAATTTATATGACATGAAACTGAAGTTTGCAGAGCATTATTAAGATTAGCCTTAATTTCTTTTTTGCTGTTATTGCAATTAATAGAAAAAATCTCATCATAGTAGTCTTTTCACTCATAAAACATAGTTATTTTTATGTGACTTTGTGTAGCTATGGTGAGAAACCATTAACCAAGCAGTGATAAGCAGGTATTTTCTATTTAGCTATGACCATTAAAATATTATACTTATTCATTTTACTTTAATAAAAATTAAAAATTGAGTTGAAATATTTAAATATTTACTTTTATATTATATCCATTTCTAAGCATAATACTTTGAATATTCCAGTTGGATAATTGAATTCTTACTATTTAAGGTATAATCAAGACGCTTTTTGTTTCAAACTTCAGAAATCTAAAGTCTATTCACTTTACTACGTTAGCAAATAAGAGTATCCTGAACCTGATTGTATCTTTCTGTGGTGGTTGTAGATCAAATAGTGGGTGCCTTTGGGTTCTTATTCTTGAATTCAGTTCCCATTGTGCAGTATTGTAGGCACAGGTAGAAGATGTGAGAAATAGGGCTGAATTTGTATGAAACTCAGGATCTCCTCTAAGATATTTTGTGTTTGTCTAATGAAATAAAATTTTAAAATATTTTTCTTGTTTTGCTTTTTTCCCCTGAAGTAGTGATGTCCCTATCATTCCCCTCCTCACAATCTAAGTCAAATTCATAATTAATTTAGGTTTTGTTATATTGTAGTTTAGAAATATAACTTTTCATGTTTTGTATATTTTGTAAAAATTTATCATGTAAATGTGAAGTTATTCTTGCAATAAATTTATTGACTGACATTTATAATTGGTTAGACTACTAAAAGATGTAAATTGGGGATTTCTTGGTTGACCAGATAATACAAGCACATGGTGGCTCTGTGGATCCTACGTTTACAAGCAGATGTACACATCTTCTTTGTGAAAGTCAAGTCAGTAGTATGTATGCACAGGTAAGTAAATAAAATAAAAGGTGACAATGAAAAATGTCTAATGCCATAGTTTTATTGGCATAAAATACATGGCTTTGGTAAATTTTTATCATTTTTGGGAAAGGATCTTAATTACATTCAGAAGAAAAAAACCTTCTGTTTAATAATAATTTCTGTAGGTACCTAAAGTTGCTCCTGTGGTATACTGTTGGTGAGGGAAAAAGGAAGGAGAAATTCCAGGTAATCTTTTAGCTATGATGGGAGTGAATCCCTATTATTTGCTGAAGCATCACAGAATTCCAACTGGTTGACTAAATGGTGGGTGGGAATACGCACTTTTTACTGCTTGAAAGAATGTGTATGGAGAGGTAAGTGTGGATCTATGTTCTTTCAGGGACTTTAGAGTTTCATAGGGACATAAGTTTTGGGTCAGAATCTGTACCATTCTTACTAGTTATTCCTTCATTTCTTAGTTTTATTTGCCTACCTAATGAGCCTTCTGCTATGTAATTTCACTGTCTTAAAGGAAGCATACCCAGTGTATATCTGTTTAACAAACATCCTTGCAAATTCTGCTTTTTTCCGTGTAGCAGCCAAGAAAGTCTGAATTTGTAGAAATATTTGAGGTTTTTTTTCTCAGTAAGTTTTTGAAGATTTTTGTTGTTGAGCAGATTTTTTTAAGGGCAGAGGTTAACTGAGGGACTGAGCTCAGTATCTTTATCTTACAAGAGAATAAGGAAATATTGTAGTGTTAATTTAGTTGAAGTAGTCACAATTGTTGTCTCACTAAATGAATAAAAAAAATCTCTTGATCTTTCCTTAGTTTAATTGTAGCTTATAAATTTTGAAAAGTAAAATCTTGTCAAATGAGCCAAAATTATCTGTGTTGTTAAATCAGATGCATTAAAAAACTAGTGTTTTAGTCCTTTAGGTCCTTAGCAAGTTCCATTGCATTTCTTTGGTTATGGCCTTCCAAATAAAGGTCATAGTTACACAAAAACAAGACAGTGGTAGTTGGTGGTTAGTCCTACAGTAAAACTTCTAAAATTTTAATGTTTGACAGGCGGTGAGAGAAAGAAAAAGGTGTGTCACTGCACATTGGTTAAATACGGTTTTAAAAAAGAAGAAAATGGTACCACCTCATCGAGCCCTTCACTTTCCAGTGGCGTTCCCACCGGGAGGAAAGCCATGTTCTCAACATGTAAGAGAAAACTTCAAGTTAAATGTATATATGTATTTTAAAATAATCTACTCTGCCTTTACTAAAATTCTATTCCAGTTAATATTCCTATTCTACATTTTATTGGGCTGCAGTAACTTAGGAATCTGTTATTGGTTGTAATTTGGAGGGAGTACTTACATAGATAAAAAACAATAGATGTTTTTGAATTATTGAGTTACATATAGCAAAGTTGGCTATATCTCATATTTGCATTTGGTATCTCTTATTACTGACATTCATTCTTTTCTTTTTAATAAATACAGCTGGCATTTTTGTAAAACTTAAAGGTTTGTAGAACACACTTCTGTAAAGGGACAGGGACAAGGTAGAGAATAGAATGGGGGGCGGGATAGGAAGGAGGGACATATAGTTAGTCTCTCACATTATGTCTACTGTGGAGATGTTTGGCGTAATTACACGTGTACAGTCTGTATTGAATTGCTTGTCCTTTCAGTGGGGGTAGGTGACAAGGGAGGAAGGGAAAGAATCTAGAATTTAAAGTTCTATAATCAAATGTTAAAAGTGTGTGTGTGTGTGTGTGTGTGTGTGTGTAAAATTATTAATTACATGCAACTGGGAATTAAGATATACAGGCACTGGGGTAGGGTGATCTATCTTGCCTTACTGGAAGGTCAGAGGGGCAATGGGGGAGGACATAGGAGAGAGCAGATTAGGGGAGGGGTTATACAGTGAGATGGCTGTTTTGAGGTGGTGGGTAGGGGAAAGATGGGGAGAAAATTTGTAACTAAAAATCTCATGGAAATGAATGATGTAAACAAGAAAATCAGTAAATAAATTTATTGGGGGAAAAAAAGGAGACTTAAAGGTTTGCAAAGCACTTTATCCCTTGATCCTCACAGCCCTGGTACATAGATGCTATTACAAGCACCTCTATTTTAGGGGAGACTATTAGACAGAGGTTAAGTGACTTGCCTAGGGTTATACAGCAGGACTTGAAATCAGGCTTTCTTGATTCCCAGGTTTAGTATTCTATCCATTATGTCACTTTCTTTTAGATTTCTTTGTATCATCTTTAGTACATAGATTCCATCTAGTCTTGTACATACTTACTAAAGACTTATTGATTGATTCTCTGAAAGCTTTTACTTCAGGTTTTTAGATCGTTGATGCCTAAATACACCAGTTGATTGCTCCAAAAAAGTGGTGTTTTTAGGAATACTTTCCATCACATGATTTAATAGCCATTTTCTCATTCTATTTTTAAAAATTCAATGGTAATATGTAGAGTTAGAAAAAATATTTTCATTGTAGTCATTGATTTCTTTTTGAATGCTATATGCATTACTTTGACCATTACTGCGAATCAGAATTCTTAAACACAATATTGACTTGTACTGATTAGCATGTATGTTGTCACCCCCATTAGATTGGGGAAACTCCTGGAGGGCAGGTAATGTAATTCCTTTTTTCTTTGTTATCTCCAGCACCCACTATAACCAGCATAGTAAACACTTAACAAATGTTTGCTGATTTATTGGTTGATTGATAATAATACTGTTTTCTAATATGTCTCCAAATTCTATGTATCCCTGCAACTTAAAAAAAAAGCTATTTGGGGTTTTATTGTAATGGTTTTTTACTTTTTTTCAACAGATTATTTCAGTGACTGGATTTGTTGATGGTGATAGAGATGACTTAAAATTAATGGCTTACCTGGCAGGTGCCAAATATACAGGTTATTTATGCCGTAGCAATACAGTACTCATATGTAAAGAGTAAGTGACTTAATGGAATTATTTTCAATTTGAGTCTCCCAGAAAACTATGTACATTCTTTTTTTTTTTCTTTTTGCGGGGGCGGAGGGAGGCAGGGCAGTTGGGTTGGTTAAGTGACTTGCCCAAGGTCACACAGCTAGTAAGTGTTAAGTATCTGAAGTTGGATTTGAACTCATGTCCTCCTGAATCCAGGGCCAGTGCTCTGTTCACTGTGCCACCTATCCACCCCTGTACATTCTTTATACAATATGTATTTCACAATTCTGCTTTTGCTACTATAATGAAGTTCTTTCTGTTAAGGATACCACTATGCTTCTAGTTAGCAAAGATCACAAATTCAAGTCATTCTGGATTCTTGCTCACTCTCACCCCACATGTCTAGTCAACTGGCATCTTGGCAGTTGCACATTCACATCTCCTCATATCAGTCCCTTTCTCTCTACTTAATACTATCACCACCCTCATTCAGGTCCTCATCATTATTATAGCTTCATAATTGGTCTCATTCCAGTCTCCATCACCTTACAACTGTTGAAATGATTTTCCTTAATTACAGGTACAGACATTTCACTCTTCTCTTTAGAAAACTCCATTGGCTTTCTCTTGCTTCTAGGATTAAATATAAGCACCTCTGTTTACCTATTACAGCCTAGCACCAACCTACATTTTCTGCTTAATTATATATCACTTTGTGCCTTCTATAGTCTAGCCATTCTCTGTTGCTATTTCTCACAGATGAGAAATTTAGGCTCACCAGACACTCATAGAGTCTCTTTCGCATCTCACATTTTTATACAGGATATTACCTGGGTTTGGAATCCATTATTTTCACATCTCCACTTCTTAGATTTCTTGTGGAGTCACCTCATAGCTACATTAACCCTTTTTTTGATTGCCCTAGTAGCTAGTTTGCATTTATTTTGTATGTATTTTTTATGTTTAGTTGCATTCTTTCTTTCTCTCTTTTTCTCTCTCTCGTTCTCTCTTTCTCTCTGTCTCTCTCTTTCTCTCTGTCTCTGTCTCTCTCTGTCTCGGTCTCTCTCTGTCTCTCTCTCACCCTTTCCCTCCCTCCTTCTCTTTGTGGTAGAATTTAAAAGCATTAAAGTTTTGTTTTTGGCTTTGTAACCCCTTTCTAGCAGTAATGCCTGATGCGTAATAAAATGCTTGTTTATTGATTGATTTGAACAGAAACCCAAATATAAAAGTAACTTTTAAAAAATAAGTAAATAGTAAAAATATTCACAGTAATGGTTGTAGTCATAGCTATAAGAGGTGAATTGCAGTTAGATGTCAGTAATAGAAAACTGAAGTAAAAGTGGAACTACCAGAAATTAAATTGGTGGTCTGGTATTCCAGTATGAATTTTGTAGTATGGATTGACTATTCTGTTAGTAAATTATGTTTTCATTTTAACATGTTTTATTTAATATTTTTAACAATGTTAAGAAGCAGAATTCTTTTGTTGTTATAATAGAGGTAAGAACTGTCAATTGTTTTGGTAAGAACTTAAAGTATTTGATAAATTAATTTTCTCCCTATATACAAAGGCCAAGTGGTTTAAAATATGAAAAAGCCAAAGAGTGGAGGATACCGTGTGTGAATGCTCAGTGGCTTTGTGACATATTACTTGGGAACTTTGAGGCCTTGCGGCAGGTGCAGTGCAGCCGCTACACAGTGTTCAATCTGCAGGATCCATTTGCTCCTACTCAGCATTTAGTTTTAAATCTTTTAGGTAAGTAAAAATTAAGATACTTCAAATTACAATTAATTCAAAGAATTAAATACAAAGTGTTATAGAATTATTGAGAACAAATAACAACTTAGCAGTGAAAACGGATTATGCTTCTCTTTATCCTCACATCTATAAGACTTTTTCTAGTTTCCATCCCATAATTAGATGAACGTTACTTAACTTTGAAATCTTACCCATATTAACCAGTAAACTTGGCTTTATGAGCTTTTTGTTTCTCCCTACAGAGTTCTTGTGCTTCATTATTATTTTTTTCTCTTTGAGTTTGAAAAACTCATGGAAATTATTTTGTCCATCTTCCCACTTGGTGTAATAATTTCCTCTCCAGCCTTTCAAGAAAAATTGCCTTCTAAACTCTGCCTAAATATTTTTAGCAATGGTGAGGTAGCTGTTCGAGAGGGTTCTCCCCAGCTATTTTTAGATAGCTGTAATTCATAGATTCTTTATGCTGATCCAACTTCTAACTCTGTGATTTCTATTATTTGTTGTATCCTTTGAAAGTATACAGAATAAATCTATTCTGTTTTTTTCACTTAGTAATAACTCACATTTTCAGTGTTACTTATTATAGTGTTGTGAGATAGACAGTATAAGTATTATTATTTTACAAATGAGGAAACTAAGGCCCATAGATGAAATGACTTGCTCAGGATCACATAGCTATTAAGTGTTAGTGCTGGGGGCTCAGATTATTTGACTCCTTTTGAAATCATTCCCATTCTCGTCCTGCCAGTTAAGATACTTGTTCCTTGCAGCTGCCTGTTCAAATGAAATGATGTCTCCTTTTGTTATAACTCCCATATCACTTAGTACATATTATAATTTGTTTACTAATTTTTGTTTACATCCTTTGTCTTTCCTGTAAGTTCCTTTAGAACATAGACTATCTCATGCTGATTGACCTTTTTAACTCCCCTTACTTCTTAGCACACAATGTCTTACATATAGTATACACTCAATGTTGAATGGATAAATGCATCTTTGTTACCTGTGTCACAGCTGTTCACTCATATTGGACTTAAAATTACTTAGAATCCTTAGGTCTTTTGCATTGATTGTTTTGGTAAGCCAGGTCTATGATCAACGTGTACAGTTGACCTTTGAATCTAATAGCAACATGTTTTTAAATATCATGGTTTATAGTTTACAAAGCACTTTAACATATATTCTCTTTGTTGTAAATACTGCTCTTGATATTTTATAGGAGTGCATATAACCTTGTTAATGCCAACTCATTTATAGCCTTTTAATCTTTTTTAACTCTACAGTCATACAACCTATTATTTGTCTAGCATTGTGTAATCTGTAAATTTAATATGATGGTAGTAGCCTGCTTTTATATAAGACCTTTTGGTTGCAAATTACCTTTTATGTCTTTTTCCAAGCTGTTAAAATGTATTGAATAAGACAAGATTAAGCACAGAGATTAGCAGCATTCTACTAGAATTTTAGAGGAAGTAAATCTGTGTAAGAGAACAGTCCACTGCCAAGTTATACTACTTTCTCCCCCAAGATAGTGTAGAATTTCACTTTTAAGTTCTTAGTTCTGTGTGGGTAGAGTCATAATAGTCCTAATGAAGATACTGACAAAACAAATGGATTTTCAGAGAAGAATTCTGCATGCTGAAGTCAGTGGTTTGTCTGTTGGGTTGGGTCTGACCTACATATATTATCTGACTATCTCAGAGAGCTTTCAGGCTTCTTTCCATAAATGATTGGACTACCTTTGAATTTTCAAGAGGGACAGGATGGACAGTAGAAGCTATTCTGCTATATTCCTTAATAAGTACATTTCATTTGTTTCTAAGAAGCTTCAGAACAATAATTTCTAGCCCCTTGAAGATCTTCCCAGTCATCTGATAGTAGGGAAATTTGCCCAGGCTTTCTGATTAGAAATAGTCTGACCCAGTACTTAAATAGTATTTTGCCTCCTTCTGGTAAATGGTTAAAATGTGTTCCCTGGATGTGTTTATACTGAATTTCTGATAACTGCTAAAATTCAGTTAAGAGGATTTCATTAAGAAAAAATGCAATATAATGTGTTTTTCTTTATTTACAAAGAAATTCTCTCTTAAATTATATTTTTAGCAGTAGTAATATGGGAAAACATTCTGCCCACTGTTTAGTGGCATCCATTTAGAAATGGCTTACCCCCAGGGGTTAAGATGTAGGTGGTAGCTTTAAAAATAAAGTTTATTGACTAGCATGGAGGCTGTCACAGACTCATTGGCATTAGATTCTAACCACATGGCCTGGCCAGTCATAGAAAGAACATGAATGTACTACATGTTTATGTGAAGGCTTTTTTCTTAAAATGATCTAATTTTAAGATCTTGCATTTCTCTCTTAGATGCATGGAGAGTTCCATTAAAGGTATCAACAGAGCTACTAATGGTATGTTGTTAATAACCACATTTTGTTTTCCATTATTTTAATAATTTATTGAATATTCTAAGTTGTAGAATTCATGGAACAAATGAAAATAAATGATAGCAAATATATTACATATAACATGATAGGTTAGGAAAACAAAAGTTATTTCTAGCAGCTGTTTCTCCATGTCAGTGTGTTTTATGTTGTAATTACTGCTAATTAAATATGAGGTTTAAAAAATTAACTTTACATTTCTCTCTCATTATTAGTTAACTTTAGGATTAGCACTGGAATTTTTTTGCATGTTTTCTTGTAGAATCTTGGACATTATATATATATATACACACACACACACACACACACATATACACACATTTGCTTTCTTTTTCCTTTTTTCCTCTTATTTAATATTTTATTTTTACCCAGTTACATTTAAAAACAATTTTTAACATTTATTTTTAAAACTTTAAGTTCCAGATTCTCTCCCTTCTTTGCTCCACCATCTTTTTTTTTTTTTAATTGCAGAATTCAGAGTTTACATTCATTGATTCTTCTTCACATTTTCCCTGTCCTATAGGTAGGGGAGATGGATTATTCTCATTTTGTACAAGTACATAAAATGACTTGGTCGTTATGATCAAATAACTATTGGCCTAGAACCTGGTCTTTCTAATCTAGTGTCCTGGTTACTATATTATTTTAAGTATGATCTTGAGACCACTGTTGATCTTTGAGCGTCTAATGAGTATTTTCTGTGAGTGTCCTTATTTTATTAATGTTTATAACAATATGACAGTGTTTATCTCTTTTTGTTTTGGGCATAAATGACTATTACATTTGATTTGTCATCAGAAGTATAATTTTTCTGACAAATAACACTTTATGATTGCAGAATACTTTACAACAACCTTATAAAGTGTAGCTAGTACAAATATCATTCCTATTTTATAGATAAAGAAACTGAAACAAATTAAGTGACTTACCCACATTCATGTAACTAATAAATATCAGAACCAAAATTCTAATCCAGATCTCCTGACTCTTAGGTTGATCTTTTCATTCCCGATACACTGACAACCTGAAAATCAGATAGGTGAAGTGAATCATGGTAATCAGAGTCTTTATCCTAACAAGCACAAATTTTATCTCATATGTTCTTATCTGCTTTTGGAAGCTCTCTGTGGCATTTTTTTCATTCTTAAAATTATAACAGTTTTTATAGTGTATGTAATAAAGTGCTTTTCAAATTTTAAAATCTATGTAATTTTTCTTTATTGGTCTGGAACTTTTTTACAGATACTTGCATTGTGTCCCAGCCATTAGAACAAGACGAATTGGGTAATGTTTAATTAGTATTACCTTTAAATTTAATTTTCTTTTACTTTGTAGTCACTTAGGAGATCTGGTAGATCTTGAAAATTATATATATATATATATATATGTATATATATATATATATATATATATATATGTATTTAGGGATATAAATGTATTTAACCAGAATGTTTTAATGGGGAAAAGCCCTTTCTAACTTGCCACTGGAGAATATACTGCTTGAAATTTTGTTGTTAAATAATATCTTTTCCTTTGTTTTTTTCTTTAACAAAAAATCCTCAAAATTAGATGAGGCTTCTGTCATGAAAATATAAAAAACATCTGTGTGGAGAGAGGTGAATGGCATTGTTTCTGAAAGGATTATGAAGTAAAATGTAAGCTCCTCCCCAATACCTAGCACTATACCTTGGATGTAGTAGGCACTTAGTAAATGCTTATAAATTGAACTGAATTATCTTCTCGTCTCTAGTTCCTAGCATGTACTAAGTACTCACTTAAGTATGTACTTGATTTATGAAGGAAAAGGAAGGAGGGAGTAAATAATGTCATTATGGAATTTGTGATTAGCATAAGGAGAATGGTAGTATATCAGCCCTTTGTTTTCAGTGCAATAAATATTTATTGAGCGTCTATTATGAGCAAGTTCCTGAAACAGTTCCTGCCCTCCAGGAGTTTGTATTCTGACAGGAAATAATAGACCTAGTTAAGCAAATATAATATATGTATGTGCAAAGTAATTTTGGAGTAAGAGAAGCACTAGCAACTGGGAAGATCAGGAGATGGCATATTAACATCATCACCCTTGAAAAGTGTCTTCTTGATCCTGGGGACAGCTTCTGAGAGGCAGGAGATGGAATGTTTTGTTTGGGGAATAGAAGATATGGACAGTTTAACAAGAATATAGTGTGTGAAGGAAAGTTTGGTGAAATTAGTCAAGAAAGATAGGTTGTGAGCAGATTTAAATGTCAAATAGAAGAATTTGTATTTTATCTTACAGTTAATAGGGAGCTTTTTTTTTTTAAACTTTTTTCAATTTACAAGCATTTATTTACTCTCTCTTCCAACTCATCTCTAAGACTGTTTGTAACCCACCTTCTCCAAGAGTCCTTTCCCAGCATACCTTGTACTTTCCCTTCCACCACTGCTAGTGCCTTCCCTTTGTTATTAGTTCTCATTTAATATGTATATACTTTTTTTTTTTAACACTGTATATCTTGTTCATACTTGATTGTTTACATACTTCTTCCCCCATCAGATTGTGAGCTGGCAGGGTAACATGTTTTTCACTTTCTTTATAGCTCCACCTTTTTTTGTAAAGCCCCTGCCCTGGGACTTAATAAGACCTTTTTGACAGGACTGAAGCTTGGCTTTATACTATTTGTATAAATGCATGCATGAGTATAATATATATGTACAGGTATATTTATAGATACTTCACGTTTTCAGGTGATGCCACCATCATTTAAAGTTGTTTGTAAATTTTTGTTTATCAGTGTTTATAAATTAATATAATATGATAGAAATTCTAAATAGTTGTCTCCTGAAGGCTTTTCTTATACAGATGTCCACCTTAAAATTAGGATCTACTTTAACCTCCAGCAGATAGATTTGTACATTGAGTTTGTCAGATTAGCTAATTGTCACCTTTGAAGCCAGGAGGGCCTAAATTTGAAGGGATGAAGTAGGGGAACAGGATTAACCTGAGGAAGAAGGAAGCATGGCTTAGGTGTCTGCTTGAATTCATATCTAACAGTTGATTGTTGATACAGCATATGTGAGTTAATGAAATGTCAGCTCACAGATTCATAGACTCATGTACTGCCAGAACTGGGAGAAAGGGATGAAGAAAAAAGTCCCAAGAACATTGTTTATGGTGACTACAGCAGTGTGAAAAAAAGTCAGTGTAGAGGAGCAACAAAACTTTGGTCAAATATAATGGTTAGTGGTAGTGTAATATACAGGTATCTTTCATACTATAATTTTCCTCTTCCTCTGGGTCAGCATAAGAAATTACATGGGAGTTTTGTGGAAGCTATAGATGACACTCCAAGTCAGTAGGCAACATAGAAAAAGTTTAGAAATTCAGGAATGCATAAAATATATATGTAGTATTGTATAATATAGTTTACGACAAAATACTTCACTTAAATTTTACAATAAAGTACTGTAAACACTCCATAAAAGAAAAAAACAAAAATTCAGACTTCTTCTCTGGTAAAAAGGGAGGGATAAAATATTTTATGTGAAGTTGGAGGTACTGGGATGGTGAGTGTTGTCTGAGAAATATTTCCAAATATTGTCAGTAAATAAAGTCATTTAGAATAAATGAAAAAATTTGCAGCAGTTAAGATATGAATTGATGAGGATGATGCATAGGTTCATGGCTCTCATAATGGAAAGGAAAATAGCTTCTGCTATTAAGAGGGAAAGGAATGTCACAGAGCTCCTGATAGTATTTTAATGTTTATATGCAAGATGAATGAACTTGTGCTTTGATAGGGAAAAAGACTCTGATAACCATTACCCCCAAACTACCCCTGTTTTTTTGGCACACACTTTCATAGAATTAATTGGGGAAAATGGTGCTATTTCTAACCATTCACTAGTGTGATACCTCTTCATTATAACAGTAATAGTGGATTCAAGAATTATTTTAACTTGATAACAGACAGTATAAAAAGGGAAAAGTTGAAGATGACTCTAAGGTTATACATTTTTTAACTTTTAAAATCTTTAAAATTTTTCTTCTAACTTTTGCTTTCCTTGTCCAAACAATATATTTTGCTGTTATGGCTCTTGTATGTTTGCTTGTTGAAAAATATATGCATAAACCATTTTTCAAAAAGCCAGCCTCTATAATTAGCCCTTTGTAAATGAATGATTTAAACAAAATGTTTTAATTGTAGGGTGTGAGGTTACCTCCTAAACTGAAACAGAATGAAGTAGCTAATATTCAGCCTTCTTCCAAAAGAGCCAGGTAAGGACAGTTTTAAATTATTGTTGCTGCTTTTCATTGTAGAATAATCTTAGGTGGATTTTAGAATGACAGCACCTCCTGAAAATCTGAGTATTTATACCAAAATTTCGTTAGTTTACACTTAGAGAAATTTTCATTCAGTATTTTAGAATACATTTTCAGTCATCTTATATCTTTCCTGTGCATTAACAGCTCTATCTTGTTTTATATTTAAAGAACTAAAGTCGAAATAATAGGCTAGGGCACCATTTTCCAGCCATTTATTTGTTTTGAAACAATGTCCTGTCAGCCTGAGTTTCCTGGCTCTCCTCTTCCAGTTTTTGACCAGGAACCTCTTAAAGTGGTAGAGAGAGGAGAAGGAGGAGAAAGAGGGTGGGTACTGTTTGGTAAGTTTGCCATAGATTGAAAATGTTTAGAAAACATTGGCCCATAGTGACATAGTTCTGATAATTTAAGAGGAGACAGAACTTCGAATAATATGTTTAAAAAGTTCTGATGACTCTCTTCTAATTATTAGAAAACCCTTTAGAAGTTTAAGGAATGATTTGAAGTATGGTTATGTGGCTTAAAATGGGTTTAATATCTTTTATCAGTATAATTTGTATCACTTTAACTTTTGTTTCTATTTTTACTTCTTTGTGGTTTCTTTCCCTTCCCTTTTCACAGTATAGGTTGTAGTGTATTTGTTTTCTTTTTTAATTTATTTAAAATTTTAATTAACACTATCTTTAGGAGAATGCTTGAAGTATCATAACTAATACTTTTTTTTAACATTGAATTTTTAAAAAATTCACTGGTTATCTAAGCACCCTAGCTTAAGAAAAGTTTTAGGGATAATTTAAAATTTATGAATAAGAAATCTTAATTTAGGGTGAATATTTTTAATGTTTCCTGAAAGATTGTAAAAAACTTAAGTCAAATATGAGCTATTGGGACCTATAAGAGCAATTAATTTCTTTTTGGGTTGAAGCTGCAATCTTTTTTCCTTGACTTCCTACTGCTATTGATCTAAAGCAGTACAGTTTAAATGTGGAGATTTGTACAAAAGAAACAAGATCAATATTTGTATAGCTTTGTAAAATGAATACAAACTCAGTAGATTCTAAGTATTATTTAACTAAAATTTGGCACCTCTTCACTTTTTTAAAAAAATGAAGGCTTTTTTGTTTTCTTTGGGGGCAGTAGTAAAAGAGAATTTTTTTAAACTTAGAAATTAATTTGACCTCACAGTTCATACCAAGTTGTATTTTTTCATGTTTTTTTTTTTACTATGAAAATAAAGCTGGGAAATAAATTCTAAGATTATTAGTAAAAGAGTAAAGATTTCAGTGGCTTTTGTATGTATAATATACATTCATATTATGTAGATACTTTTAATGTGAGTAACATGTTCCTAATGTATTAAATAATATAATTTATTAGCTAAGTGTAAGGTTTTTTTTAAAGTGTAAGTTTTCAAAAGAAAACTTTTCAAAGTTATGTGCATCCTTTATTCGAGCTTTTTAAAAAGAGACACAATTATAATTGTTAATTAATGACATTTAAAAATCCAACTCTGTAGAATTTGATATGTAGGAAAGAAAATTTCTTCACTGTCCAAGTCATTGATCTCCAGATATTTAGTTTTATTAAATCCTAGGGTCTTTTCAGTTATAGCTGTTGAGAACTATTACTAATTCCTGTCCCTCCTACTTCTCCTGTCCCTCAATATATAAGATGTTTCAGATGTCTTAGTGGGACTATTCTACCTTTGGGATAGTATGTGTGGGAGTGTATGTGAGTGGGGTGTCTAGTTTTAGCACTGAGACTGACTTTACAGAGTATTGGGGATAGAGAGGTACATGCCATGAATTTAGACAAACTAGTATGTGTTAAATCCTCGGAAATCAGAAATCAAAACTTTGAGAATAGTTGTGGGACTTGTAAAAAAAATCTCCAGTAGTTTGTGCTTTTCAGTGTAATGAAAGTCTCAAGAATTCAGAAGTAAAAAATGGAGTTGTACTTTTGTCAGAAGTACAGCATGATTGTTTTTTAAATGCTGTTAAGTTAGGAAGACATTAAGGTATACATACTTTTATTGGTAATGTTGGGGATTATTTAATGCATGTTTCATAGGATAACTTTTATAAAGATATCTGTAGTTTTAAGTGAAATAAAACCTTTTTTTTGTATGTATTCATTTTGTAGAATTGAAGACATACCGCCTCCCACTAAAAAGTTAACACCAGAATTGACACCTTTTGTGCTTTTCACTGGATTTGAGCCTGTCCAAGTTCAACAGTATATTAAGGTGAAAATTTGCTTTGATTTTTATCAATAATAATAGAAACATAGCAATTCTCAGTGTTCTTGCTGTTCGATTTGGGTTAACTATATAATATTTTACTGAATGGATTTTATTGAAAGGGAATATAGTATTGAAATAACCTACTTAATTCTACATCATTATTTAAGCCTGAAATATTTGCTTTCTTGTTACTAAAAAAATTTGGGCCAGATGAGTAATCTAGTTCCTGAATAAATTAGAGGAATGTTGCTATTTTCAGACCACTGGAATTCCATTTAACAAATTACTATTCTTTTCTCTACTATATCTTAGTAACCTAATAGAGTGACTGTTTCTTTGCATCTTCTCTAGGTATATTCAGATATCAGCCTTCTCAATAAGGTCTAGCCAGTTTTTAAGCTACAATTTGAATAAAATATTTAGAAGTATACTTTCTGAAATTTTTTTGAGTGAATCAGTCTTTTTCTCCCCTAGTAAAATAGTGTTAAACCAATGTAACATATACTACATTCTCCTGTTTTCTTTCCTAATGCTGAATTTTAAAGACATTTTAGTGTACTTTGAAGCACAGCTTAATTTTGTGCCATCTTAAGAAAATAACTATAGTCTTCATGAGTCAAATTTTTTTTTAATTTCATGTTCATGTTTTTTCAGTCAATTTTCATGTCATCATTCTTGAAGAGAAGATAGCTTTTTATTAGTATTCATTAATAGCATCAAATATACCTTCTTTCTTTATTTTTTCCTTATGTGTAAGAGGAGTTCCAGGTCAGACAACTTAGAAATCTTTCTTACCATGAAATGGATAGTGCCATTCAAATTATTAATATTAATCACAGATAAAATCATCGAAATGTATTATTGAAAATATGATTGTGTATATAACCTAATGTAAAAATGAAATTTTATATAGATATATTAAAAACCCACTTCACTTAGAATTAAGTGAATCTAAAAGTAGTATATATTGTCAACTTTTTATTATTTTACCTTTCCCCCAGTGGTATTTTTATTCTGCCTGCCGTATTGTTTTTTCCACGGCTCTGAATTATTTCATACATTTGTTGTAGTCTTTGTAATGCTTTGACTCCAGTTGAATGGAATACTGCTCTAAAATGCAAGGTTTAAAAAAATAAAAAGAATTTACCTAATTTTATTAGGTATGTAAACAATACTATATCATAGTCTTTTAAAAAATAAATCTGTCTTGAGATTAGACTTCATCTGTTTTACACCCCATTGATAACGTTTTTATAGATTTTAACTATTTAATTTCTGATCTTACTATGTTTGTACAACTTTTAGAAACTCTATATTCTTGGGGGTGAGGTAGCTGAGTCTGCACAGAAATGCACACATCTTATTGCCAGCAAAGTGACCCGCACTGTAAAGTTCCTGACAGCAATTTCTGTAGTAAAGCATATAGTAACTCCAGAATGGTTAGAAGAATGTTTCAAATGCCAGAAATTTGTTGGTAAGTAAAAGCACCAGTAACATTTTTTAAAATGCCAAATGCAAAAGTTTAATTAAACCATTGGGAGTTGATTTGTTCCAAAGTGTTCTAGATGTAATTATTGTATAATCACAAGCATTAAGCTTCTACAGTTGTGAATAATATGTATGAATTAGTTAAAATCTTATGATATTTCAAGCTTTGGCAACTCTGGCGCCTACTGCTATTTTAAGATAAATGCAATCTGGTTGATGTCCTTTTTCTACCCTAAATAGAAGCATCACATTAGCAATGAAAGTTTGGGAAGTGTCTCAAACAGACAGGACAGACAGATAAATACACACACTTGTGTATACATTTGCAGACCTCTTTGTTTTACTAGAATTGAGCTTTACTTCATTTTCATCCCAACAAACATCTAATTTGTTCTTTAATCATTTAATAATCATCAGTTAACATATGAATTTTGTGTCTCAGGATTCCATTTCTTTACATTTTCGGATGGAAAAATAAAGGATTAGGAAATTTGAACAGTATTAGGAAAGAAAAATTACTTTTATAGCATTGCTTTATTTTTTGTTAAAAACATACTTGGTTACAGATTCCTCAGTGAGAGATTGAGGTAAATTGAGAGACTACTATTTCTTCACTTGTAGTCCAGTTAAAAAAAATATAATTGCCAATAGAATTTTTGACCAAGAAATGACTTAGATTCTGTCTTAGGAAGGATAGGCTTACAATACATGTTGTAGAGAGAATGACTGTTATCTTTCCTGGTACCTATACATTGTGTAGAGTATTGTGTGTGAAGCCATAGAACTTGTTAATTAGTCAATCAGTAAGCATTTAGTAATTGCCAACTATGTGCCACATACTGTACTAGGTACTGGGGCTTAAAAAAAACAAACCAAAATGCATTAATTCCAGCCCTGAATGAACTCATATTTTTATCACGGGTGACATATACAAGTATATATAGAATAAATACACAGTAAATGCAAGGTAGGTTAGGAAGGTAAGGTACCAGCAGATGGAGGGTGAGGGGAAGAGAATAAAGTAGAAGCTGAAGTTGAATCATGAAGGAAGTAAAAAATTCTGAGGCTGGTGTGGTTCCAAACCTTTGGGGACAACCCCTCCAAGACAGATGAAGAATAGTAAAAGACCAGTTTTTCTGGACTTGAGAGTGTGAAAAGGGCAGCAGTCTATAATGAACCTAAAAAAGGCAGGTTGGGCTTTAAAAATTAATTAGAGGATTTATATTTACCTTAGAGACAACAGAGAGTTTGTTGAATAGGGATGCAGCATGATCAGATTTATATTTAAGGAAAATCATGTTGGTAGCTATATAGAGGATGGATCAGAATGGTTGAGACTTGGCAGGGAGAGTAATGAAGAGGCTCTTTCCCAAACAACAAGTGATGACTTTGGAAGTAGAGCACATGGGACAGATGTGAAAGATGTGGGGGCAGAAATAGCAAGATTTGGAAATTGAATGGATATGTGGTGGTGAGAGAGAGAGAGAGAGAGAAGACTTGAAGACCTTGACTGGAAAGTTAGTGCTACTCTCAATAGAAATAGGGAAATTTAGAAGAAAAGTGTTTTGGGGGAAAGATAATTGTGTTGTGGACATAACTGAGTTGAAGATGTTTTGGGACCTTGCTTGAAGTATCCAAAAGGCAGTTGAAGATGGGAAGGAATAGAACTCAAGAGATTGGTGAACTGGATTGGAAGTCATTTGTATAAAAATGAATGAATGCATACTTGAATGTATGAATAAAAAGCATGTATTAAGCATTTGAAGAACTATGTACTAAGCACTTGAGATATTAGTAAACCATGGAAGGAGTTGATAGGATCGTGAAGAGTTGAATGTAGAGAGGGAACAGAAGAGAATGGTAGACCAGAAGTGAAATGCACTTAATAATTATTGCCTCTATGTGTTGGTATGAAAAAAAGTACAAGGAAGACTATGTATATTGCAAGTAAAGGTGAAGAAAATCTGGGAGGTATGATAAAATAAGATCCACTATGAGGGAAACACATTTTCTTGCTTAAAGGGTAGAATACGGTATAGTGTTGCTGGTTTAGTTTTTTTATCCCCTACTTTCTGATTCAGATTGTAGACTGTGCTCTGTTATGACAGGGAAAGAGCTTTATAATAGCAACTGCAAATCCATTTAAAGGCATCTTTGCAAAGAGACAGGAGAAAGGCAGTACTTGCCACTGCTATTGCCACTTTGACCACCATCTCACCTCAGACCCTGATGGAAGTAGTCTAGGGTCCTAAGTCCAGAAGCTGTGGGAATAACAATATCTCCAAAACCTGCAGACCTCTTTCCAACCCAGTCTCCAAAACCACTATCAGGAATAGGGTGAAATTGTGGGAAAGTAATCCACTTGTCTCAATATCAACAACTCTCACCAGCCTGTTATCAACAGGGAGGTAAACATAAGAGCTTTGGAGTGGCAACACACCGGTGGTTTAACTTCCACACCAGTCCTCTTAGCCATTAGAGTAGGGGAAAGGGTAGCCAGCCATCCCCACCATCTACTGCTCAAAGGGCAGTCAGGACAACCTAGTTAAAGCAACAAGGCACCTTGGAGAGAGAGAGACAAAAGGCAACACATGCCAGGCAAGTCAAACCCCACCATTGCCTTGACCACCATCTCCCCTGACATCCTAAAGGCAGCCTAGGACCCAGAACTTCAAGAGTCTTGGGAATGACAATGCTCTAACTCAGGACCTCCAGCCATCACAACCTCTTTGCAGGTATGACAGCCACAGCTGTTGCAGACCCAGAAAAGAAAGTTCTTGTCACCATTTTTTGGCAGCGTCAGATGGTTCAACATCTGAAACTGATATGATTTTATTAGTGGAAATGATATTATTAAAGAAGAGGCATTAATGTCTATTTTGCTACTGTGCTCCCAAGGACAATGGGACTTTTCCTCTTAACTTGGAGCTATAATGTTCCATATATGTTATTTTCCCCATTAGAATGTGAACTCCTTGAGAGCAGAGACTGTTTTACTTTTTCCTATGTATCTCAGCACTTATCACAGTGCCTTTTGTACATAGTAGGCACTTAATAAATTCTTTATTCATTTTTTACACTTAAATGGTTAGAGCCCTGCTATTTAAAAAAGTCAGTTTTTCCTTACAGAAAGTACCTAGGAAAAGTACTAGCTATTAGTAGTGGTAAAGATAATACTACTGTAGCACATGGGAGAATTCCAGTGGTGATAAACTTTGTTTACTGTTTTGATTGGCACTAAGGGCCATGGTGTATTACTAGAAATTATATCCTCTGCCATCTTTGTCATATGAGCTATGGATTGGGACAACATGAACTAGTGGAAAGAATAATGAAAACATGGGTTCAGGCCTCCCTTTTGTTGTTCACTAGTAGGATGCCTGTATATATGTCACTCAGCCTCTTGGGGACTCCTTTTCCTTGTGAAATGAAGACTTTGGATTCTTGGTGGCCTCCAAATTTTTTTTTCACTTAAATTCTCTGAGCGTTTATGATACTATTGTGTATTCCAGGTATTTGGCTAATAATGATGACCAATCTTTACTATCCTAACCATTCTTTAATATGAAGCCAACACCCTCACATAATTTAAGGGTATAGTATGTAGCCGTGGATCAAAATAAAGTCAACTGTAGAGAACAAGACAAGAGAGCACCTGTTTGAGAATGAGTTGAGGTAGAGAGACAGTTCTTTTATCTCTCTTCATATGTAAACACAAAGATAGCCCTTCTCTGTAATCCAGTCAGTTATAGGTTCTGTCATTTCCATCTGTACAGCATCTTTCAGATACATTTTGTTCGCTCCAATACTTATGCGGGTTGTTCTCATTATTACCCATTTGTACTATAGCCATCTAACTGGTGTTTCCACTTCTATGCTTTCTATAGTATAATCCATCCTTTATATAAAATTGCCATATGATCTTTCTTATACATAGGTCTTTTCATGTTGCTCCTCCATTTAAAAAATCTTAATTAAGTAACCTCCTGAGTAAATAATAGACTCCTGCCTATTTCAGAATCCTCCTCAACCTGGCAAAAAAACCCCACTTCCCACCTGGGTATCTTGAATTATTTTCCTTCATATACTCTATATTACCAAACTGGATAGTAATAAAAAAGATCCCAAACTCTACCCCCTCCCCCATGCTATTTTCTCTTAATCCACTTCTGTCTGCATGAATTCCAGAATTCCTGTATCTGATTGTGATCTTTTATCAGTCCATTTTTCTGTATTCCTTAAGAAACCTAACATTTTCTGGCATCTTTAACTTTACCTCCATTCTCTCCACTCTTCCATTCTGTTGACCATTTCCCTTATATTGGCTATTTTTCTTGCTTTCTCCTGTCAACCTTTCAGCTCTACACTATTCTCTATTCTCTAATTCCATCCTGCTTTGTTTTTTCTTTTTCTTTTTAAAATTTTTTTAAAATTTATTTTTTGGAGGGCAATTGGGATTAAGTGATTTGCCCAAGGTCACACGGCTAATTTTTTTGGGGTAGTGTCTGAGGCCGGATTTGAACTCAGGTCCTTCTGACTCCAAGGCCGGTGCTCTATTGACGGCACCACCTATCCACCCCCTGCTTTGTTTTTTCAGTGACTTCTTGCCAAACCCTAATACCCTCAACATCTACCTCTGCTTCTATTCCTGTGTTCCTGAATACAGTTTAAGAAAATCATGAAATTGTGCTGATTAGGTCCATTATATATTTATATTATCTGGACCTTCACTGCCACAAGGCAGTCTTTATTGCTGCATAGGCAACTGGGTGGTACAGTGGCCTAGAATAAGGAAGACCTGAGTTCAAATCCTCTTGCAGATATTAGCCAGGTGACCCTGGGCAAGTCCTTTAACCACTTTCTGCCTCTGTTTCCTCACCTGTAAAATGGGAATAATAGTACCTAACTTGTAGGGTTGTTACCTGGAATTTAGTAGGTACTTAATAATAGGTACTTTACTTCCTTCTTTATACTCCTTTTTTCTCCCTACATTTTCCCACCCCAAAACAGCTATTTTGAACCTTGTTTCTCTTCTAGGCTTCTATGGCAACTTTTAACTGAAGATCTTTACTTCACCTAAAAAAGTGATGCTATTCACCAAGGACTCCATTTTCTCCCTTCCTCATCTCACATCACTCAGACATTTATCCCCCCTTGTTTCATTTGAAGAGATAGTTCTCCTTTCCTAGGCCAACTTCTCCTTTACACATACCCTTGATTTCATCCCCTGTCAGTTTTTTCAGCAGGTTCCTCTTCTCCCCCCACCCTCACTACCATCCCTGTTCTTTCTAATCCTCAGTTTCTTCTATTTTATGGCTCAGTGCTTGGTGGCTATATAGATATGTCCATATTTCCTCCATTCTTTTTTAATTCTCATTTGGCTTGAACATCTATTCTTGCTATTATCCTATATCTTTTTTCCCCATTTTGCCTAAAGCCCTGAGAAAGTTATCTCTCATTTGGTGCCTTCACTTCTCTTCTAAACCTTTCAATCTGGCTTCTAACATCATCTTGCTCCCTACATCTTGCTTCCTAGCCACAATCTCATAGGCAGCTAGGTGCTGCAGTGGATAGAGCCCTTGGCCTGAAGGGAAAAGGATATAAATTCAGATTCAGTCTCAGCTATGAGCTATATGATTTTGGGCAAGTCACTTAACTTCTACCTAATAATTGCACCTCCCTCCCAGGGTTGTGAGGATCCAGTGTGATAATATTTGGAAAGTGCGTAGCATGCTAGCTATCATTATTGTAGTTGTTATTTTCTCAATCCTGATTCTCCTTGACCTCTGCAGTATTTGACAATGTTAATCACTTCCTTCTGCATATGCCTGCCTCTCTAGGCCATCATGACTCTAGTCTTCTGGTTCTCCTATATTTCTCAAGTGCTCCTTTTTTGGTTCTTCATCTGGGTTATATTTGCTAAACATGTCTGTCCTCTGGTGCTATTTTACTTGGCTGTCCCACCAAGTCCCAAGAGTTCAATGATCATTCTTACAGATGATTCCAAGTCTGTCTATTCAGCCCAGGTCTTTATCCTGAGTTCCAGTCCTGCATCATCCACTGCCTTTTGGATATTTCAGTGTTCATAGGCATCTCAAACTTAGAACAGAACTCATTATCTTTCTCCTAGACTCTCTCCTCACCCTAACTTCCCTAGTACTGTTGGACACCATCATCCTCTAAGTCACCCTCACCCCCAACCTCAGGATTCACTCAGACTCACTCCATATAACCAGTTTGTTGCCAACCTCATCATTTTTGGCTTCACATCATCTTGTTTATGTCCTTTTCTTTTCACTCATAGCCACCACCCTGGTTCAGGCACTTATCATTTGTCAGTTGGACTACTGCTGTTGCCTTCTAATTTGTCTCCTTGCCTCATAGCTGTGTCTCTTTCCCCCAGTCTCTTCTTCATTCAGCTGCCAAGGTGGTTCTCAGTCCAAGGAACAAAGATGAAGTCCTCTGACATTGAAATCTCTTCACCACTTGGCCTCTTCCTAACTTTCCAGTATTCTTGTACTTTATTCTCCTTCAAAACACTTCTACTTGCTGTTCTTCAAACCTGACACTCTCATCTCCCGCCTCCTTGCTTTTATAAACTGATTGTCTTCTATCTGAGGAATTGTCTTCCTCTTCACCTCTACCTCTCAGTTCTCTGGCTTCCTTCAAAAGCAAGCTAAAATCTGATCTATTCCAGGATGACTTGCTTCCTGGTCCTCACAGCTGCTAATGTCTCCTACCTATGTTGTGTATATCTTATAATCTAGTTATGTACATGGTAATTATGTGAGCCCCTTGAGGGTAGGAATGTGGTTTTTTTTTTACCATTCTTTGCATCTCTAGCACTCAGCACAGTATTTGGCATGTAGTAAGAACATAATAAATGCCCATTAATTTGTTTTATATTGTTTTATACTTCCCTGCTGTTCCCTAAGCCTGGGATGCATCCCTTTCTTTCATTCTTTGTTGGTTGAATTCTGCTGGTAACTTAAAACCTAATTCAGATACTGCATCTTCCATTAAAATATTCTTAAATTCTTCCATTTGATTATAACCTTCACTCTTAACCTCACATAACACCTTTGTTTTGTTTTGTTTTCATAATTCACCAGTTGCTTATCTTGTATGTTGTAGTGATTTATGTTTTATATTATGAATTATATTAATATAGTTATCTGTTCCCCACAAGACTGGTTGCTCCTTGAGGGCAAGATTTTTTTTTTTAAATCAAAACATTACATAGCTTTCCTAGCACCTAGCAGACACTTGGAAAATATCTGCTGTTACTGTATAAATGTGTATATAAACACAAAGGCATTTGTGTGTTATATGATTCAGGTCTTTAAAATTCCTAGACCTCTTTGTTAATAATTAATTTTTAACACCTCTCAGAAAAAATTATATTTAAAAAGTAATTGTCTAGTACAGCCCTCCCGTTCTACTGAAATTCAGAGAGTTGAAGTAGGTAGCAAAACATATAGAGTTTTGGACTTTTAGTGAGGAAGATATGAGTTTTAGTTATCTCAGATGCTCACTAGCTTTGTGATCATAGATAAGCCACTTAACTTCTCAGCCTTAGTTTCTTCATCTGCAAAACAGATAATAAATATAGCACTTAACTCACAGGCTTGTCAGAATGAAATGAGGGGTATGTGTGTGTGTGTGTGTGTGTGTGTGTGTGTAAATACACACATATAGTTGTATAAATTATTGTTATTATTAAAGTGACATGTCTAGACTATAGTTTCAGAAATCATATTCTAAAAACAGGCTAATTAGGAGAGCATTTTATTCTGTGAAATTTTTAGATGTTTTACTACTACTAAGCCATAAAAGTAGTAATGGAGGAATTAGAAACCATAGGAAAAATCTTAATATGTACAGTTTGATGACCCAACTTTATACCAGAAGTATAAACACTGGGGCCTGCAATACTCTTGAAGTGTAGACTGAACCTGATTGAAATGTAATTGGGAAATATTTAATAAAATGAAAATACAATAAAACATAGGTAACACGTTTTAAAATTTTAGTCATGTAGCCCACAGGGATTCTTATGTACAGAATTAGTCGTCCCCATTTTTTATTTAAGTGTGACACCACTGACTGAAACCCACAGGGAATTTTATTTGGAATAGTATGGTAGGCAGGGCATTGAATTTGCAATCAGAAAACTTGGGCTTTAATCCCAGCTATGCCACTTAGTTCCTATTGACCATGGGCAAGTAAACTAACTTTGTAGTGTATTCATTTATATAATGATGGAGTTGTCAAGTTGATGGTCAGCTTTAAATCTTATGGTCATGGTGCCTTTTCCTAAATTTCAGTGCTTTTTAAAGAAAAATATCTCAAATCGAATTTTGAATGTAAAGTAATATTATATAGTCAAGTTATACTCAAGATATACACTACTCATGCATGCACATAAACATACATGAACATTGTCCCTTTCCCTCTTTCTCTTTTCACCTTCCTCTCTCAACACTGAGTTTGGAAACTTATAGAAAAAATAATCCTTTTTTTTTCTAACAACCTCTGGATAAGAGCAGTAGTTGCTGATTTTTACAAATGTCTAAGATCAAGGGCTATCACCACATAAGTCAGTTATTTAGCAATATATATTTTCTGAAGTTATGTTTTCAAATATTTGACACAACAGATGAAAATAGGATATTGAAGCACATGTTAATAATGTAATTTAGTTGGCAGCTTATCTTCCCCTAGTTTGGTTATTCTGAGTATAGAATTTCTAAACTGGCCCCAAACTCTGCCACTAACTGGTTATTATCTGCATATTTGTTTTTCTTTCTGTTCTAATTCTAGTTCGGGGCAAAAGGAGGTAAAAGGAGTGTTTAGGGAGATGTAAGTTGGTGTTCCCCTCTTGGAAAGAACCCAGAGAAAATGAGTGCAGGTGTCTGAGACTGTGTGAGTGTGCCTGCCTCTGGCTCCTGCTGAAAGTCAGGAAGGGGAGTATGGTTAGGGTGGGGAAGGGTCAGATATTTCACAGTTTACTGGTCCTGTAGTCACTTCTTCATGAGGAATGAGAGAGAATGGTGGGTGGGTTTCATGGAGCACATTTCATTGTGTTTATTGTCTTATTTCTAGATGAACAGAACTTCATGCTCCGAGATGCCGAAGCCGAGGTGCTCTTTTGTTTCAGTTTAGAGGAATCCTTAAAGAGAGCACATGTCACACCACTTTTCAAGGTAGGCAGGACTTTGAGCAAAGGGATTGTCAAAAAATAGAGATGGTTTCATGACCTGCTTCATTCACCAGTTGAAGCTTGATTGAAACTCCTGCTATTTGATAATGTGATAGAAGCAACAATCCATGTTTTATAAAATTTGGTGGTTAAAAGAAATTCTAGTAAGTCATGCCTTCAGGTCAGTGGTATGATTTAATTTTCAAGGTCAAATCCTAAGTAGATTTCAGTAAAATATAGTTGTTTGTAACACTTAGCATTCCTGTAGTTTGAAAGAATTGGTATTTTAAATGAATAGAAATAGCTGTTATGCCTTTTGATCAGTGCACACCTGAGAAATATTTAGAACTCAGTTTGGATTTAACTTGGTGTAAGATTTGTACAGTTACATTTTAATTTTTTTAATAAATTTCCATAAGATTTTACATCTAGAACTTTTATTCATTGCAAATCTACAGAAATTAGTGTGGAAGACTAGTAATGAGATTAAGACACTAATTGAAAACATCTAAATAATTCATAACCAAAAAACTTAAATATATTTCACAGATTAAAAGTTTTATTTAGTGTTAACTTTCTGACCTTTTATTTGTCCTGAATATAAGTGTTTGTGTGTTTCAAGTAAGGTGACCTATCTCAGTGGTCAGAATAGGTAATAGATACAAATGTATTATATTTGGAATAGCTGGATTTTCCAAACTGTGAAACGTGGTGGTGTTCGTTCCATTCCTACCTCCCGACTCCAGGCATATTAAAAGTGGGTTATATTAAACAGAGTGTAATAAACTGTTGTATGCCATAGACTTTAGTGAAATGAGGTCTAGGAAAGGGAGAACACGCTTTGGTGCATGATGGTTGAAGGATCAGAAGAAAACCTAACTAGTCACATTAATCTTTTTCTATGTCTATCTCTGACCAAGTAGTATTTTATTGTTGAATGGAAATAAATACATCTGAGTTAAATGAACTTGGACAGATGTGTGTCTTATCAGCACATTGGGCACTGGGCTGGCATATTTGAAATAGATCGTTTGTTTTAGGATACTGTAGCTGTTATGAAGTATTCTTGAGTTGAAGTATTTGTTGGGCACCTTGCTGTGTATCACTGGTAATAGTGGACAAGGCAGTTTATGTTTAAATCATTGAAAGATATTTAATTTATTTTAGGAAATTCCATACCTAGTTAGTTCTTAAATTATAGCTAACCTTTATATGGTGCTTTAAGGTTAGCAAAGTACTTTACAGGCATCTCATTTGATTTTCACAATGACCCTAGGAGGTAGATGTTATTATGATTACCATTTTACAGAGGAGACAGTTGAGGCACAGGAAGAATAAGTTACTTGGTAGTAATCACACAGTATGTATCTGATGCAGGATTTGAATGTATGTTGTTATGACCCCGAAGTCCAACCGTATCCATTATGTCTTCTCAGTTTCTGTCCAATAGTTAACTTAGTAGTAGATGAGTGTCATAGTGATTTGAAAGTGCTTGATTTATACTGAAACAGAAACTTACTAAGCTAACAGCATTGGCCTGCCTATTGGTTTGGTTTTATTGAGTTTTCAACTTCATTCACAACTTTCTCTCTCTTTTTTTTTTTTTTAAGGCAAAGTATTTTTATATTACACCTGGTATTTGTCCTAGTCTTTCTACCATGAAAGCTATTGTGGAATGTGCAGGAGGAAAAGTATTATCTAAGCAGCCATCTTTCCGTAAACTCATGGAGCATAAGCAAAATAAGGTGGATATAAGTAAAATGATCTCTTAGATTAGATGTTATAGTTTGTGAGACCCATTGTTGAACATTAATTGGACTCATTGTTTTTTCTTCCTTAGAGTTTGTCAGAAATAATTTTAATATCTTGTGAGAATGATCTTCATTTATGTCGAGAATATTTTGCAAGAGGAATAGGTATGATCAGATTGTTATTACAACTTCTGTGTATTTGTCACTATATAATTATTTTTACTTTATTAAATGATTATTTTTAATATCTTTCAGATGTTCATAATGCAGAATTTGTTCTTACTGGAGTACTTACGCAGACATTGGACTATGAATCATATCCTTTTTGAAAGAGATTATGAAATATTTGATAAAGTGGCTTTCCAAGAATAACAAAACAGTGAATTTTGCCACTTTTCTTGCTCTTTAAAAATTCTTTTATTATAGATTTATAACAGTGCTAGCAGTACCTCTTCATGTGTTTCTTCATGCTTTGAGTTTCAGTCAGTTTTGTAGAATAAGAAAAAACTGTTTTGAGATGGCTAGGTGGTGCAATGAATAATAGAGTACCGACCCTGGAGTCAGGAGGACCTGAGTTTAAATCCAGCCGCATACACTTAACACTTACTAACCATGTGACCCTGGCCAAGTCACTTAACCCCAGTTTCCTTGCACCCCCTCCCCGACAAAAAGCAACAACAAAAAGAAGTGTCTTTATTTCCCCAAAAGATTTTTTTTCTTTTTAAATAAGACCTTTAGGGCTTTACACATCATAACTCTATAACTTATGAGAATTTTTTTTTTCTTTTGTGGTCTAGACTCTGTACGTATACTATCATTTCCCACTGCCAATACAAAATGGTAATCCTTGAGAAATTTATAATCTTAGATTATTTCAAGGTGTACTGAGTGATTAGGTCATTTGTAAAGGGTCAGACAATCAGTCTGTATCAGAGGCAAGACTTAAACCTAGTCTTCTTGACTTTAAGGCTGGGTCTTTATGCAATCTGACATACTACTTTTTTGAAGACAATTACATAAAATTGAAAATATGTAAGGAAATAGCATGCAGAATGGAACTTGGGTTTTTTTTTTTTTGTAATGGCTCACATTTATATGTTGTAAATTACAGTGCTTTATATAGCACTTTCCAGAGTGTTTTCTTTATAGGCATATTTTGAGATTGGTAGTGCAGATATTTTTATCTCAATCTTAACAAAGTGAAGAAACTGGGTTTTACAGTTGGTTGATTGGTATGACTGTGGTTACACAGCTATTAAACATTGAAAACAAATCTTTTGACCCTGAAATCCAGTGTTACTTCATGAGCTTGGATAGACTTTGGGAGATAGTGGAGGATAGAAGGGCTTGGCATGCTATGAACAACAACAAAAACAGCCAGTATTGTTTCTGTTAAATTATTCTGCCTTTTTTTTTTTTTAAGGACCTTTAGTCATAAAATACTTAAATCATTCTCTAGTTTAAATACTAAAAATTAAATACACTTAGAGATGAATTATTATTGAGGCAAAAATAATATATTAAGTCAGAATTTTCCTTTTGTTTTCTGGTTTCTTTATAGTGAAAATATTAAGGTTTATAGGATTCATTTTCTCTAATGTCTCTCTTGGTCACTGGAAAAGGATTTCTCATTTAGAGTAATGTAAGCTAAATTAATGTTTATAGATGATCTAAAAATGCTTCTTAGCTCCCATTGTGTTCTTTGCCACTCTGCCACTATCACTGAAGGAGTAGAAGGAGGCCAAACAGAACTGAGGCCATTTTGCATTTTTTGTTGTTTCATATATTGCCGTGACCAAAGAGTAACATAACAAATGGCCTCCCTTCTGATAATGAGTTTATCCTTACTTACCTGTATTTATCCTTGAGAATAGACATATTTTGTTTCTTGGATCGCACTGAAGGCCTTTCTGGCACAGTAGAGCATATGTGAGCTTGGGCAGCACTGACAGAGCCTTTGAAAACCTAGAGTCACCTCCAGTGACAGCCACTGGAATAAGACTTTGAAGGGGTCACACCCAAAAAGCTTTAGGTTGAAGCTCTAGGTGAAGGTACTCTGAAAAACCATAAAGTACTATACAGAGTAATAATTCATATTTCAAAAACATTAACCATTAGGTGCTATTGAAATGAGAGCTATTTATGTTCTGTACAATAGTTGACACATTTTAGAGAATCCCTTAACTAAAAGATTGTTATAAGGATTAGGTAGTATGGTATGAGAGAGTTGATGATGTAGATGATGAAACCTAGACTCAGAAGTTAAATAATTTTCTTAGGATCTTACAGCTGAGGCCAAAACTTGTATCTTCTAGTTCCTAATGTACACTCTTTCTACAGTCTCATATTGGGGAGATTTACTGTTTCATTGGTCTTAAGATACAGGCATCACCCTAGTGCTCCTGATGTCATAGAATCAAGGAGTGAGAGGGGTTTAGACATCTCCTGGTAGTCAGGTGCTCCTTTTACCTAGAAGTGAACCAAAGGCCACATAGCTGAAGGAGCTTAGACACAGTCACAGAGTCATTAAGCAGCAGACTTCCCACAGCAGTCAGCTTCCCTCATTCCCTCTCTTGTTTCTTTAGCCTTCTCCATTCAAAAGGCATGGTCAGTCCCAGAGGCTTATATTTGGTCACAGAAAAAAGTTTTTAGTTTATCACCAGGGAATTTGCCGTCTTAACATCAAAGCCCAATCTAATTTTGAGAAATAACTGATTAGTTTGACTGGCTTATTGCGTGCTTGTGTTAGACTGCTGCAGACCAGAGACAAGATCAATTCTTTTGTCACCCTCTGTATTCTTTTTACTTACTGTGTAGAGTGAACAGTTTCAGACGTGGAACATTGTAGTAGTAGTGGTGGTGGTGGTGGTGGTGGTAGTATTAGTACTATACAACATAATAGTAGCATTAATTATAAAAATAAGCAATAATAGCTAGAATTTATGTGATGCCTTCTGTATGTCAAGGGACTGTGCTAAGCACTTGACAAATGTTCTATCATTTAATCTTTACAATAACCCTAGGAGGTAGGTGCTATTATTATCCCATTTTACAGTTCAGGAAACTGAGGCAAACAGGGTAAGGGACTTGCCTGTGGTCATATAGCTAGTAAGTGTCTGAAGCTGGATTTGAACCAGGTTCTTCCTGATACTGGGCCCAGCTCTCCATCTGCTTGCTATACCACCTAGTTGCCATTGTTCTCATTAATAAGCAACACATTTTATTTAGTGCTTATTGTGTGCTTGGCCCTGTAGATTAAAGGCCTATTCAGACATCTCATCTTGATGGAGAAGTGTTATTGAATTCTTGAAGGCTGTGCCAATGAGCTTAAGCTTTAATATAAAGGGAGGAGCCAAGGATTTGACTCGGTGTCTGTGATCATAAGATCAAACAAGTTCATAGAGATTCATCGTCATTTTGGCTATAGAATGGTAAATTTTCTATTCATAACATCTTAAAAAATCAGTTACATACAGGGGTTGCAATCTGTGTTAATGGAGGTTGGTGATAGTTGGTGTCAACAAAATTGCAGATCTTTGAAGCATTAAAGTATTCATTAGCATCAGAGCTTATTTTGTGAATTAGGTTTTCTGCTCTTCCCTTCATTCAGATGTGAGGAACCCTTTTCTGTTGAGACTTACCTAAATGCAAATTTTACAAATTTATACAAAATATATACAATATATATTGCAAAGAGCAGAAAATTACCAATACAGATTTACTGATGTTTGAAAGAGTTGTCTTGGGGCAATGAGAGATTAAGTGACTTGGCAGCTAGTGGTGCAGTGGATAGAATGCCAGACCTGAAGTTTGGAAGTCAGGTCTGAGGACAAATCCAGCCGCAGACACTTGCTAACTGTGTGACCCTGGACAGTTGCTTGCCCTCTGTTTGCCTCAATTTCCTCAGCTATAAAGTGGATATAATAGCATTTAACTTTGAGGGTTGTTGTGAGCATCAAATGAGAGAATTGTTTTAAAATGCTTAGCACAGAGCCTGGCGTATAAAGGGTGCTCCATAAATGCTTATTCCTTTCCCCTTCATCCTTGACTTGAACTTGGGTCTTCTTGACTCTCTAGCCCATATCTTCTATTACAGAGCATTGCCTTTTATGTGATTTCTTTTTTTTTTTTTTTTTGGAGGGCAATTGGGGTTAAGTGACTTGCCCAAGGTCACACAGCTAGTTTTTGTGTTAAGTGTCTGAGGCCGGATTTGAACTCAGGTACTCCTGACTCCAGGGCCGGTGCTCTATTCACTGCGCCACCTAGCCTCCCCTTATGTGATTTCTTAAATGAAAGAAATAGGATTGGTAGGAAGGAAAAGAGGAAACAGCTAAAAGGAAATGAAATCACCTAACAAAAAGGCACAGAGTGAGAGAAATGGGACTATGACTTCTTGTGATGTGGTACAGCTAAATGCAGTGGACTTATAGGAAACCTGAATTCTGATCCAACCACATTGTTTTGTAGGGAAAAAAAAAAAACTGAGGCCACAAGGTAATTTTCAGATTTATGATTTTATCTTACCCCTTTAAAGAGTATTAGTGATGCTTTTTAAGCCACAATGAACTTTAGCAAGTGTAGGTGTAAATGAAACTTTTGCCACTTGTTATTTGCTGAAATGAAATTAACACAAGGACTAGAATTGGCCTAAAGGATGGAAACTTGTTATCTGTTCTAGATAGAATCTTATTTCTGTCTTTTGGGCACATAAATATAAGGCATAAGCCTATGTGTTAGTTGTCCTTTAGCCATAAGAAAAACTTAACAAGTTACCTTTGTTTGATTTGGTATATTTTGCCAGTAATTTTTTTAATATGGCATACTTCATGAATTTGCCATATCATCCTTGTGCAGGGGCCATGCTAGTCTTCCTTGTATCATTCTTATGTGTGTTGACAAAGCTAGCACTAGTAAATTTCCTAATGTAGACTGAGCAAAAAGGTTTTGTTATCCCTTCCTTAGTCGCAATTGTTTTTCCTCTTTATAATCCATTTTAACTGTCATTAAATTAACTCACTTTCTACTTTTCTTTCTTTGAAAAGCTGTGATTACAGTAGCACATGAAACATCTTTAAATTCTTTGAATAACTGGGGAGTAAAGGCAATAAAAAGAATTAGAATTGAGTATTTTTCAGAATTTTTAACTAAAAAGAGTTTTATAATGTGTTTGGTGAAGAGAGAACTGGACTTAGATGAGGGGATAACTCAGGTGATTCCAGCTTCATCACATACTACCTGTGGGAGAATGGCCAAGTCTTAATTTTTCTGAGGATTGATTCCCACATTTGCAGGATGGAGATACCTTGTAGCACTCATCTCACAGTGCTTTTGTGAGAAAAGTGCTTTGTCGACATTATTATACTATTTAGAAACAAGCTAATACATTAGTATACTGAGCTTTTTGTTAGTAATAACATTTGAATCATTTCTTTTTGTAGACTGCTCCCTAAAAATGCAGTTTATTTCAGTTGTGGTAAGATCTTAATGTAAATTACAGTGCCATCATCTTTCAGGTGCTTTGTTTTCATAAAAATGTAATCATTCCCTTTTTCTGCTTTTCTTCTGACACTATCCAAATGAAAACCTGTTCAGTTAGTCCTTCCCTTGCAAAAAGAAAAAAATCTATTTAAAGTATATTAGGGCGGGCGGCCAGGTGGCACAGTAAATAGAGCACCGGCCCTGGAGTCAGGAGTACCTGAATTCAAATCCGGCCTCAGATACTTAACACAAAAAACTAGCCGTGTGACCTTGGGCAAGTCACTTAACCCCAACTGCCCTCCAAAAAAAAAAAGGCAAAAAAAAAATTAAAGTATATTAGGTAACCTAGTGGAGTTAGCTTTAGTGTCTCATCCATTTTATCCCATCAGAATGGTGTAGAATAGCAAAGTTTAGAAAACATTCTGAAAGGTAGGGATAGGCAACTGGTTGTAGGGTATGTGTGATATCAACCATTGTGATTTAGGAGGGTAGAACGAGGGCTGTACATGTGCTTACCAGTCTGAAGACAAAACTCACCAGGTGTCATAGCCTTCCTTGACACTGTATAATTAACTTTAATAACCTATGAATAAGACACCTAAAACTGTACTTTAAATTAGATATATAAATTTAAGTGTATATTTTACATTGTTCTTTTAAGTTATTTTCCTCAACAAGTCTACATATAAATTTACTTGATGTTATCTGAAATGTGACCTTTCTTCAGAGCCCTTGGAGCACAAAATCTGGCTTTCGTAGCTACCGGATAAAATTAACCAGTGCTTCCTGCAGATGCTCTCGTTTTCCAGCTGCTTTCTTTAGGTGGCAAGCCATTTAAAGCAGGAAAACAAAATACCTGCATCTTATTAAGATGTGTAATTTTATTCTGAGGAAACATAAATTATTATGTTTTGTATTATATAAATTTAAGAGCCCACATTAGGTTTTATGATTCCTTTGCCAGTTTTTAAAATGTTTTATATAACTGGTATAGAACTTCAACCAAAAGTAAAATATGGGTGTAAATATGGGCCTTGCTATCTCTTTAAATTATGGATGTTGAAAAATTAAAATGTTTTGTACTTTGATTATTTTTATTTCTTATACTGTTTTCTTTTATATTGATATCTTGCCCAAGTTTTAAATAAATGTAATTTTAAACTTTACCTAAAATGTGATTCTGGTTTGACTCTATGTTATCCTGATTTAAGGAATTTTGAACAGGGTGGGTCTTGAAGATTTTGAAAACATTTTCTTAAAAAAATTAAAACATTTTTCTGAAATATTTGATAGTCTAAGTAAATAAAAAAGGATGTACAGGGCAGTAATACTATGCCATTGTAAATCAGTATACTATTAAGTAGGTAGGCTGAGTAAAATATATATAACATATTAAGGTCTTGTTTATTGAGGAAAATATTCTAGGACCCTAAATATAATCCTGTAGTATCAGGCAAAATAGTTTAAATGGAGAGTAATAGGTCATGCTTTGTGGCCTGACCTGACAGTACAACTGAGATGTTCCCTAAAATTTTTGTCTATTGCCAGGCATGTTGGTGCATGCCTGTAGGTTCTTTGATGCTGGAGAGATTGAGGTTGGTAGATCTCTCAGATTCTGAGCTATAGTAAGGCTAAAGCTAATTTGATATCCACACTGAGTCCAGCACCAGTATGGCGAGCCCCAGGTAACAACAGAGGGCTTCAGGCTACCTAAGAAGCCCAGGTTGGAAATGGAGCAAGTCAGCAGTAGGATCAGGTACGTTGTGGCCATTGTACTAATACAAGTACCTAGAATACCAAACAGTCAGTCAGCAAACTATTTGTTCCAGGCATTGTACTAAGCTCCCACATAACCAAAAAAAAAAAAAGGATGGAATAGTCTTTGTCTTCAAGGAGCTTAAAAAATACATTCATAGTAGCTATAAGGTAACCTCAGAAGGAAAGGTACTAGTAGCTGAGGGGATGAGAAAGACTCCCTGATACCTAATGTTGGAGATGGCTGATGCTTAAGTCTTGAAGGAAACCAGGGCCTCAGAGAGGCAGAGGTGAGCGAAAGCATTCCTGATGCACAGGATGTCCTGTTCAAAGGCACAGAGATTGGAGATCATCCAGTTGGCTAGACCATGGGGTGAATGATATGTAAGAAGAAAAGATTTTATGTAGGTTTATTCGGGTTCACTAAACATTAAGAGCCTACTTTATGCTGGGCACTGTGCTAAGCACTGGAAATACAAAGAAAGGGAAAAGGTAGTCCCTGCTGTCAAAGAGTTTACAGTTTAATGGAGATAACAGTTACGTACATACAAGCTATGTATAGGATAAATTGGAAATAATGCAGAAGGAAGGCACTAGAATTAAGGGGGAATCTATAGAAATTAAGAATGACTTCCTATGGAATATGGGGTTTTAGATGGGAATTGAGGGAAGGTAAGAGGCAGAGAAGAAAAGAATTCCAGGCATGAGGGACAACTATTAAAAATGTCTAGAGTGGAGAGATGGAGTATCTTATTCAAGGAACAACAGGGAGGCCAGTGTCACTGGATTTCAGAGTATGTGATGGGATGTAAGGTATTGAGTAGGGGGAAGGGGATGATGAGTGCTTTGGGAAGATCACCTTGGCAACTGAATGGAGGATAGACTAGAGGCGGAAGAGTTTTTTGGCAGGGAGACCAGTAAGGTATTGCAGAATTTCAGCCATGAGAATACAAAGGACTGGACCAAGATAGTGTGACACAGTCAGGAGAGAAGGGTGTGAACTGGGAGAAGGCATTAATAACTGAGGGACCAGGAAATGCTTCATGTGCAGAAGGTGAAGCTTGCGCTGGTTTTTGAAGAAAACACTGATAGAAGAAAAGAAAAATGGGGGACAACTGATACCAGGATGTGGAGACTTGTGAGGAGGAATAACAGGAGGCCCTGGACAAAATGCAGGAAAGGGAGTAAGTAGTGTTTGATGAGAGGCAGAGTGGGGCTAGGTCATGAAGGTATTAAAAGCCAAAGGGAAGTTTTGTATTTGATTCTAAAGGCAACATGCAGTTACTGGGTTTTATTGAGTTCAGAGTGACCAGCATTTTAGGAAAATCACTAGTAGCTATGTGGAAGATAGATGGGAATGAAAAGAAATCTGAGGATGATTATTATTTGTGCTAGAATGTCCGACTCAAACTAAACCCAGTATTCCCAGAGCAAGGTATGTGTATCAAATACTGATGAACCTAAACTGTACAGTCCAGCCAGCTGTATCTTACAGCATCACTGTAAAAGGGGAAAGCTTTTATTAATTATTTAAGTACAGATAGTTGTATTAGGAACTTTATTTGGAGATTTATTTTTGGTCTTGCTTTTATGTATATATATATATATATATATATATATATATATATATATATAACATGTGTAGATACATATGTAATGAAGGTTTCCATTTTTCTCACCTTGAAATTTGATTTCCCTTTTTTGCAGTTACAGCATTCTATTATCCTACAGACACAATCAGTATTAATTTTTTCGAACTTAAAATGTGATTTGGTTTTATTCTGAGAAAGAGTAACGTGGCACTTGGTATCAGGGTATAGATTGAAATAGTTTGGGCATCCTTTAATAATTTAGGTAAAGCAATGTATGATGCAAATCCACAAGGCCGATGTGAGTTATTGTTTAAAATGGTTAGTAAGGTATTCTGTAAGCCAAAAAAAGAGTAGAGATTAGAAATGAGGTAGAGATTGTGAAGATGGAACCTGGAGAGCATGATGGGTTTAAGGAAAAGTATGGCTCAGCCATCTATGAATTAGGTGATTTCAGGGATGATCAATAGATTAGGCACATGAAAAATCATTCCTAAATGTTGTTTGATAGTGCCTAGGACTTGACAGAGCTAGGACTAGAATACAGGTTTCCTAGATTTAAATGACAAGTCCTTTAAACTTCTCAGGGCATAAGTTGAATAGTTGGTCTTTAAGGGTCTAAATCTCGAGTCAGAGGAAGGTTTCAAATGTGACTTTGCCACAGGACAACATATGGCACAGAGTAAGCAGTTAAATTCTTGTTGACCTGACAAACTGTGATAATGGGCAAAGCACTTAAGTCTTAGTTTGCTCATCTAAAATGTGATGGTTAGACTCAGTGACCTGAGCGCTCTAACTGCTCTAAATCTGTGATCCTTTATTATTCTATGACTCACAAAACTCTTCCTGCTTAGGAACAGACTTTAATGTTTGTCTTTGTATCCCCAGTGCCTGACACATAGTAAGCACTTTAAAAATGCTTATTGATTCTTGACTGGTTGTAAAAATTGTATGATTTAATGAATTAGAGAGAGGAGAATTTAAATGCTAATGTGATGCCATTGCTGCACAGCTGATTTCAAAATATTAAGTGTTCCATCATTTACCTTTTGAGTTATGTGACAATATAGCCATACTATAAATGTTTAAATCCTACAGCTACTAGTCTCTTATTATAGTTACTTTCAAATAGATATTACAACTTTTGAACAGATGTTTAAAAAGCATTTTTATTGTTATCTTGTTTTTTTATATTACCAGAATTTCTCTCAATATTCTTCTAATCCCTCTTCCATCCCAAATAATAAAAAAAGTTTTTTAAAGAAGAGAAAGGAGACAAATCAGCAAAATCAATCTGTACATTGAAAAAGTCTGTAAATATATGCAATATAGTACATCCATGGACCTCCCACCTCTGTAAAAGAGTAGGGTGGAGAGGTCTTCTTATACTTCTTTTTAGGAGCCATGTTTGGTTTTTGCACCATTTACTGTTGATTATTTTTGTGGTTGTGCTTTTTGTTTATGTTGTTATAGTTGAGTGTACTGTTTTCTTGGTTGTTCTTCATCGGATTATGTGCATTCTTTTCATGTTTTATCATTTTCATTGTTTCTTACAGGACTTTAACGTTGCATTAAATTCATGTACCACAATTTGTTTAATCATTCCCCAATCAGTGGAATCTACTTTGTTTCCAATTCTTTGTTATCACAAAAAGTACTACTGTAAATATTTTGGTATATAGGGACATTATTTTTATCCCTTATACCTTCTTTGGGCTACACGCTAAGCAGTTGAATCTCTGGGTCAAAAAATATTATAGTCATTTTATTTGTATGATTGCAAATCGCTTTTTTAAATGGTTGTATTGATTCATAGCCCATCTTTTCTGCCCATCTTCCCAAACCCCTTCTATCAATAACTATCCCTATTTTTTGCCATCTTTGCCAATTTGCTGGTGTTAGGTGAAACCTCAGGGTTGTTAGTGATATGGACCATTCTTTCCTATGGCTGTTTCAGGAGCAGGTTTTTCCATATCCTTTGACCACTTAACTATTGCATAATAACGTTTGGTCATCTATGTGTTAGTTATCTATATAGCTTGAATACCACTCCCTCATGCAGTTACTTTCAACTAGAGCTATCTTTTGAATAGACTACAAGTTTGAACACTGACAGTTGTGTTCTTAACATATTATTTTAAGTGCTTATGATACCTATTACAGTTTTTCTCCCCTAACTCAAGTGCTAAGTTACTTCTTGTGTACAATATATGGAATCATATTGCTGTTGAAAATGCCTTAATTAGTACTAGAGGAATATTCTACAAGTGAGGAGGAGTTTTATAAGGTGGAATATAATCTGGGTACACACGAACTATTTAAAGTGCTGTCATATCACAGAGGAGATTGAAGAAAAGTGAATATAATTATGGAAAAAATGAACCCCTTGGGTAAATGGAACTATAATGCATCTGTTTCATCATCACTGGAGACAGGGTGTTTATTTAGCCAACATACTAGTATGACTGATTTGATTAACCTTTCAATTAGAGTAAAAAAAGAGGCTGCCAAGAAGCAATCCTTAAAGATCTCCGGGAGCTGTCGAGAACCAACTGGCTTGCACAGATGTTAGGGACTGATTAACTAGGAGAGGTTTGGATATGAAATTCCAAGATTGAAGATTTCTGGTAGGAGTGTGTTTTTGAAAAAAATTCAGTTCCTTGTGAAAAAGGTGATGCTGTTATTTTTCACTTAGCCCTGCTGTTCTCATCAAAGTATAGAATGAACAGCTGGTATATTTAAAGAACAAACAGCTGTGTGTAGCTTATATGGTTGCAATAATTTATCTTAAAATATCTAATGATTGCAGGATTAACTAATATTTTTTTGCCAACAATTATACTGTTAACCTCAAGAGTTTCTTCTCTGAGTTGTATAGAACTTGAAAGCCAGTGAGGTGAAAGTGTTCATTTCAAACATGTGAATCAAAAGAAAATTTGTGAGTATAAAGGATGTTCATTTCTTGTAATGACATGTTGGAGAAGAGTTTTTGAGGAAAAAAAATGCTTATTACTGTTGGATCAAATATTTAACCAGCCAATCAGTAGATAGTTATTAAATGCCTACTATGTTCCAGGCAGTATGCTAGGCACTAGAGAGACAAAGCCAAAACCAAAATAAGTCTTTGACTTTAAGGAATACATCATATATGCATATAAATAAATAAATATAAGATGATTTGGATGGTTGGGAGAAGCATTAGCAGCTTGGAATAGGGAATGAGGATAATGAAAATCTTCATGTAGATGAAACTTGATCTGAGCTTCAAAGGAAACTAGACAGAGGTAAGGAATGAGTCTGTTACAAATATGGCAGGCAGTCTGTTCAGAGGTTGTAATGTACAATCCGTATGGAGAATGGAGATGACTATTGTGTGAAGAGCAAATCTAGTTTGGTGGAATCATGATGAATTCCAGTCACACCTCTGGCATCATCTAACTGTGTAATCTGAGTTAAGTCCCTTAACTTCTGTCTTGCAGTATGTATTTAGAGATGTTTGTTTTTGTTTAGATGTTTTAATGGCCATATTACCTTGTGTTTTAATATCTTTCCTATTGATTTGTCTACTTGAGCTCTAGGTTTTTTAACTTGAGTTTTCCTCCTGAGTAAGTTCAGTCTTTTCCTTATAGTTCTGTATCTCTCTTTATGAATCCTCCCTCTTTGCTGGTGGATTCCATGGAAACTAGATCTCAAAGATATCTTAGCTTCCTCCCACATTGGGGAATTCACTTTTTGGCAACCTCAGGCCCTGAAGGGACTGAATTGGCCCCAGCTGGTGGGGCCTTTCCTTCAAGGCTGGTGCAGCTTCCTGTCCCCACACATGCCAATGCAATGCTTTTGTTACCTCTGTTATTTGGTTTTCTGGCTATGTGCTTCTGCCTAATTATTGGTGAAGAGATAACATGAAGGAATGCAAGCATTCAAAAGATCACAAGGTAGGCAAGTTTATTACTCAGACTTGTAAAAGTGTGTGCCTCCTTTACTCTTCAGATCTACAGGCACACAGTGGCAGTACAGGCTTAAATTGGATTAGTACCCCAATCAAGAGCCCAAATCTCCTGAGTCTCTGCCCTTACCTTTGATTGTTCCTGTTCCTGGACTGTTCCTGGCCAGATTCACAAAGACGTAATAGGATGGGGACTTCAGGAGAGGTCAGCCATCAGATGGTCTTATTAAACACCAGGACACTATGCTGAAGTTTTCGAACCTTACGTACCTGTATTAGATGACATTTGCTAAACTGATAGTTTGCTATTGTTGCATTCCTAACCTTAAATGTAGCTGAGCTAGCCGGTTGTTGGGTACCTAGGAACTTCCAATATGTAGGTGGGTCAATCAGTGGTCAAATGGAGTCACTTCTGTAACTTTTGTCTTTCTGCAAAGAGGTGAGCAGAGTTGAAGCAGCAGCAGCAAGGAAATTACTGGGTGGATCCCAGAAGTCAAGCATTAGGTTGTGTTGCCCTTCCAGTTAAGGTGGTGCTGAATACTGAGTAAATGAGTTAGGATTACTGTTCTCTGCTGTTAATTAGGTTGTTAACCTTATTAGGCTTCTTGGTGTCTTGGTCTGTGGAGATAACTGTAATTATTGCTTTGCCTCTTACACATAATTCCTATGTTAGGGACTTTTGACTTTGTGAGAAATGGAGAAAATGTCCAGTCTTCCATATTAGTCATGTGACTCAGAAGTCCACTTAACTCTGTGGCTTGTTTCTTAATCAATAGAATGGAAGATAATGTATAAAATCATTTCTATTGATCCCTTCCATTCCTCACATTTTGATTCTATTAGTGTTGATATTATCTATATTCTTTGGATTCTTGTCTACAGGAGGGTTTGTCTTCATAAGGAAAGTACATTGTTGATGAGTGTTGATTGACTGAATGAAAAAATTTCTACAGTGCTCATTATGTGTCAGGCACTGTGTTGAATAATACAGATATAAATGAGGTAGTCTCTGCCTTCAAAATCTTAGTTCTAACAGAGGAAGACAACATATAGGGGAGAATGTTGGCCAGGGAAGGGAGTTTTGATTTAGAGGATGACAGAAAATATTGAGTTTACATAATCACAAAAATGTATTTATGCAGTGCATCAAGATTGGTTGCAGGGTATGAAGTATTCTAACTCTTATGTAAGTTACTCATTGGAGGAATACCCATGCCTTTGAAATCCAAGTCTTGATATATGAATGTATCATTAACTATTACTCATTTCAGTCAGATGGCTAAGTGTTGAGGCAAGCAATACACAAATCAAGATCACTGATGGAATAAAGATTTCCATAGAGAGAAAACAAAAGGCTTGGATAAGTTTCTAAGCATGGTGATTTACAAGGTCAGGTTGAGATGTGACATGGCAGGGGAGGAGCTTTCATCAGTACCAAGGAATGAGTTGGGAAGAAGACCATAGACCAGGGAGGTAGGAAAGTGCTAAGGACAGACTGCCTGCTTCAAAATTTTCATGAGCACCTATGTATGCCTAGCCATATTCAGTGATGGTATGCTGTATTTTTCCTTTATGGGGTTAATGAACAGAAGTAGATTTGTCTGGTTTATAGTCATTCTTTATAAAGTCTTACTCTGACACATCCTTGTGGCATTGAGGTGACCCTAGGTTCTTCCAAGGTTATATCAGCAGAGAATAAGCTCTTCCAGGTTCTACTATGTTAGAAAGATTTCAAATCTGCTATTAGCAATCGACTTACAAGAATCAATCTAGATAAATATGGACAACCTTATCACTAGTAGATTGTCCACTTAAAAATTAATTCTTTGGTTATTTCTATCGTAATGGTGACAGAGGATAAGATCTGCAATTTTTAGACCATCTGTAAAGAGAAAGGCAAGATGGTATAGGGGATAGAGGACAGGCCTATGTGGAAGACTTGGGCTCATATTCTATTTTGGGCACATAATGGTTCTGTGACTCTGGGCAGATCCCTTACCAGGGGTGGGGAACCTACAGCCTCAAGGCCATGTGTGACTCTCTAGGTCCTCAAGAGCAGCCTTTTGACTGAATCCAAGCTTCACGGAACAAATCTGATTTCAAAGTTTCTAGTACTTTCTTTGAGGAAAAATGGGAGGCACTGGATACTTTGAAAGAAGGAATTAGGCCTGTTCTGATTGGTTCCAGAGTATAGAACTAGGAATAATTGATAAAAGTTCCAGAGTTAAATTTAGGCTTCAGCATAAAGAAAAACTTCATAATTATTAGAGTATAATGGGGTCCCTTGGGAAGGTAGTGAGTTCCCCTTACAAGGGGTGTTTGAGCAATGGTTAAATTTATCAACTTGTATGATATTTTATAGAAAGGATTTTTGTGGGATTGGAGAGAGGAAGAGAATTTGAGATTCAGAATTTAAAAATGTTTAAAAAAACCCTGTTTCTTTCCTTTGACCATTATCTATTGGGGGATGGCTGTTAGCATTATAAATTTGGATCAACTCCTTATGTATTTTGGATTTTAGACCTTTATCAGAGAAAACTTGCAGGTATTTCCCCAAATGAACTGTTTCTAATTTTAGCAGCAATGATTTTGCTTGTGCAAAAGCTTGAAAACTTATATAATTGAAATTGCCCATTTTTGTTTTCTGTGAGCTTTTCTATCCGTTGTGGCAGCCAAGTGATACAGTGGATAGGGTGCTGGGCCTAGAGTCAGGAAGACTTGAATTCATATTCTATCTGAGACACTTGACTAGGGGTATTTACTAAGACAGTATAATAAAAAACAATTGGTACAAAAACATCTTTCTAAAAGTCTGGGACACATTAGAACACATGTGACAAAGGGGTAGCTCATAACTCCTTACAGTATTTTTGCCCAAGTCCTCATCTTTAAGTATAGTGTAGCTTTTGAGCTGGCTTCTTTGTAGAGCCTTGGTTCCTCACCATGGATAGTCTGTTATGAGGTCCTGATGTGGACACTGTTCCCAACCACTCTTTTTCTGGGGATAATTCTAGGGTTCCAACAGAAATATAGAAAGTCCCAAATTTTGCAAACTGAAACTCAGAAGACTGTTCCCTGGCTAAGGAGAGAATAGAAACTGGGAAGAGACTTAGACCCCTGAGGTTTAGAACTCTGATCCTCTTCATACCTCTTTCTTCACCATCAAGTTCTCAGAGGTTTAGCTAGAACATTATCTTCTTTTTTTGATGCCAGATTCTGAAATTGTATTTAGATTTATCGTTTTCCATAAGCTAGAAAGTATGATTAATGACCAAGCCCATCAGCCAATGCTTCCTGTGACTTCCGGTCACACCTAGAAAGGTGTTTAGGAGCAATCTAGGTATGTGATAAATATGTAATTCATCTTATCCCTTTAAGTCATGTGGGATAATTGTCTGGGCTGACACCCTTCCCCCTTCCCCCTCCCACAAACCATTATGTAAAGAACCACAATAGATTAGATTGATTCATTCCATTATATCATAGGTTTTAGAAATGGAAAAGACTTAAAGAGATATTCTAGGAGTTACCCTGTGTTCATTCAAAAACAGTGCTTGCTATGTATAGAGCACTCTGCTAAGTTTTGGAGAAGGTAAAAAGTTTAGATGAGACAGGATTCCTTTCTCAAGGAGGTCACAATCTAATTACAGTATAAAACACTAACACAAATGAGTATGATATGCATGGCATATTAAGTGAGTTATAGAGCTGCAGAACAAAGGGTTTTGTTGTAAGGGGGTAGTCTTCCTGACTGCGAAGATTAAGAGAGAGAGAAAGGTTTCATTGAGAAGATGACATTTAATTTAGATTTTAACAGATGCACAGGAATTCAACACTTGAAAAAAAAAGACTTAAACTCTTTAACTGAAATGAAGTCTAGTGAATTGAATTTCTGGATAACTAAGTTCAACTCCAGACCTTTCTCAGTTTCTAACATTGATGATGAGCATCTATGTCTGAATCTATTTTCCTACCTTAGTGCTCAGAATTTGATTAAAAATGTTTTTGAATAATTAAGAATACTTAGGGTTACAGGATTAAAATTCTAAAGACCAATAGTTATTGTCCCTAGCTGGAGATTATAGGATCATAGATTTAGAGCTGGAAGATGCCTGAGTGACCATCTTGTCCAACCTGGTCCCCTCTCTCTCCCCCACACCATCTTACAAATGAGAAGCTGAGACCAGAAGACATTAAATAACTTGCTCAGTCACACGTAAGTAGTAAGTGTCTGAGGCAGGATTTGAACTCAGGTCTTGACTTCAGGTCTAGTACTCTGTCTACCGTTGCTTGTGTTGTCCCATGTTATGTGTAGGAGATTGGACTGATTGGATTCAGCTGAGGGACATCCAAAAGTTGATTTTTTTATTTTTTTCCTCTTGCTTATGGGCTGGAGCTGCAAACATCTGACCTTCCATCTTAGTTCCCCGGAGGGGTCTAGCTCTCTAATCTCACTACCCTTGAATCTCACTCACAAGTAGCGGACTTCATATATGCCACTCTTAGAGACTGGCCTCCCAGTTGCCTGCTCCATAATAATAATGCAACAACATAGCAATAATAAAAAGTACTTTGTATAAAGTAACAATATGAGGTAGGCAGAACAAAGGTCGTTATTTCCATTTTACAGATGAAGTAAAAGCTAAGGCCCAAAGATTCTACTTTCTTCATCCTGACTAGTCAGTTATGGAGTCCTGATGCAGACACCACTTCCAGCTAGAGTTCCAGGGGGAAGATAGGAAATCCTAAATACCCCTTTGAGGATGAAAGGACCATTTCTTGGCTAAGGAGAGAGAGATGCTTAAGGGTGAAGAGTGGGGAAGTGTAAGAACCTGTAATTGAACCCAGGGCTAATGTTACTTCCCATAGGGATCAAAGCATCTAAATTTTGTGTGGGCTTGCCCTGTGTCTCTGCCCCTAAGTTTGGGGCGAGGAGTAACAGGTTTATTAGACAGGAGAATAAGGAAGGATGATAGTGAAAATTCAGATTCACAAAGGTAGTTAACCCAGACTACCTCCCCTTAGAACATCCTTCCTACAGCTTCTTTTCTGATAATGGATCCATCAGCCACTTGTTTCCTACTTTGTTAATAAATTAGCAGCTTCATATTCTATAAGTGAAATTTTTTCTGTTGGATTTCACCTTTTTCTTGTTTTGGTAAGCTTTGATAAAGAGCCAATCTTCAGTTCTTTGTGAGACCGTAAATTCGAATATTGATGTATCTTAACTTTTAAATGTAGAAGACCCTAAAACAAATTGTTAGATCTAGTGATAAGCAGTAGTTTTGAGAACAACACACAATATATTAAATATAGATTTGTTTTGAGTCATCAGAAATGACTTTGCATGTGGTTCCTGCATCAGCTTGCCTTTGTAGTGTTGCCATTGATGGAGTTTGGTGACAGTGACCATGTGCATGATTTCTTGCTGTCTCCCAATGTACCAGATGAGTAGTGATTCTGGGCAGTGACCTTTCTGCATAGCAATCTTCTTGTGCATGTAGGTTTAAAGTCAGACAGTATTCTGGTCTCAGCTATAGCTCTGTAGATTCTATATTGAGATTTTAAACATTCATCCATCTATCCATTCATCCATCCATCCATCCATCCATTTATTCAGCAAGCATTTATTAAGTACCCACTATTTACCTAGGCACTGTGCTGGAGATAACAATTACAAAAAATAAAAACAATCTCAGCTCTTAAGGAATTTATAATTCACTTTGAGGAAACAAGTACACAGATTAAGCCAATTCAAAATATATAAAGGTACTTGTGAGGGGAGGGTATAGAGTGAGGAAGGAAGGAAATAAATATTCGTTAATTACCTAAGTTCCAGGCACTGTGCTAAGCACTTTACAGATAGCTCATCAGTCCTTAAACCCCGAGAGGTAGATGTTATTATCTTCGATTTACAGTTGGGGGTAACTAAGGCAGTCCAAGGTGAAGTTAACTTGTTTGTAGTGACCTAGCTAGTAATGCCTAACTGGGAAGATGAGGAAAGCTCTCTTGGGGGAGGGGATTCTAAGAGGCCTCTGCAATCTCAGGTTTAAAAAAATTAAATACAATCTAAACATGGGGGTGATAGATTTAATAAAGTATAATAGGGAAATGAATGACAAGTAGTATCAGTTCCCTCAACATATGTTTCCACTGTAGGAGGGTAGTTGGTCTTTGACCACTTGATTTTCTCCCCTCTTTCCCCTCGACGGAGTCACAGAAAGTCAGGGAGAGATAATAAAGGTGTTAAGCTAACTGAAAATGCGGCCACATCAGCTACCCCTTCACTAGATGGAACAAGTCTGTCCTTGAATCCAAAGGGAAGCCTAGCTTTTGGCTGGCGGAAATTGTCCACATCTTTAGAGGTCTCAAAATAGTTAACCCCAACAGCCCTGGAGTCAGTCCATGCTGTTTGAGAGTTTGAAGGAGTCGTGCCCATAGGATTGTCTCTCTTCCCCAACCTCCCACCAGCCATGGCTTCTCATGGCAGAGCTATTTACTGAGGATTAGGCACCCCATTCTTCAGTTTGGGAAATAGGAAATTTATGATAGAATTGGAGGTGCAGTTTAGGGATGCAGAATAGTGACAGACTAATTCTAGAGGCTGTGTGGAAAGCAGTTAGGGAGTTGGGTTTAGAATTAGGAAGACCTGGTTTCAAATCCTGCCTCAGAGTCTTGTTAGCTGCATGACCAGGAGCAAGTAATTTACCTCTTTGGGCCTCAGTTTCTTCATCTATGAAATTTAAGAGATTGGACCTGATTAGTTCTAGACTTTCTTCCTATGAAATTTAAGAGATCAGACCTGATTAGTTCTACCCTTTCTTCCAGCTCCATGTCTATGATCCACTCAAACTTATTTTTTAAATGAGTAAGACTTTACCGCTGTATTACAGGGAATGGTCAGTGGTCTATTTTAGCTCTTGGTTCCCTATTGATCCTGCCACTAACGCTTGGCCATGGCAATCTCAGATGTTTCATCACAGCGGAGCCCAGGACAAAAGAAGCAAAGGAGCCCAGCATGGATCAGTGGTCTACAGTGTAGCCAGAATAAAATGGTAGCTGTCACATGAAGAAGGAATTGGATTTGTTCTGCTTGATCCCAGAAGACAGAATGAAGAGCAACAGGTGGAAATTTCAGAGAAGCTGATGGAGGTTTGATTAGAGGGAAAACTCCCAATGGTTAGAACTGTCCAAAAGTGGAATCATCAGCTGCCTTGGGGGGCAATGAGTTATCTCTTGCTAGAGTTTTTCAAAGAAAGGCTGAATGAGCACTTGCCAGAGTTGTCAGAAAGGGAATTCTCATTCAGGCATGTGTTGGACCAGATGGCCTCTGAGGTCTCTCTCAACACTGATATTCTGTAATTCCTGGGCCTTTACTACTAATAAAGACATCTGATGAGGCTTGAAGGGAAAGGGAGTCACTTAAAAGCATGTCACTTGGAGAAGAGTCAGCCATGGAGGATGTCCTTCATTTTTGGAGCTCTGTGCTACTGTGAAACTTTTAAATAGCCTGCTGTGTTGGCTTTGGACTAGATAACTTTTCTTCCTGGAGGAAGGCTAGTTCTGCCAGAGTGACTCTAATTGCCTCCAAAAAGCAGGCAGAAAAAAAGATATTAAAGAGGGCAAGTGAAAGAGAAAGGAGGGATTTAAGTCAAGAAGGAATCTCAAGAACTCCTCTTGAGGCAGATAGAACATAGGCCCTGAAATAAAGACCTGAGTTCAAATTGGCCTCAGACACATCTGTGTTACCTTGGGTGAGTCACTTTTTTCTGTTTACCTCAGTTTCCTGGCCTGTAAAATTGGGACAATAATAATACCTGCCTGTTAGGGTTGTGAGTATCAAATAAAATAATTGTAAGATGATTAGCATAGTGCCAGGCACATAGTAGCCATTTAATACATGCTCATTCCAACCCATTCTTATCCCATATCCCCATCTTTTGTCAAACTAGGAAACCAATCCATAGAGATGAAATGACCTGCCCAGGATCACAGGAGAATTGGGGTGGGGAAGGGATTTGAACCAGTGGCCTTTGACCCTCAGTGCACTTGTTCTTTCCACTGAGACAGGCTATGACACCTCCCTGCATGCACTAAGATGAGCCTTTAATCACTGAATGGGTGTTAATCAAACTTAAGATCTGGGAAAGAGCTTAAAAAGGTCAGGGTCTCCCACAATGTCCGGGCCATCACCAGTCATCCCCATCCATGTCTTGCCACTGGACTCTGATGATTCTGGAGGAGAGAGTGAGGCTCATGATTCTGCCTCACTTAAGTCCAATTCCCTTACAAGTCAAGACAATACCCTGAGTTATTGGCTTTCTTGGAGAATGAAGGACAAAGAACAACAACAAGAAGTTGAGCACCAAAGGAAAAAAAGGAGTTTGTAGGGACCACAGTCTGCTGTGGAGGAAGAGATTGTGGCCTCTTGGTGCGAGTGGATTACAAAAAGTTTTACACTGGATCATGATCAGAGGTATAGAGCTGGAAGGAACCTTAGTGGTCCAGCAGTCAAGTATTTTTAAGTGCCTGTTATGGGTCAGGAGCTGGGGATAGAGGCAAGGACAGGAAACAATCCTTACTCACAACGCGCTCCATACCCAGTGAGCACCTGGGACCCAGAGAAGT
>CM053597.1:70182772-70201433 GCA_028646575.1 Pseudocheirus occidentalis
AGAGGCAAGGACAGGAAACAATCCTTACTCACAACGCGCTCCATACCCAGTGAGCACCTGGGACCCAGAGAAGTTAATTGACTTTGCTGAAGGTCTCACATATAGTAAATGCAGAATTTTTCAGATTCCAAATTCGGCACACTTTCCACCAAACCATTTTCATATGGTCTGCAAAATGACAGTCATGCAGTATGTAGGACTATTCTGAGTACAGAAGCATCATGGGCTTGTAAGAGGTCTAATGATGAACTGCCATTTATGGCACTTTCAAGTGTACAGAGTGGTTTACAAAAATTTTCTTATTTTGAGCTTCACAATTACCTCATGAAGGAGGTAGTACATTTATTATACCCATTTTACAGAAGAAAAAACCTGAAGTTCAGGGAAGGTGATGAGATCTGCCTATGACATACACAGCTATTAGGAGCGCACTCCTGGTCTCTTTGCTTTTTCTGAGTGATGCCAGCTGGGTTCAAGTGAAATAAACTGGTATCCAACCCAGGGAGCTGGGCCCAGTGTCCCAAATGATCTTTTCCCTCATTGCTTAGGACAAGAAAGAGGTATCTCTACTGTCCCTTAGCAAACACAGAGGCAGCAGGTGAATGCCTTGCCTCTGAAAGGGATGTATTGGGCAGCGAGCATATTTACAGCGCAACAGGATGATGTTTGCATATGTTGCTCAGAAGAATTAATGATCCATCTCCAAGGATGTTACATTTTACATCTAGTGATACACCTTAATTAAAATAAATCGCTCTTAATTATGTTCTGTGCCACACAATTTATATCTGTGTTGATGCAATAAGCAGAATATTAATGTACATTTATATCAGAGCATAAATTTCAATTGCCAGGCTTTATTTCAGTCACCAGAAACACAAACAGACCCTTTGACTTTTTTCCCTCATTTTTTTAATGGAAAGATAATAAATGCCTGCCTGTTCTGTAGATGTGGTGAGGGCTTTCTCTGGTTTTATTTATAATATATAATATTTATAATATTCAATTCAACCTGATAGCAAAGTGAAGCACTTGTATTGAGTTCCTGCTGTGTACAGGGAAACTGCACTAGGTACTGATGATACAGATATGAAATAAGAAAAGCCCCTCCTTAAAGGAGCTTACAATATAATAGGGAAGATGAAAAATATATTGCAAGTTAACAGTGAAACAAATTAGAATGTGGGGAACTGATGAGTTCACATTGTTGTGTTGGCAGAGCAGCCAGATGGAAACGTCCAGTAGGTATATAGTTTGGAAAATGGAACTGATATTCATAGCGTTACCTTTTTTGGAAGCAAAGAAATGTGTGCATGGCATGTAGTAGATGCTTGTTGAATAACTGATTGGAAACAAACTGAGTGTCCATCTATTTAGAAAGACCTGGATAAATTGTGGCATGCACAGGAATGGAATGCAATGTGACTGCACTGTAAGGAACTGTGTATGTGAAAAATTCAGGGAAACCTGGGCGGAAGTGTATGAGCTATGGCAGATGTAAGAAGAACCAGAGGAACAAAGTTCACAATGACCCCAACAGTGTAAAGGAAAACAACTGGAAAGGACATCAAGCAATGTTCTTTTTTTTATTTTAGAGAATGCTTTATTTGGAGAGATTTCTAACATTTTCTTTATTTTTCATTAAGGCAATTATATTCCTCCTTGATGAAAGGAAGTTAGCAAGAGAAAGTTATCTAAGACTGCAGGATAAGTATAGATCAGAGTAAGGCAAAATTCAAACCTGTGCATACAGATGCAATAGAAACACTGATTGGTGAGTCAACATAAGGGGTACCTCATAGGGAAATGATAAAGGAAGAATACTTTTACTACTTTAAAAAAATGGCTAAGGTCCATTAAGTAGTATCTCTGTCAGCAGATCTTTTCAAAGCAATTAAGAGGTGTCCTGGTGTTAGTAAAAACTGATGTGTTGCTTTTAGGTCTTTAAGTTTGTTTCTTGAGATTTTCTTGAGCTCAGTTGTTCAAATCCACAGGGCTTTTGTTTATAATTATGTAAATGTCTATGAAACTGGTTATCTAACATGGATAGGATAGATAATACATTGGCACGTATCCCCATGGGGTGTATAAGGACTCTTGTTCCATGAAAGTAAACTGTTAATGACATGGTCTACATAACAATTTAAACACTAGAATTCTGAGAGCAACTACTCTAAAGTATGGCTGCCCCCAATATTGCTTGAAGCAGAGGCATTTCTCAGCCATAAAAGTCTTTCTCAATGTTAATGCACACAGCTGTTATTATGGAGAGTCAAACAACTTCAGTGAACATATGCAAGAAAACTTTTCCATACTACCACCTGAGGTGTCCTATTCTGTTTCAACCTCTCTACATTCAAATCTTGGCCAAAGGAAAGAACTGAACCATAGATTTTGTGTCTAGGTTTCTAAGTCCAGTCTTATCTTGAAACTGAACAACAACCATATGGATAAAAAGAGATAGTCGTTTACTTGCTGAAAAACCAAAAGTTTGGGCCTTTGGATCCCCAGGAGGCTAGGGAATGGAGAAAGGCTGGGCTTGGGGGTGATAGACCAGTGATGAATAATTTAGGCTCAACTCTGGAAGCCCCCCCTCCTCAAAGGATGACTGCAGTTAAGGGCAAAGATGCCAGCAACAAACAATAGGAAGGCTGTGGTCTGGGGAGAGGAAAAGTCACAGGTCAATGTTGTTGAAAGAAGAGACTGCAAGCTGGGAATAAGAAATGAGAATTAATGGGGTGTCAGACAGAGGAGGTACCAACAAGGAGTATCAAACGAAGAGAACCTCACAGAGAACAAGGGCTTTGTATAGATAAGGGTTAGACTTATAATGGTCTTAAAAATGACTGATTTCTCTTCTTCCTCCATCAATTTGTTGTCTTAAACAGGATCATTTTTAAAGTGCTCTAATTTTTTAAAAGTTTTTTTTCCCTCCAAATATCACTACCAGATAGAAGAGATAGAGAAGAGCCTTTATGAAGGAATTTGGTCTTGAACTGGGTCTTTGAAAAAAGGCTGGGATCTGGACGGGCTGAAGAAAGCTGAAGGCAGGCTAGGCTTGGGGGAAAAGTAAAACCAAAGGCCTCAAAGCCTTTGAGAAGGAACATGGCATGTTTACAGGACAGTGAAAGAACGTTGAAAGGTGGACATGAGAAAGAAAACCATGTGCAGGAGATAAGGAGAAAGAAAATATAATAAATGGGGGGGGGAATAGGGTGGAGGGAAATACAGTTATTAGTAACTGTGAAAAAAAATTTTGAGGCAAGTTTCTTTGAGATCAAGGCCTCATTTCTCAAACATATAGATAACTGAGTCAAATTTATAAAAATAAGAGCCATTCCTTGCTGCGGCCAGCATAGTTGTATGGCCTAGCTACCAGCTGAATGAAAAAGAGAGAGAGAGAGAGAGAAAAGAGAGAGAGCGCTGAATAAAGGAAAGAGAAAGAGAGACAGGGATGTATTTGATAGTCTGTTTATTACAGAACCATGTCATACAGAGCCCCAACATTCTTATTAGTGCAATGAGATGGTGAAGTATTTCCTCCGTCTTCTTGGCTGGAACGTAAGGAGGTATAGCATTGTCATACATGGCCAATATGTTGGTTCGTTTTGCTTAGCTTTCATAAGGAGGATGTGTGTGTGTGTGTGTGTGTGTGTGTGTGTGTGTGTGTGTGTTAGAACAGGAGAAGTCATTGGGAAGTGAGAATGTTTTAAGAAGCATCAGTAAAAGTTTATTGAAAAAATTACAAAAAGAAGTAACTTTGGAGCTAGAGATATTTGGGCCCAGGAGAGTAGAGATCTTTGAAAGACAGTGTGGAAAGGGAAGAGAGCCAGCCTTAGCTCCCCAATATTTTTCATCTCTTTCCCAATGCCTGGAGCTGGAACAGGACAACCAAGGCCATATCTTAATTGGAATCTGGTAGCAGAGTGCATTTCTTCCTGCCTGAGGAAATACAACCCAACTAGCCCCACTCCTTCAGCCTGGTCTGTGTTGCCAGCCCCAAGGTCCTGTGGCTTACTACCGCTAGCCCTTACTTCTTCCTGAGGCTGTGACCTGAAGCCCCTTTGTTTAGTTTTACTGAAGGATCATTGTACCAGCAAGATATCTGGAGAATCAGCATGGATCACCCTTAGAAGTGATCCAGAACTAAGCAGCAACAGAAACTGAATGCTGACCATTACATGTCATGATGAACTTTAAAAAAATTTTAGGGTGGAATGGCTAGGTGGCACAGTGAATAGAGCACCAACCCTGGAATCAGGAGGACCCGAGTTCAAATATGGCCTCATATTTAACACTTAACACTTACTAGCCATGTGACCTTGGGCAAGTCATTTAACTCCAATTGCCGTGCCTTCCCCCCTCTAAAAAAAAAGAAAATCTGAGAGATGATCAGATCTGACTTCTTAATTTTACAAATAAAGAAGCATATTTAGAGAGGTTAAATGATTTACTCAGTCATGCAGTTAATAAAATCTGAGGTGAGACTAGAATACACGTCTTGACTCTGCCTCTATTGCTGTTCTACCACTATTTTTACTCTCTCTGCCACCACCCAGATCTGAAACTAGCCTAGGACAACCAGGGCCATGGCTCAAGTAGGATCTGATGGGATGGAGGCATTTCTTCCCCTTTGAGAAATGCCTGTAGCCCAGTTTTGTCAAACTCAAATAGAAATGGGTCCACTAAATCATTCATAAGGATCACTGCAGTCCACACATTGACTTAGAAAACCACATATTAATGTTATCTGAGCTCTATTGTACATTTAAAATTTTTTTGTTAAATGTTTCCCAGTTACATTCTAATTTGGTTCTGGTCCCACTGGGGAGTGCTGCCAGCCACACAAGGCCTTTTGTTTGACACCTCTGGTTGTGTTTGATGCCTCTAGCTCTACACTTCCCTTCATTTATACTACCCATTCCAGAGGATGGTTGGAAGGAAAGTGCTTGGAAAATAGGAGGTTAATGAGACACGTCCTCTCAGCTTGCTCTTAAAGTTTCACTGAAGTTCTAGGGAATGGAAACTCTAGGCCTGGGTAGAGAAGACAATATATGAATTCCTAGAAAAGGCCTGCTCAGCTTCAGAGGTAAAGGCAAATGCCCTTGAAGTTCATATATGAAACATAAATGTCATCAAATCTAACTTCCTCACTTGAGAAATGAGAAGACTGAGGCCTTGAGTAGTAAAATGACTTGACCAATATCCCATGGCCAGTGACTTTGACTCAGAGCACCTGGGTCATTATTTTACTGCTCTCAGTGATTCTAGCTTAAAATAGAGGTTCTGAAAGATGTCTGTTGAAAGCTGCCTTGTCTTTGGTTGGTTGTGTGCCTGTTACTGAGTTTTAAGGCAGAACACTGCAAATGATAAATGCTTGCTTGATGAATAAGAATGGATGAATGATGAAATCCTTTGTAGGCAGGTGGTTATTTCTTACAATCTTTTAAAGAGTCTGAAATAAAGAGTCTCATCTCACTGTTATCAGGAAAGAAATTAAAGTGGACAGGAATGATGAGTCCTAATCACCCCACTGTGACACACCATAGAATGAAACTGGTGGGTCTGTACTCTTGTACACATCAGGAGAAGACAGTCTCCTTGAGGGGGGTGGGAGCAATTTCTTTCTCAGGTTTAGAGTTGATTGGAATCTTCTTTGATCTGTTTCCTTTTTCATTATTTCAACATGGGTCTTCGTCACTAAGGCCCTGGGACATGGGAACAGGAAATTACACCTGTGTTGGTGAATAACAGTAAATGATGATGGGTGTATTAAAAAGAATATTTACTTGAATAGTTCAGGGATCTACAGCTTCACTGATGAGGGTACTCCCTCCACACATCCTGATTACAACCTCTGTGCGACTTATTAGATGATCTTTGAGAATTATAATGACCAAAAATGCATCATTATGAGCCTCTCTGAACTTAGCTAAGCTGGTCTTTGGACAACAGATAAACATTATGTAATTTAAAAGTGGGCCAATATCTATGCTGTTGGACTATGGTTAAAGCTTGGGGCTAATTATGTGGTGTGACTAGAGAGGTGCTTAAAATTCCAACAAATAATTCTTCTACCAGCTGCCATGCTGCTGGGGTTTCCCAAAGTGCTTTTGGGTTAAGGCACTAGTTGACCCAGTTAAAATGCAAATGTTATAGGAGAGGGGTAACATAGTAAATAACCACTTGCAGTTTCTACTGTTGCTACAGTTAATCTGATACATCAGCTCCATGTGAGAGCAGGACTCTGGTGGGCCTCCATTAGTTACGTGAGGGAAGAGGTAGTTCCCAGACACTGATTCTGAAATGTCGCCCAGTACAAGCCCTGTGGCTAATCACAAACTTAGAATCAGTGTCAGACATCAGGATTAGGTTCCTTACTTTTGAAACAGTAGTTCAGGATTTCTCTCACCCCATCAAAAGGGAGATGGGAAGACTTTGAAATAAGAGGAAGCTCTTCAACAAGGACCCAGTGTCTGGATACTGATTTCCCTCTGCTGTGTGCAAAGGCCTTGAGCTGGCTGAGTCCCTTCCCACCTGCCCACCTGCCCACATGCCCATCTGTTCTCAGGCTACCTTGAAGTATCTCCTTGCCAGCATACACATGGTGATGAAATTGTAGCTTTTTTTTTTTAGTAGAAACCTTCAGTTATATTCTTTTTGGCTTATTAAATCAGACCCTGATATTAGAAAGGAATGCACTTAGGGGACACAGTATAGTGAGGTGGGGAGAGAGAGAGAGACAGAGAGAGAGACAGAGAGAGAGAGAGAGAGAGAGAGAGAGAGAGAGAGAGAGAGAGAGAGAGAGAGAGAGAGAAAGAGAGAGAGAAAGGGGGGAAGAGGAGGAGGAAGGGGATTTGTAGTCAAAGGAGTGGAGTTTGAATGTTGGCTCTGTTACCATTTGATCTTGGCCAAGTCACAGACTCAGCTTCCTTGCACCTCAGTCACCTTAATAAGGGGAGGGGGGGTTGGACTAACTGTTGTATAAGGTTTCTTTCTACCTTTACATCTTTTTTTTTAAGCTTTGGTTTTTATTATGACAATACCAATAGCTAGTATTTACATAATGCTTTAACGTTTGCAAAACAATTACAAATATTGTTTTATCCTCATTATGACCCTAGGAGGTAGATAATATTGTTTCATTCATTTTACAGATGAGGAAACTGAGGCACAGAGTCAATAAATAATTTTCCCAGGGTCACACAACTAATAAGAATAAGTGGCCGAGGTTGAATATGAACTTGGGACTTCTTGTTTTAAGTCTGATACTGTATCCATTTTTGTTTCTAAATCATCTTTATTTCTGGATATGTCTTTTTCCCTTCCCTTCCCTGCAAGTCATCCCTTGTAGCAAAGAATACCCCCACCCTCCCCCTTCAAGGGGAAAAGAGTTGTTCAGCGAAACTCCCTGTTTGCTGATAGTTCCTATAATCCAGATCTAAATCTAGTGCCTCTCAGACAAGGGGAGCAACCAGAAACCTGTCACATGGTAGAAATGAAAATGTTTATACCCACAGGGGTCAGTTTAGGGGGAAGCTGGAGAGGAGAAGGAAGCATAGTGCAAAGGAATGAGCACTGGACCAGGTTCTAATGTAGCCCCTGTGACTTCTTGTCTGATATGACCTTAGACAGGTCACTTCATTGATCTGGTTTCAGTTTTCTCATTTGTAAAATGGGAGGATTAAACAAGTAGATACCTAAGGCATTCCTAGTTCCAAATCCTACGATTCTATGGTAAATAAGGAATTCTGGGACCTAGTTCCAACTCTATCACTAACTTGTTTCTTCATATATAAAATTACAATGTTGAACTGAATCCAAATTTTGGGAGGATAGAATGGATTCATGTTTGATTTTCGGTAACCCCCTTATCTTTTCTCTCCCCATAATAAAGAGCTCCATTGCATCTCTCTGACTTGGCATCCTTATTCCATATGTGTGAGTTGTTGTATGACCACACAAATGACTATAAGAAGGAGGTAATGCAAAGGTCATTATACTCAAGTATCAGTATCCAGATTTGAACCCATGTCACACCTCCAAGTTCAGTATCCTTTTGGTTACATTGTGCTGCCCTCATTGATGACACGTTATGACATGTAAAATATTCTCAGTATTTGGAGGAGGAGAGAAAAAGCATCAGGAAAGGCTTGTCATAGGTGGTAGTACTTGGACTGTATCTTAAAGGTAGTTAGGACTGAAAATAGAGGTGAAAAGAGAAGACACTAATTTCAGGAATGAGAGAGCCCTGTGCAAAAGCCACAGTGGAAGACAAATGCTAAATTCTAGAAGTAACAAGTAGACCGTTGCTGGTGGAACACTGATTGGATTCATAGGGAACAACTCTTTTTTTCAGTATGAAAATAGACTTAATTTTCTCTTTTCCTCCAAAATTTCTCTGCCACCCCCTCTTTCTAAGGGTGCGCCATACTCTCTGATCTTTTTAAACCTTCAACAGATCTTTGGGCAAGTCATTTTAGAAATAATGGTTTCTCAGACAGCCTAGAGAACATTTTGTTCCATTTCTCCTGTACATTTCTCCTCTTATACTTTATAGCTTCAGGCCTCAGTGACTGGTCCAGGACATTGCCCCCACACAAGATACATTCTGCTGAGGTGGGATGGGAGGAGCATGTTATGGTATTGCCCCCACACAAGATTTTTGATAAATAACTTTATGTTTGCTATCTGAGTGGGGGGAAACATATAAATGACATTTATTTATTCTCAAGGAACACCTATTTGCCTCACAAAATCATAGACATCTAGTCAAAGGTATATCAAGTCATTAGCTTGAAATAAAGTTTAGGAGTGTGGTAAATTAATTTGTGTTAGTGTGTTAATAGGAACATTAACTAGCCAAGAAATCAATCCTCTTAATGTGTCTATTTAATGGGGTCTTTTCCTATCTCTGTCATCTGATAGTGGGAATTTAAATCTGAGAAGGAGGTCATGACAGTGTCACAGACAATAGAAGTGATATTTGGGGAGACTGGACGTTGAAGTGACCACATGGGCCTTTGATTTGCCCTTATCTAGAGCCTATTATTGATATAAAAAAAGCTCCCAGCCTATCTTTGCAATTCCTCCCACTGCCAACAAAGTCCCCACTACCTGTAGTCCCTGTAGTGTCTGAAAAGTATCCATTTGTCCAGAACCCTTCCTTTGCTGCCATCTTGTGTTGATTTTGAGATAACAGGAAAACATTTTTAAGAAAGAGGAAAAAAAGTCCTAGGTAGACTGATCCAACAAAAATGTAATTGAAGAAAGACTTGAAAGATAAAAAAAAATTTGTGGATTTAGAGCTTGAAGAAGTTTTACAGGTCATCTAATCAGCTCCACAGAAGCAGAAACTGAAGCCTGGAAAGGCAAAAGCCACTTACAAGCAGTGTAACCACACTGAGGACTTTGTATTATATCCTGGAGATAATAATAAACTACTCTAGAAAGAGCCTTAAGAGCATCTACTCCAACACTCCATAATGCAGAGGAACCAAAATTATGTATTTGAGCCTAAAACCTTATGCTTTCCCCACTACCCTGTGCATTCTCTGTCTAGTTCAATCAGCTCATTGTACAGATAGGGAAGCTAAGACAGGACACTGAAGTGACTTTACCAAAATCACACAGCTGATGGGAATGAGAACCTGGCGATGAAGCTAGGTCTTCCAACTCCATACCTTTTTTTTCCTATTCTAACACATTGCTTCTTCCACTAAGTGACTGTATGACCTTGGCCAAGTCACTTCACTTCTCATTCTAATTTTACAGCTGATGAGAAAAATGAGTGGTTATACTAGATTATGCCCAAAGTTTCTTGTTTCCACTTTTTGAGAGATTATGAAGTTTTCAAGGCACAAAAATGTCAATGATTTAGCAATAAATGATTTAGGATAAATTTAGGATAAATTCTCTATTAGGGATTTCTTTTGTAGTTTTCCCAGTTGTCTCACAAACCAGTGTATTTTACTTGTCATTTTAAAAAATGGAGCATAGCAGGAGAGAGAACAAATATTCTCTTATTTGGCATGATGGGAAAATGGTAAAAATAAATATGCAGGCTAACTATGAAAATACTTTAAACTCTTAAACCTTTAAAGCATCATGGAGTGGTGGATAGAATGTTGAATTTGGAGTCAAAATGGCATAGGATTGAATCTTACCTCAGACACTTAGTATCTGCATGACCATGGGCAACTCATCCAGCCCTTTTGAACCTCAGTTTCCTTAGCTATAAAATGGGGATTATAAGGGCTTCTACCACACAGAGTTATTGTGAGGCTTGGATGAGATAATATATGTAACGTGTTGAATTTTAAAGCTCTATATAAATGTGAGCTTTAAGATCTCTTTATATTATGGAATATTGAACTAGAGGCTCTAAAAGCTCTTTTTAGCCTCACTTTCATTTCACAGAAGTAGTTTACTCTTAAGTAAGAAGTAGATTACTTGTATCTCTAGGTCTAAGATGTAGTCCAAAGTCTTCAGGTTAGTGTTTAAAGCCCTTCACATTCTGACTTTCATCTACCTTTCTAGTCTTGTTTCCAGTTACTCCCTATGTGTCCACTCAGTGTTCCACCCACAATGGCCTACTTCCTGTTCCCAGATTTTAGCATTCATCTCCCACCTCAGACTTTATATGGGCAATCCCTCATGCCTGGAATCCATCCCCTCTCTTTACCTCTACCCATGGAAAGCCCTAAAAACCTTTAAGGCTCAGCTGATGTGCTACCACTTGTGGGAAATCTTTCCTGATGCTTTCTTTCTCTTCCTCCAAGTATTGTGAACATGCTTATATTTTTACATGTTGTAACATGCTCCCCCCTCCCTAGCAAAATGTAGGCTGCCAGTATTGGTTTATTGATGAATCCATTGATTTTTATATCTCTGTTGTCAGGTAGTAGGATTTTAAAGTTAAATGAGAGTCCAGATGATGTGTGTGCGTGTGCATGTGTGTGTGTCCTTACTTTTTGTTAACTTTTTTTTGGTATGTCAGATCTCACAGATGATATCTCGTGAAAAATGACCCAATTGAAACTCTCTGAACTGTTTTATGTGTGGCTTTACCTTTTAGAGTTGAAGGGATTAGAAAAAAATTCAAGCTGTTTGGACTAAATTGGATCCAATGATCACAAACCCTCAAGAGGCTGACAAGGAGTGTTTGTGTGTGTGTGTGTGTGTGTGTGTGTGTGTGTGTGTGTAAGGATGAACCAATGCATGAATAAAGAGCTCACACCCATGAAGAGAAAATCTTAAAATGCAGCTTTTTTCTCTCTACTCAGCAGGGTCTTCCAGTCAACTTGTATCTCACTTCCCACACTGCATTACTAGGGCAGTAACTGTTTAATAATTATGCTGCTCCATAGAGTCTCAAACCTATTTAATGTACTACAAAGAGTCCTGGACTTGAAATTAGGAAACCTGAGGTCCAATTTTATTTCAAAAACCTATTAGATGGTATGCACGAATAAGCTGCCTAAACTTTCTGAACCTGAATTTCATCATCGTCAATCGGATTGTTCCCATCATCAATGGGAACAATAATAATACTTTCACTGCCTACTTCAAAGAGGGGGGAAAGTGCTCTGTAAGCCTGAAAGCTCTTCCTAAGTATCAACTGTATGACTCTTTTTTTCCACTGCCACAAGTGTCTTGTAAAGCAAGGAACTCTAAGGTTTACTCCAGTGCAAACATTTTGCTGGTGAGCACAAGGGCTACTTACTGCCAAAGGTGCCTGTGGCAGACAGCAGCAAGAGGGAACTCTCCGTGGTCCTGAATCAATGTTTTCCTGAGCATGCTGGTCAGGTTTACTTTTCTCTTTAATCACCTAATTCCAATCTTGCCCTCAGGCAAAATAGAATATATGGTATATTTTGGTAGGTCTTTTTTTTTTCTTTTTGGAGGGGGGAGGGCAGCGCAATTGAGATTAAGTGACTTGTCCAAGGTCACATGGCTAGTAAGTGTTAAGTGTCTGAGGCCCCATTTGAATTTAGGTCCTCCTGACTCCAGGGTTGGTGCTCTATTCACCTTGCCACCTAGCTGCCCTATTTTCACAGGTTTTGGGAAAATTTCCACTCACCCAAATAAATTTCTAACCTGAGTGTTACCTGGTCTTTATAGCAGGGTTAGAGAGTACAGAACAATGGCTATCTGAAAGGTGGGGATAGAATACCACTGATAGAGGAAAGTCTACATATAGAATAAAGAACCTGAGGAAAGCAAAGAAAAAAAATTATATAATTCAAAATGTTCCTTGTAACCATCCTTTTCTCCTTTCACTCATTACCCCAAGTCTAATTCCTTGTGAGCATGCCATAAACCTAAGGGAGAGAAGAGTAGTCTCACAATTGACCCAAAGGCACCAGTATTCAATAATGCAGATCATACTATATTAGCCGTATCCAATATTCAGGGATGGGGAATAACTGGGGGCAAAATAATATAAATAATCCCATTGTATATGCTCATAATATGCACAATATTGGTAATAACCCCCTACTTCTTTCAAATGAATCCATTTTTCCTATCCTCTGATAATGACAAAAATAAACTACTGGCATTCCACTGGCTCCATGCATTGGTCAATATCAACAGTTGGTAGTGTCAACCAGACCAAACCAGCCTCTAACCTGCGGATGGTCAGAGTCAAACAAAGCAGGGTAGAGACAGGAAAGTCAGGAATCAAACAGAAGTTTAATTTCAAAATGAAGAAATCAGCTTGCAAGCAAGCAAAGTGATCTAGACACATGAGACCAGGATCCTGCTACTAGTAAGGGGACTGCCTTAGTGTGGTCAAACCTTCATTTAATTTGTAACTAGACAGAGAGTCAAACTGTATAGTGTAGCCACACTGGTGAGGCACAACAGCAACAGTGGGGCCAGGTTGTCTAGTAACAAAAAGTCTATCCGTTGCAGGGCTTCATGTCCCTAGGCCTGTTGGTACTTGCCCCAGCTCAGGGATCTTCAGTTCCAGGATTTAGTTGCAGCTGAGTTCATTAAGAGGGTAAGCACAAAGGATTGTTATGGCAAACTCAGTGTGCAGTCTGCTTGTTGGGCCTTAGTCCTGGGTGTCTCCTAATATCTTGACAGTAGTGTAAGCATTTACCAAAAGGTTAAAAAGACACAATGCTAAGACTTAATACAATAGCGATACAAACATTATCTTGGTAAATTTAAATTTAAACTATAATAGATTTTTCTACTTCTCTCTCTGACCCTTTTCATTGTTCCCAGCAGTCTGCTTTGCTTTGAGGGACTGCTTATTGGTAACGTAATGGGGTGGGATTAAATCAGCAGTTCTCAACCTGTGGGTTATGTTCAATTTGTAACAATGAAAATACATCCTGCATATCAGATATTTACATTACTATTCATAACAGTAGCAAAATTGTTTATGAAGTAGCAACAAAAATAATTTTATGGTTTGGGGGTCACCACAACATGAGGAACTGTATTAAAGGGTTGTGGCATTATGAAGGTTGAGAACCACTGGACTAAATGATCATTAAAGCTTTTTTTTCTATTCTAAAGTGCTCATGGGTCTAATAGAACTTTTTATTTGCACAAACACAGACACACATCACACACAAGCACTGATATATACATAAGCCCTTATATCAGGGTTCCTGGAAGAACTGTGATTGGATAATTCTGTTATTTGAACCCTGAAATGACTAGAAAGCTTCACACACACACACACACACACAGCCTTTATTCTCCAGGATCAAAGGGGTTCTTTTTCAATGGTAGCTACTATGAGTGGGGTATGGATTTCCTCTTCAAGAAACCCCCATTGTCTTCAGGAGATTGACTAAAAATTAAAACAAAAGAGAATTGGAAAGTAATTGGAAATGTATTGCTTTTCTTACTCACTTTCAAAAAGTTGACAATTCTAAGTTTCTGGGGCTTCTCCCCACTAGAGGGAGCATGGAGAACTAGAGGTTGGCATGAGAATCTGATTCCCTGAAAGGCATTTAACCATCTCTTAACACTGTCAAGCTCTAACATCATTTGGCTGCCTAGTGTTTCTGATGGTGTCATGATTTAATCAATGAGAGTCTTTTCAGTGATAGAGGGTACAACCCACCTGTGTAATTCTTATTCATGGCTATCTATAATTCTTCCACAGGAATATCCATTCAAAATGCTGAATGCCTTCTTATTTTTTTTCATATTTCAGTAGTACCACCGTAGCAATCAGGCTGCCCAGCTCTAGTCTCTAATTCTCCCTTCATGACTGGCTCACTCCTCTTTTGTCCATTTATTCCCTTGATAATATCTTGTATGCCACTTCTCATATATAGTTCTTCACTGGTAACATGCTGTATCCTTACTTATACCTCCATTGTGTCTTTGTATTGCCTTTTAGAGAGTTTGTAATTTTTATTCTTCGGATATTATTATATCATAGGAGTCACATCCATGTAGCATCGCTGAGGGACTATTGGGTTAAAGAAATGGATTCAACAAATATATTCAACAAACATTTGCTTATCACTGAATACACGCAAAGCATTATGGCACAAAGAAGACACTATTGTGCTATTATTCTATAACTAATACTACCCCATCATCTACATGAAAGGGCAAGATCAAATGCTATGTCATGACAGGTCCCAAATTAGGCTGTTCTGCCTCTAATGAAAGTTTTGATATTAAAAGACTTCTTTGACTCACCTCTTCAGGATGATCAAACTGCAAGATTAATAATATGAGATTTCAGACTGACTCCTCTATTGAACTGGATATGATCAACAGAGGAATTGCTTGAGGAATTCATATCCATCACTAGCTGTGAACATGAACTAACTGCCTTTTGTGGAGAAGACACATGGTTGCTCCCTAAGTTATTAACACATTACCTTGGCTGCACTATCTGTAGCTGATCCAGAGATGATTGTCATAAAAGCATTGGAAAAAAGTGATGTCTGCAGACCTGGAACTGATTCTGATACTGAAAAGACTGTAAGGGAGAAGAATCCATGTACTAAGCTTGACCAGGAAACCTTGATTAAGACTCCATATTGATTTTGTAAGGATTTCATTATGGTGGACTGATTTTCAAAATCACTGAATCCCCAGAGTGGAAAGAACCTTAAAGACTTCTGAGTTCAACTGGGCCATTCACTGCAACAATCAGAACTTTGCATAGATTATTTGCAAGTCACAGATTGTCAGGAATAAAGAGATAAAATTGTAAAGTGCTTTGCAAAACCTTGAAATGTTACCTAAGTGCTAGTTGCAATTATCATTATTGTTATTATTATTATTTCTGATAATGCTTGCATTTTCCTCACTGGAGTAGAGCAAGTTCTTAGAGGGGCTTGTGGACAGGTAAGCCATCTTCCTGCTACTCTTGAAACTTGACTTAGGGGGCTGAACACTAGTCACTCTGTGTTGGCTTCTTTTGCCTCTACTCCTTTTCAGATGTAGCTATATTAACAAATCACTAGCTATCATATTGTAGTAAACAGAATGGTGCAATTGGGTTAGGAAAATCATGGTAGTGTCAAACAGAAGACACAGGTAGCACCGAATACAGCAAAAACAGATATTACAACATTTTACCATCATTCCAAAGTGGTATTCTCCTATGGTCCCAAATCTCAACCTCAGGCAGCTAGCTACCAGGGACAGGGTGTAAGGTTTGCTGTAGATGTGTTACATCCCAGTATTTAGGCTGCTATGCTGTTTCTCTAATGGATCAAATTCTGATAGAGAGCAAGTTTAAACATTCTGGGCTGCCTGCACATCACTGAGAGATTAGGAATCAGGTAATGTAGTTCCCATGAAAGAATGGTAGAAGTAAAGCTCCCTTACATTACTGTATATGTATAACCCATATCTGATTGCTTATTGTCCCAAGGAGGGGGAAGGGGTAGGAGAGAGGGAGGGATGGAATTTGGAACTCAAAACTTAAGAAAAATTGTTTAAACATTGTTTTAACATATAATTGGGGGAAATATATTAAATTAGAAAAAAAAGAAGTAAAAATCCCCTTCAGGGTTAGCAAGCCATGGGAGGGTGGGCCTTAGTCACTTCTTCTACTGGAGGGAATGGAGGAGGGAAAGAAAATTCACTGCAATCTCATCAAACCATAAGGCCACCTCCCATGCCCATTATTTCTTTCCCCCCATATTCTTCCCAGTGTACATTTAAAAAACCTTACCACCACTATGTGCTTGGAGTTTATATCTCTTGAGCACTAAGCATCCTAGGAAGACAGGAGGGAAAGATGTTATATCCAGCTATTACAATATTGGCAAGGCGCCAGAATGTTCCCAGTCTTAGTATGTGTTTCAGACATTTGTGGATAGAAATGTGAAGTACAGATTCTTCCAGAAGAACAGTTTTGGAGAGAAAGTATTTATAAACCACCTGAATGAAGCTTGTCTTAGTAGGGCAAAAATAAAAATAAAAATAATAATAATAATAATAATAATAATAGCTGCATATAGAAGGATATAAATTGCCTTTGAGTCTTTTCCCCCATGAGGATTAATCTTTGCTGAAAGCAAGGGAACTGAATCAATTCTTACCATTATAATTGAGATCATGAAGCACGTGTCATCTAGAGTCCAGTGAGTGGAGGAGTCCGTCTGACATCTCCATGTTAGTCAACTGTGAAAATGTTCCTCTTATGATGACTTGACAATTTGACTAAATGACTAAAAAGCATTTCTTCTAAGCAGGGCTTCTAGACATTTTTAGTTTCATGGCAGTCTGGTGAAGCCCATAAACCCCTTTTCAGAATAATGTTTTAAAATAATTGAGGGATGTGCTAAATTTCAGTTAGAGGTTAGTGAAAATAATGATGTAATTGTTCTCCCATCCAAGTTCATGGACTTCCTGAAATCTGCCCAGGGATTTCTTGGGGATCTGTGGACCACAAGTTAAGAATTCCTTCTCTAGAATCTCTTGGCAAATCCTTGGGATTCACCAGAGCCCTAAAAAGAAGACCTCTCAGGTCATCACAACAGTGGAAGTGAAGGCACATGGCATTTCTTTACCCACTAGCAGAACACAGTCTCCCAAAGGCTATTCTCTTGTTGGCTAAAGTATTATCATACATAGTGGGGAAGAAGAGGCATAATTCTGCTTTGGATTCTTTGGTGCAATGCAGTGATTTTTTTCCCCCTCTTTGACTTCCTTAGTGTTTTGTATCTTTTGAAATTCCACAGTTGTATACTGCAGGGATTCGAAAGCAGTTTCTGCAATCATAAAGTACAGTGACGTTGAAGGTCTGTTCATTCACCCCTTGTGTGTGCACTGATGCTTACTCAGCACATTCCCTATGCCTTAGTTGGTTTGTCTTTAAAATGGAGATATGGTCATATGCCTTCCTCTTTGGGAAGTTATGAAGATAAATGAGGTTTGAGTTTCTTGAGATTTCAAGACATTATTATTGCTGTGGGTTTACAGATTCACAGACACTCCTGTCTTCCACATATGCCCTATGGCAATTCATGTTCCTTTAATATACTCCAGACCAAGGTGATAAAAATAACCATCTCTGCATCAAATAATTCCTTTGTAGACTTAACCCTTTTCAGGATTGGGCACCAGTGAGTAATCTTTCCCCAACACCTCAAATGGTAAAGCCTAATTCAACTCTACAATGCACTTCACAGAAAAATACCTCCCCTATCTACTTCACTGGGCTGTTGTCAGTTTCAAATGAAAATGCCTATCAACCAGGAATGTGCTGCAACTAGCTTGAGGTGGCTCTCAAGATTTGATGGTTAACATTTCAGTTTGAGGGTTTTCATCTTAGAAATTGGCAAAAGCTACAAATCAGGACTTGACTTCTTGTTTTGTTGACTGTCCAGACATAAGAAAGCAATGGAGAAAATGTTAATAATGCAGGTTAAATTTCAAAGGGTGTGGTGCATTCTCCTCCTCCTCCTTCTTCTTTGAAAAGCCAGTTGTTAAACATTCACACTATTGACCAAAGATGATTTGAAAGTTTGCCCAGGAAGATGGCGGCGTAGAAGCAGCAAGGTCCCATAGCTCCCACATTGCCACCCTAAACACCCAGAAAATATGAGCCCAGAGAAAGCGTAGGACTCTCAGACTCACAAAAATACAGAGAACACATCTCTCGCTGAAGGCAGCTCGGCAGCAGGGGCTCAGCATGGCCCAGGAAGTGAAGGCCAGAACAGCCTGAAGTCGAGACCAAGGCCAGGCCTGGGACGGTGGGTCTCAGCCGGAGCCGAGCCCCGCAGCCAGTCTGCAGGAGAGATCTACAGCCTCCAGCACTTCTACATCTGCCAAGGCATGAGGAACAGGGGCGGGAGAGGGGCAGCTCCACTGCAGCGGAGCAGAGACCCGGCCAGCCCAAAACCACAGCGGTGGCCAGGCAAGGCCCCAGGGCGGCCACAGAGCGGGGAAGAAAATCTAAAGAACCTGCCTGAGGGGAGCTTCTGTCAGAGAGGTTAGTGAAAGTTGAAACTTTGAAAATTAATTTGGGGGTGATAAAGCAGTTTGGCCATTCTGCCCCCGGGGCAAAGAAGCAGTGGGGGAAGGGAACTGCTGGATCTGCAGGAGGCCCCCACCAGGTTAGGGGGACTGAATCGATTGATCAGGGCCAAGTGCTCTTTCGTTGAGTGGCCTGGATCCGGATCATGGTCTTGGGTGGTGGTCCTGAGGTGCACTTTCA
>CM053597.1:70201933-70213285 GCA_028646575.1 Pseudocheirus occidentalis
TTTTTTTAAGGCTGTTGGTAAGTTGAAAAAAAATTTATAAAGGCCACATTTAAGTAGAGAAGAGAATTTTTGTAGCTAAAGCATAAAAAGAACCTAAATGTCATAGTTCCAGAAATCTTAAAACTTCCCAGATGTCTTAGAACCAGAGCACAAAGTAGAAACAGGAAGAATATACAAGTGACCTCCTACGAAACTCCCAGGAACATGATGCAGGCATGTATAGGAAAGAATTTAGGAAGACCTGAATTCAAATCTGGCCTCAGACACTTAACACTTACTAGCCGTTTGATGTTGGGCAAGTCACTTATCCCCAAGTGCCCTACCAACCCCCTTCCAAAAAGCAAAATAATAATAATAATAATAATAATAATAATAATAATTTAAGTATTGAGGAACCACACATTAGATAACACATGGTGGCCACTACCATAAAGCAGTAGAGAGCTTAGAATAAGATATTCCATAAGGCAAAGGATATAAGGTTTGTAACAAGATAACTTAGCTAAAATAAGTACAGCCATGGAGGAGTAAAAACTAATCTTTAATGAAACAGTTCTCAAAAGTCCTAAGCATTCCTGACTAAGACTAGAGCTGGGTCAAAAACTTCAAATTTTTTAAAAAGGGAGTCAAGAGAAACATAAAAAATTAAACATAAACATACTAAACAAAGATAAACTGCTTAAATTCTTTTCATTATCAGGAAGTATAGAGGAAAGACAGAAAGCCTAGTGTAGCTGTTATATCATGATGGTCCTAAAAGGAATGGAAATGACAGTACATGGAGGGGAGGAAAAGAAGCAAGATAAAGATTTTTTTTTTCCTTTTTGCTTTTTGGAGGGCAGTTGGGGTTAAGTGACTTGCCCAAGGTCACACGGCTAGTTTTTTGTGTTAAGTTTCTGAGGCCGGATTTGAACTCAGGTACTCCTGACTCCAGGGCCGGTGCTCTATTCACTGCGCCACCTAGGCGCCCCCAAGATAAAGATTAAGAAAAACATCTCCAAATATAACTGAGCTAAACAAGCAAAAGTTAACAGAAACAAAAAGAAAGGGGTGTATGTGGAAGGGGAGAGGAATAGGTGACACCTAAGTAAAACTGAAGGTATTACACAAAGTAAAGCTCTTGCACAGAATTGGAACCTAAGAATTACCACAAATTGGGGAATGGCTAAATGGGTTATGGAATATAAATGACAATACTGTCATACTCTGATAATTTCAAAGAAACCTGGAAAGATTTGTACGAACTGACACAGTAAAGCAAGCAGAGACAGGAGAACAATTTATTAAATGCTTTTAGTAATACATTTATAAAATGATAGTATTGTGAAGACAAATAACATTTAAAAACTTAGAACTGACCAGAATAACTACCAACCATGATTTCTGAAGACTGATGAGGAAACATGCTGCTCATCTAGAAGAGGTGAAATATTTAAGAGTACAAAATTATATTTTTTTACATTACCAATGCAAAATTTTGCCCAACTATACATGTTAAAGTTTTTTTTTGTTTTCACTTCATAATGGAAAAGGGAGTTTCTGATCAAAAATTAATTTTTTAAAAAGTTACGTATAAGGGCAGCTAGGTGGTGAAGTGAATAGAGCACCAGCCCTGAAGTCAGGAGGACCAGAGTTCAAATTCAGCCTCAGACACTTAACACTTACTAGCTATATGACTTTGGGCAAGTCACTGAACCCTAATTGCCCTGCATTCCCCCCTCCAAAAAGGAAAAATTAAAAAAGTTATATTAAGCACCTCCACTTTCTCTTTTACTTTCTTCAGGACTCTTTGTAATAAAAGTTTTCCAACTTTATCATTCAACTGAAATTCTCATCCCCCTCCAAATGACCAATGATCTCTTAATTCTCAAAGGTAATGGTCTTTTCTTAATTTTCATCCTTATTAATCTCTATGCAGTATTATACTGTTGATGAACTTCTCCTGAATGCTGAGCTCTCCTCTTCGGCTTTTCTAACACTCCTCTCTTGGTTCTCCTGTCTGCCCACTCCTTTTCAGTCTCATTTCTTGGTTCTTCAACCACATTTTGCATACTGGGCTCTTCTCTCTATGCTTACTTGGCAAACTCAATCCACCCTTATGGGTTCAATTATCACTATGCACATGACTCTCAGACCCATATTATTTAGCCCTAGTCTTTTCTGAGCTTTCACTTCGCATTGCCAACTGCCTTTTTGAATTTCCAAGTGATGTCAAAATCTTATAAGTGTTCAAAAACACAACTTTCCTTTTCTCCCAAACTTTGATCTCTTCTGAAGCTTCCTATTATTGTGGAAGACATCACCATCTTCCAAGGTCACCTACTGTAAGTTTCGTTATGTCTACTAGCCCTAACCTCTCCCTATTCCAATCCTTCTCCACACAGTCACTTGTAATTTTCAATAAAAAAGGCCTATTTCATTCCCCTTCCACAGTCAACTTCCAGTGGCCCCTAATTCATTATAACTTGGCCCCTTCCAACCAATTCCCAACTTATTATTTCCTTTTTTTACTCCTTCAGGCACTCTATGATCCAGCTATGACTGTAGCCTTCTTGCTGTCTTTTGCACAGGAGGGTCCATCTTCTATATCCATGTCTTAGTATGTCTATCCCCCATTCTTGGAACATGTTCTCTTCTTACCTCTGCCTCAAAATCCTTGGCTTTTCCCAGAGCTCAGTTCAAATGCTACCTTTAGCCAGAGCCCTTTCCTGGTGACCAATGATACCGGAGTTTCCCCTCTTTAAAGGGTCACTTCCATCTATATTTCTTTATCTGCATAATTAAAATATAAGGTCCTTTAAGAGCAAGGACTAGTTTTCCCTTTTTTGCACAAAGTATTTAATATTTATTAATTTTTTGATCAAGTGTCTTTGCTTGACAAATCAAAACACGGTGGTGGAAGTACATGGAACTAGTTTTTGTTTGGATTATAGCATTAATTTGAACTTCAATTAATCTTGTCTACAGACCTATCTGTGGTTTGCAGATGCTACATTGGTGGTTTTAATGATTAAGTATTCTCATGTAGATTAAATAATAACTATTGAATAATATTGAATAATAACTATCGATCACATCACAATTTAATCAATGTTATTTCTTTATCAACTTGATAAGCTTATAGAATGGTAAGCCTTTGTCTGGGACTTCTGACTGTTTTTTTCCAGTGGAGGATATGGATATATCCTCCCCTCTGGCACCCTCCTGGAAACTTGGTTTCACTGGTAAGATCTGCCTGTAAAATGAACAGGTTCTCAGACTCTTGGAAGGACCTAACTTTTGCATTGTCTTATGAAAGGGAATCAGAAAATGCCTTTTCTGCCTCTCAGGCTATCCTCTGAGAGTGATAGTATAGGATTCCCATCAGTCTTGGGATAGGGAGTACCTAAAATGCAGACATGATCTCACCCATAGTCAAAATTACTGACCTCTGCCCTAAAGAAACATTTTGGCAGTAGTCAGAAGTGCTGAAAATTCCTCTCTAGGCGCCTTAAACTCAAGGAGGTTCCTGAACCTGACCTCTTAGCTTAAGAAGCAGCATGTATGTCCCAGATAGCTAGATTCTGTAACCCATCAATCAGCCTTCTAACAGCAGCATGATGATTTCTTTGCACCAACTCAAGGGGTTTTGTCTGAAAATAGCCAAATTTGGGGAATTTGACCTAGTAAGAGGAAGGTGAACTTCCAGAGCAACATGCCTCCTTTATCACATAGCTAGTCACTTGCTACTGAGAAACCACCCAGAGACATGGGCCAGTAAAAGTTCAGTTATGATATGGAAGATCAAAGAACCCAGACTAAGCAATTATAAGCGAGTTATCTGGACTCTTGTGGCTCTCTTAGGAAGGGTCTGTCTCAACAGCTCAAGAGAGTCTCTCTTATGAGGAAAATTCAAAGATTAGGGTGGCTCTTTGCTTTTAGGATTGAATACGTCCCTGTCGAAAGCAGTTCTCCAGTGTGTAGAAAGGCTAATTAGCTGATAGCCCAAATTCATATAATTCTAGGGAGATTTCAAGTGACGGAATGGTGTTTGGTGGGAAGATTTTTAGACCCAAAGAACTCACTGGAGATGAGTTGTTTGAATTGTTTATAGGCTATTTTGAGTATCTTTGGGTTTTCTATGGGGTAGAATAAACAGTTGAAAACTTAAAGGGTTACCTCCACTGCTTATTTAAAAATCTGGGGAATTTACCTCCATTTGTGGAGACTGGACAAGCTATATTAAAGGGGACTAAAAAAGTGAGTAAAGACACGTTAGGCTATGGCACTGGTCCAGTTGAGTCATAATGGAGGTCTTTAGGATGCTGACTGGAGAAAACAGAAGAGAAGGAATGGGAGAGTGCTACAAAGCAGTTGGTCTTGGTAAGTGATAGATATGAAAGGTGAAGAAAAGGGAAGAACCAACAAGCCACCATCTCAAACACAAGCGCTGGCTGAACAAACAGTTGCAAATACATCCACAAGTAATAGTTTTAGGGAAAAGTTGTTTTAGATATCAGATCTGAGGTACTAGTGGAAAGTCCTTTAGACAACTGAAGATGTACCTCAGAAGCTTGTGAAAATATACCTCAGAAGTTGAAAAGCCTTTTGAGTCTGCATATAATTCCATAGTTGAAGCCCAGGAGAAACACAGAGAAAGAGGTATTAGGAAGATATGGCCAATGGATAGTTCTCTATGCTCATAATTATTAGGGCACTCTCCCCCCAAGTAGATTTGTTTACATGTTTTCTGCCTAAGTAGAACATGAGCTTCTTGAGGGCAAGGACTGTTTTCTAATTTGTCTTTGTACCTCTCTTACCCATCAGTTCTAACATATACCCCTGAATTATGAGTAATTCCTTCTAATTGAACAAAAAAAATCTTCCCAATCAACATATTCCATCTTTAAAAAAAACCCCAACAATTTTTAGAATCTAGTTTTAAAATGGGGCTGATCTCTCTGCTCTGGGAATCCCCAAGTAGTTATCAAAGGCTGAGAAAAGAGTGAAACCAACACGGAACTCAGAGAAAACAAAGAAGCCCAGGTACTATCAGGAAACATGTTAAGAAGTGAGGGTTTTTCAGAAGCCTTCCCTAAGGGGAAGGAAGGTTGACAGTTAAGTCAAAAGTGCTCTAAGCAATGACTTTCCCAGAGTTACTTTTTTTGTAGATGTCATAGCAAATATATCTGTCAACATGCAATCACAACTTTATGAAACCTATATGAAAACTAGTTTTACAGGAAGAGAAATTAACATGCATGTGGCACCCAAAGAGTTCACAATCCACATAGAAGTTTACATGTTTACAAAAGTAGCACAGAGGAAAGAGAAAACACAAATCTCAACCTAAAGGAATGTGGTATGGAAAGGGAAAGGTACAATAAAGGTGGGGAAAAGCAAACTCTTCTTTCCCAAAGAAAAGGAGAGGATCAAGGTGACAGCAAAATTGTGCATTCTTTTCCCTTGGGAACTGCTAGACTGTGAAGATATGATGATTGGTTTCTCTGTTTCCCAGTCTCGTGCAGCTTGACTGGCATCTTTCTTGACTCCCAAGGACACACAGGGAGTTCAGATTGCAATGGAAACTACAAATTATGTCAGCTGGGGTAGGGTTCATCCATGACATTTTCAGAGCCTTCTGTGTACACCGAATCCAGTGTTTCTGAAAATATGGCACATCAAAAAAGACAAGTTGTTCTGGGGATCCCTTAACATAACCCCATTTAGAAGTTAAGGTTGTAGAAGTTGAAGCCTGTCACTGCTACTTTCTCTCGCCCAGCCCCCATCATGAAACGGGCCATAGTATTTCTCTTTAAAGACTTTGATGAATTGGGGGAGAAAGACAAAATGTTAAAGTTAGCACCAGCTGTTTACATGACAAGCTAGATCTTCTAGGCTTGGGATAGGTGGTGCACTGAATATTTCCCTGGAAGCAGAATGTGGTTTTAGGACCCAATAGCTATCTTGACCTTGATGGGGTCACTTCATCTCTGGGCCTGAAATTCCTCAATTGCACAATGAGGCAGTTACCTCCAAGGACCATTCTAGCTGCAAGCCTAGGATCCTGACATGACATGGATGGCTGGGCTCAGTTGGTAGTGCTGTGGTAGACAGACAAATAGGACTGAAGTAAATTGAAGGAGTCAACACCTGCTTAGTCCAGGTGGCAGTGTTTGAGTGCAGAAGTGCTAGGGATAGGTGGAACAGCTGTAGAAAAATAATTAGGCCTCAGTTCTCAAAGCAGTTTTGAATATTTAAATCTGGAGGCTCAGAAAAGAGAACCAATTTAAGATGTACAACTCCAAAGGGAACTCTAAACTTAAAATGCTTCTTTTACAAGGCATCACTTTTTTTAAAAGGTGGATAGCATGATCAATATATCCCTAGTTACCAAAGACTAAAGGGCCTCATGATTTTGGATGTTCAGTATATTATCATAATTATGGCAAGGGTGGTGGTAGGATGGGCCTCAGCTGAGTATGGGGGAATAGGTTGGATAAAAATGGTAGGCAAGGGAAAAGTCTTAGGGTGGGCAGCTGGAATAAAGCAGGTCATTCATTAGACAAAAAATTAGCAAAAGTCCTAAACAGGCAGAGTACTGTGTTTTGAGAAGTAACTGTTTGGAAGCTGTTAACAAGTCAGCTTCAGGAAAATCTAATGGTAAATAGCACACTAGATACCAATAATAAGAAATAGAGGTAGCATTCTTGTCCCTGCCAAAGATTGAAAGTTCAAGGAAGGATCCTATTACCAAAAAAGTCTCCAAGCTTGTTAGTTCCTTAGACAGTCACTCTGGTATACCTGAGGATAAAAGAGCCCCAATTACTAGAACTGGGGTACAAGTCCAAGTGCTTGGTCAGAGAGCAAATAAAGAGGACAAGGTTAGATAAAAGAAATAAGTTTAATACTTTGGAAGAATGGTCAAAGTTTAGTTCAGGACTGAAACAGGACGGCAGCTAAAGCTTTGAGGGATGTGTCTGACTGGATATTCTCCCACAAAGTTAGGGTATCCATTAGAAAAATGATTTATCACCACTAGATGCACTGCTGTGATGAAGGAAGTTTAGAAGAGCAAAGATGAGTCAATCAATGCCAAAAACAGTACACCTTTAACACAACCTGTGAGTTCAAATGGAGACAAGTATAGCATTGAGTGGGAGGGAAGACAAAGGCAAAAAATACTGTAACAATATCCCTGACCACTAATACTACAAAGCAGCCCAAATCCCCTATGTTTCCCTCTAGGCCCTAGAGTCTAGGGTTTAGTCATTTCTAAGCTTTAACTTAACAGTAACCCTAACCTCTCCTCCCCCATTCACCAGGGTAATGACTAAAGGGTAACAACTAGGAATGTTGTCCAGGAGCCTCAAGCAAAATAGTTTTCAGGTGATGATAGTAAAGTCTAGCACAGGTATTTCAAAGACTTAGCACATTGTTAAACCAAGCAACTTCTAGGGACTTTTGGATCCATTTTTATTCCATACATCTCTAAGATCAAAAGGGAGGTGCCAGTTAAGAAATGAAGTTTCTAGGAAAAGAAACATAACACAGGATTCTGAAAAACACTCTAAAAGAAGGGAATACTAAGAAGGAAGAGTATGTCTAAAGTATGGGAAGCTTGCTGGACAGAGTAGGCCTGAAAAAAAACCAAACTTTTCCAGTCTCTAATGAGTCAAAAAAAAAAAATGGCAAATGAAACTATTTTTTTCCTTAAAAATAGTCAAAGAAGGTTTTGAAAGTGAGGCTGCTGGGACGACTCCTGCAGCTGAGGTACTCCCAACTTTGAGCCAGCCCTTCAGCTTTCCCAACGATGCTACAGAGACTGGCCAGTAGCCACACAATCTCCCAACAGCTCCCTCGGCTTCAGAGCTAGCTTTGCTGAAGAGGTAAAGGTCATTTCAGAGCAGCTGCTGTTTCAAGGGCAAACAGATGTATCCAATGAGGCTGAGCTGCCACCTCCCAACCTGACTTTCTCGCCTTCTTTTCTGGACCTACCAATCGGTGACCAGCTCCAAGTGCAGCCCAGTGACAGCCTGTTCCCCCTGCCCTAGACCCGAAGCAGGAGCCTTCCCTGGCCATCACCAGTGACCAGAGCCTTCTGGGCCTCAAAGGGCTGCCAGCCCAGCCGACCCGGGCAGATGGCAGCTTAACGTGACCATGGAGCTGTGTAGCCTGGCTCCTGATGCTGCACAAGCTGGTGATTCCAGCTCCTTGCCCCTCCCCCCCCCCCCCAGCCGAGCACGGAGCTCAATAAGACCTATCTGCTTAGCTCAGGCGACCCAACCAGAAAGCAATCAGGCTCTGGATGACCAGACCAGTGGGGAAGGGGCCGTGCTTGAAGAGAAGGACTGCTCTGACAAGTATGTAAGACTTTCTTATTTAGCAAGTGTACCTTTATGACCTCCACCCCACAAAATGGTTTAGAAGGGCTGACGCCATTTGAAGTCTGTTTTCTCTATCTGCAAGAGCTCCCCAGCTCAGGAAGCACCCAGTGTGGCTGGGGCAGAGCAGCCCAGTGCCAGTCACCCCCAGAGGCCTTGAGCAGTCACAGGCAGCCTACCCAAAGCCACTCCAAAAAGTGGCCCTTTGGGGAAGATGGGCCAGGAGAAATGATCCCTGGGTAGGGTCTCTTTAGCTGTTTCCAGGAGGGGGCATCAGGCCCCTCCTTTGCTTGGGCAGAAAAGATGTTCATCTGTTCCCTTCAAAACCTCTGGCTTACCTGTCCTGCCTAAGTCCAGAAGGGAACCCTTGGTACCTCTAGGAGCTAGGCAGTAGAAAGGCAGGAGCAGTGAAGCGGGCAGGATGAAGGAAACAGAACAACCCACCAAAGCAGGGAATCATTTGCCCCCAGTAACCAAAGTGTCTCAACTCCTCCACAGCGAATCAGTGGCACCTCGATCCTCCTTATATCAGAGAGGCCGCCCCAGTGCCCGGGACCCTAAGTCCAGGAACCCCCAGGCACCTCAAACTTTGCAGCCCTTTACTCCTACCCATAGCAGGTCCAGAGCCCTGTCCAGGACACAGGAGCAGCGCCCTCCAGGGCAGACGTGCCCCCAGTGCCTTGTGCTGCAGAAGCAAGTGGAAAACCTCAAAAGCCAACTGACTGCCATGCAGTGCCTCAGTGGGGAACTCCACAGCCTTCAAGGTACAGCCCAGGATCCATCCACAGCAAACACTGGGGGCACCACCTGAATGGCAGGCCCTGGACTCCAGGGCCTGCTTTTCCCAAGGCGTGGGTCCTCTCATGGAGTCTTTCCAGGTTCGTCTTGTCTCCCCCTTCTTTCTCCCTCACCCCCATTCCCCACCCTACCAAATTGGAGCTAAGCGTATGGGTGGGGGTCTCCTGGCTGGGGCCAAGTTTTATTGAGAGGCCTCATCACAGCAGGTCGTAAGCACAGTGACCTCCAGGCTGCTCTACTGGGTGCTTCCCATCCCTACTTGTCAGGAAGAAATGGCAGGAGACAGCTGGATTCAAATCTCCTGTCTGCTGCTTCACTGTTACCTGGACAAGAAATTTCATCTCTTGAGTTCTCTCATTTGTAAAATGGGGCTAATGATTTCTTCTTCTGTCCCAGTTTTTGTAAGACAAAAGATGATAGATGTAAACCGCTTTCAGCTGCTTTCAAGGCTCTAGATTTGTGTTTCAAAGGGCTGGGCAAATATAGGGCATTTCCTGACAGGGAGTTCTCCAAGCAATTCCCTTCTCACAAGTACACATGCACACACGCACACAACACTCCTTTGTTGTACAGCCATCCCCTCCTTCCAGACTTCTGCCCATTCCTCTTCTGTTTCCTTTGAAATGAAGTGCTCTAAATGATCTAAGTTGAACTAGAAGAGGCCATCCTTTGTGCAGATGAAGACACTGGTCCAGGGGAAGCCACGTGACTTGCCCAACTTTACAGACTGTAAGCATTGCAGTTACGCTTTGGACACAAGTCTCATAGCTGGGAATAGGAAAAATAAGAAAGGTGGGGGCAGGTCAGAAACCTCCAGTAGCTCGGATTTGGCCTAGGGTTGGTTTCTTGGGGGTGGGGGGTACCACAGTATCGATGGGGTTTGAGATGTTGGTGGGACAACAGGAGAACATCTAATGGAAGTCAACCATGGAAATGATTCTAGAGATAGAAGGGGCCGGATCCAGGCTTCTGGAGGCCCAGACTCCCTCTTGGCCCGTATGGGGTCAGAGGAGTAGTCAACACTAAAGTCTTGGCAAAGGCAGATCTCCTTAGAGTTATGCTACAGTGTTAAGTTTTTAGCAAGGGAGGTCAAGAAACACAGGTCAGCTGGATGGTGTTAGCCTTCAGCTTAAATCTACACATTCAAAACAGAAATTCCCAGGTTCATATACAGTCCTCTCCCTTGCCTGTTAAAATGTTCATATCATTTTGTTTAATAATAAAGAAAATGTCAGAAAAAATAGTCAAAGAAAAATGAGGGCCTTATACATTAAGCCCCATTACTTGTCAAATCCAAACTTTCTACTTCATCTCTTTAAAATAAAATTAAGGCTGTTTAGCCTAGAAGAAGACTAAGTAGCTGCTGGATAGCTGTGCTCCAGTAGTTAAAGGGCAGTCCTGCTTGTCGCCAGAGAACAGCGCAACCAATAAAAGATGAAGAGGCTGCTTTGGCAGGGAAGGAATTTGTCCTGAAAGGTCAAACAGAGGCTGATTGGGCATTGGTCAACATGCTGTAGGTGCCGTTGCTGTTTAGAGGTGGGCACTGAACTCATTCTGTGATTCTGACAACTTAATATTTCAGCACTATCCCCAACTCTTCTCAGATATGTTCCCTAAGGTAAAGCTGTCCTAGCATGGCTCCTAAGTAAGAACCTCTTAATAAATGCCTGTTGAATGGGACTAACTAGTTAGCCTTCTCACTAACTTCCCTAAAGAATCTTCATCCTTCTTCCTATCTTGCCTTTGTACCTATAGTCACTCTTGGCTCCATTGGTGTGGTGGCACCCACAACTAACTTTCTCTCTCGATTCAGTTCACCTCCACCCCACTCAAAGCATTCTCCCCTCACTGACTTCTTCCCAACGGATAAGCAACTTTTTAAATTTCTCAAATTCACCTGGAGAGGTGGAGGGAAGGGACAATTATTTTAGCTCCACAAACCCTTCTCAAGAAGGAGCACTTCCTAGACACGCCCCCCCTAACTTTTTGCTAGGGGGCCCAATCTTCAAAGCTCCCGCTTCCTCTGGGGCATAACCGTTGTGGCCTCCCTAAAAAACCCGAGGCGGGGAGGTTAATGACCTCCTTTCAGAAATACAGCCTCCAGGGAGGAGGTGCAACCATGGTCCCCCTGGGGAGGCATAACATGGAAGCTCCATCCGGGCTTTATCTTGGTGGTAATCACAGAGGGCCG
>CM053597.1:70221583-70243981 GCA_028646575.1 Pseudocheirus occidentalis
ATAAATTTTTCCTGGTTCTGCTCTTCTCACATAGCATCAATTTGCATAAGCCTCTCCAGGTAAATATGAAGTCCATCTCCTTCCCATTTCTTATAGCGCAATAGTATTCCATTACATTCATATACCATAACTTGTTCAGCCATTCCCCAATTGATGGACATCCCCTAAGTTTCCAGTTTTTTGCCACCAGAGCTGCAATAAATATTTTTGTACATATGGGTCTTTTTCCCACTTCTATGATCTCTTTGGGATACAGCCCCAAAAGTGGTATTACTGGGTCAAAAGGTATGCAATTACTTATAGCCCTTTGGTCATAGTTCTAGATTGCCCTCCAGAATGGTTGTATCAGTTCACAGCTCCACCAACAATGCATTAGCGTTCCAATTTGTCAGGCACAATTCTAAGCATACTGGGCATACAAAAAAAGGCAAAAAGAGAGTCTTTGCCTTCGAAGAGTTTATATTCTAAAGAAGGAAACAACATGTAAACAACCAGGTAGATACAAGATATACAGAGAATAGATGGAAGTAAGTCTGAGAGGGGAAGTCTTGGGGGCAGGAGTGATAGAAAGAAAAAGAAAGAAGGAAAGAAAGAAAGTAAGAAAAAAGAAATAAAGGAAGGAAGGAAGGAAGGGAGGAAGGAAGGAAGGAAGGAAAATAAATAGTTCCTGCTTTTGAGGAGTTCAAATTCCAATGGGGGAGACAGCATGCCAATAACTATGTAAAAACAAGATATATACAGTAGAAATTAGAGATAATCAATAGAGGAAAAGTCCTAGAAAAATGAAAAGGATTGGGAAAGTCTTCTTGTAGAAAGTAGGATTTTAGCAGGGCCTTGAAGGAAGCCAGAGAAGCCAGGAGACAGAAAGGACCAACTATGGACAAAGTAAAGCTAACAAACTATTAGGCCAAAGAAGACAAACAGTATTTCAACAGCTTCCATTTTGATCATTGGTTTCCAAATAGTTTTCAATCTGTCAGGGAATGTGGTGATCACCTTGTGTTTGCTTTGTATGAATTTTGTATTGCTTTTCTGTACAGATGATACTTTCTTCCATAGAGTTTAAGTTCCTCGAACTCAGGACCTATAGGAGGTACTCAATAAATATTTGTGTAATGATAGATCAATTGATTTAACACATAGAGGGAGGAGAGACCAGGAAAGGCTTCCTTGAGTAGGTGGGATATGACTAGAATCTTGAAAGAAGATAGGGAAGAGGAGGCCACGGTAAGAGGATGGAGCATTACAGACATAGGGAATGGCTACTGCAAAGCCACAGAGATGGAGTGTTATGCTGTAGGAATTGCAAGTGGATCACTGTTTCTGGAAGAGAGAGCTCATGGAGGAGAGGACACTGGAGATGTGGAAAGGTCCTGGGTTATGAAGAACTTTAAATGCCAAACAAAGAAGCTCATATTTGATCCTTGAAGGTAACAGGAAGCCACTGGAGCATGTTGAGCAAGGGGGATAAGGACTGATATGGTTAGACCTGCATTTGGGAAGTATGACCTTGGAAGCTGATGGGAGGATTGATTGGAGTGGTGAGAGACTTGGAGAAGTCATGAAGGCCTGGACTAGGATTGGGATTGTATGAGTAGGGAGTAGGGAATGTATACAAGAGATGCTGTGAAGGTGAAAGCAGTAAGGTTTGTTAACAGATTGCATATGTAAGGCGAAGAAGAAGAAGAAGAAGAAGAAGAAGAAGAAGAAGAAGAAGAAGAAGAAGGAGAAGGAGAAGGAGAAGGAGAAGAGAAGAAGAAGAAGAAGAAGAAGAAGAAGAAGAAGAAGAAGAAGAAGAAGTCCAGGTGACATGAAGGTTGTGAGCCTGGGTGATGGGGATAATGGGGTCCTAGACAGTAATAGGGAAACTGAGAGGAGGGTAGGGTTTTGGAAGAAAAGATAATGAGTTTGGTTTCAGATTTTGGCAAAATTCTATAAGCAGATCTTTAGAAGAAAATATACCCTTCCCTCCTTTTCCCTCTCCTCCAGCCACCAATCTTTTCATGCCCTTTGGTATATAGGAGCTGACTGAGGAGTATCTGTAACTCTACTAGTGAGGTGGTCTGCTAAACAGAGCACTGGACTTGGTGTCAGGAAGCCCTGCTTACTAGCTGCGTGATCCTGGATGAGTAACCTAACCTCTCAGCCTCAGTTTCCGCTATAAAATGGAGATAATAAATACACTTATCTCCCAGAGTTGTGTTGAAAATCAAATCAAATAATATTTGTAAGGTGCTTTGTAAACCTTAAAGTGCTATCTAAATGCTAACTTTTATAAAGCTGCTTGCCAGGTAACAAGCTTCTTCAAATGTGCCATTTATCTTCTCCTCTGTCCCCAAACTTTGAAATTTACTCTCTTTGTCTCATATTATCTGTGCAAAACTTCTTGTCTCACCACATTGGTCTGAGTCAGCTGTGACTGCTTATTGATTCCTGACAACCAGCCCTTGTTGTCATGAAAATGAGAATTCCCTCCTCCCAGAGCCCTACACTTCCCTTTGATTATACTCTGGCATTATTCTGTGAAATCCTTTAGCACCCTGCATCTTCCTTTTGCCAAGAGAGTGTGTCATTACTAGGACTGATTCCACCAACAGGAGGCTATAGTGCCAGCTGATTTAAGCCTGCTTGAAAAGAAAAGAAAATGAACCAGGATGGGGGTAAAGGGCAGATATCCTTTGGCTTCAGTGCCATTAAGGAAGGAATTGAGTCCTAGTCTTTTCAGTACGTGACTTTTAGACTGAAGGGTTTGGAAAATGCTTCTTTATTAGTGAGTAGAATGAGAGATCTTTTTTGTGGTCATGAGGTCCTTATCTTTTTTCCTTTCCTCAGGTTCAAATCTTACAATTCTTCTCAGAATCTAGCTGCGTTCCCCTTTTATTTCCATAAGATCCAGAGTAGTTGGGAGCAATATAGTTAGTATCTAGACCACTCAACTTCTTAACCTGATGTAGGTCAGTTTTTTTCCATTTGAAAATTATTCATGACAAGCAGCTGCCCAGAATTCACCAGAATCAATACGCCCCTTTGTTGGCTTCCAACAAGGAATGTAAATAGATGATAATATAGGAACCATTTTTTCATCATCTACTGATACTTCATACTATAATGGAAAGAATTCTGTGTTGGAGTCTGAGGATCTAGCTTCAGATCTTGGCTTTACCTAGTGTTAGGCACGTTTGGAATTTCAGAGATCACGGGAAAAACTACAGTGTTAAATAAACCACATGGACAAGCAGTGTGCATTAAGATGTGCACTTGGGTTCGTTTTGTGGCCACCTTCACAACCTCATCTTAATCATGCTTAAGGAAATGAGGTCACATCTTTAACTGATTGATCCTAGAAGTTCAATTATATTTATAGAATGATGATCCCAAACCTGATGGTACAGCAGATGTTAGGGGTGGTGCAGTTTTATACAAAGAGAGAGTCGAGATTCTATAATCTAGAATAATCAAACCTCAGTCATGTTTGAATACTCCAGTTATGAATAGGTCAGATAAGACTAAAGACAGGGGGTGGCAAAATGCCTTTTGAGTTAGGGTCTACACTGATGGATATTTATCAATCACTTTACGCTTCTATCATTTCTCCTCTGATTTAACTGGACTGTGTCAACCATTTACCAGCTGGATGGCCATGAGAAAGTCATGTAATCTCTCTGAACCATAGTTTCTTCGCCTATAAAATGGAGATAATGGTAATTGTATATTCTATCCAACGGATTCATTGAAAAAAAGCATATTGTGAATCGTACATCACTAGCTATTAGTACTAATATTGATGCCTTAATAACAGCTAAGCCAGCACTGGTCAAAATTATGTCAAAGTATATTTCCTCTCTTTTATTTTTTTGATCCTCTCTTCCTTCAATTAGCATTGCAGCATTGGGTATGGCATCTTGCCCAGGCCTCTTCTGGCTGGATGATGTCCCATGTTTACAACCTTTCCTTCCTCTTCTCCTATCAACACTTGCATCTTCTAGAGGTGTTTTTTTTTTCGAGGGGGGAAGGTAGGGCAATTGAGGTTAAGTGACTTGCCCAAGGCCACACGACTAGTTTTTATGTGCATGTTAAATATCTGAGACCAGATTTGAACTGAGTCAGGTCCTCTTGACTCCAGGGCAGGCGTTCTATTTACTGTGCCACCTAGCCACCCGCCCCAGTGCTGGTGGTTTTTTTTTATGTGAGACTACTTGTATTTGAATCCTGGCACTCCTACTAACTATGCAACCTTAGAAAAAGAAGACAGAAGCCAAGTATTTATTAAAGCCTACTACCTTCTAGGCGCTGGGCTATATATAATCTCATTTGATCCTTACAATAATCCTGGGAGGTAATTGTTATTATTATTTTCATTTAATAGTTAAGGGAAACTGAGGCAGGCAGAAGTTAAGGGACTTGCCCAAGGTAACCGAGCTAATACATGTCTGAGGCCACATTTGAACCTGGGTGAGGTCTTCCTGACTGGCTTGCTATTCGCTGTATTACTCCTCCTCCAAGTCAATGGACCCTTCTCAGCCTGACTGTCCTCAGCTATAAAATGAGGGGATTGCCATAGGTGATCTTTGAAGCCTCTCTGAGCCTCAGATCATCTCATCCTATTCCCTGAGGGCCTTGTGTTCTGATAACTTCGAGGAATTATAGGTGCTTAATAAGTGTTTATTGATTAATTGATTATTGGATGCTAAGGTCTCCATGGCCTCATGTGATGTGACCTTTTTCCTCCTATTCCTTTTCTCTAACCTAGCTAATATTTTTGTTTTAACAGAAATCTTTCAACCAAAAGGTGGGGGCATCCTGGTATGTTAGGAAATTGGGTAGATTTGACTCTACTGCAAGGGGGTGCTGGTCAAATATCTAACCCCCCCAAGTATGCACAACATACTTTTGAGTTTAATGTGTTTTATTAATGTTTTTGCTCTTACTTTCTTAAGTCTAGACAGTCAACAAAACAGTAAACCAAGCCTGATTCCTGAGAGGTAAATGCTCACACTGAAAATTGAACAATAAACTTTCACTAGCTAGTTCTAAATGGCCGCAGCATAGCATACTCCTGCTGTCCCTCAAATGGAGGTGGCTTTCTATGCCACTTATGTGTAATGTCAGTTCTGAGTATAAGTTCTCTACTTAGGTCTTTTTTTTTTTTTGGTCTTCTCTCCATCATACTTTGCCTGCTGCCATCTATTTTCTCCAGGTGTTTCTGGTTCAGGAGGCTTATTCTTCCTGTTTTCCCTCCAATCCCATTCTAATCTTTGGGCTGCTGGGGTAATTTGATGCTCTCCCTACCATAAGATCTTAAACCAAATAAGGGGGGGGGAGGAGGGAGAAGAAGGAGAACAAGAGGGAGGAGGAAGAGAGAAAGAGGGAGGTGAACAGAGAGGGGAGAGGGAAAAGAAGGGGGGCAGGAAAGGGGAGGGAGGACGGAAGGAGGAAGAGAGCAAACCACCTTTGTGGTGTTATGTGTTACCATAAGGAAGTAAGTTGGCAGTATCACCTCATGACTTTGCTCCTAGAAAACACATTCCAGTTTCACTGTGAGCTCTAGTGCTCACCTAGCATTTGAAGCCAGCTCTGAAAGTGGGCATGTAGGATGCTCAGGCAGTGTGTATGATGTTCATTGAGAGGGGTTAATCAAGCTACAAAACTGATCCTGAAGTTCCTGCTCTTGGCACTTTGATGAAAATAGAATAAAGCTATAAATGTATTTAGAAAACTGACTGTCACCTTTTGTCTAGGCATCACCAGAAATAGCGAGAGAGACAGGGCCTGGGTATTTCTAAATTCCAGACCTGTGATTTCATTGGTTTGGAGACTCCAGGATGACAACACTTTCTCTCCTGATGTAGGACAGTGCATTCTTTGGAATGTGTTCTTAGTGTTGCCTGGAACACAGAGATGTGAAGATACTTAACAGGGTCAAAGGGTCAATATGTGTAATAAGAGGCAGAACTCGTGCTCAGGTTTTCCTGAGCTGAGGACAGCTCTCTCTCTCTACTACTTAATGCCTCTCCTTTCCTTCCAATAAGTCCTTTCAAAGCTCAGTATCTAAACTTCAGGGAAGCTGTTCCTGTACCTAACATTGGGTCTTACAACCAGCTGGCAATGTGGCGGTGTTCTCTTAGGGCAGGGGTTCTTAACCCCACTCAGGGGGTCCATGGATAGATGGTGGCGGTCATGAGTTTGGATGGGGAAAAATGATGTCATTCATTTCATTGACCTCTAACTGAAATTGTGCATGTTTTTCAGTTATTTAAAAACATGATTCTGATCCTTAAGTTTCCCCAGACTGACCTAACAAAATTTGTTTCAGAGTCTGCCCTTACAACTGCTTTCTCTCTGACCCCTCCCCCAGGAAGTACAAAAATCTTGAGATGGAACCCATGGCCCCCAAAGTGAGCTCTCTCTGTCCACCTTCCTATTTTAAAACAATACACTAATCACCATATACATTTTTTTTTAAAAGAAATGTTTGTTGAATTGAAGTCTCACTCTCTTCATGTAAGGACTGATCAATGACCCTGGACTCTAGAATGAAATTAGACACAAGTGAGTAGAGACACTCAGATCTTTTATTGATCTGGGTCCAGTCTATGCCTCAAAAACAACTTCTCAAAAGAAATGACCAAAACTGGACTGAGCTGGGACCACTTAGATGGACCATCAAACTGTACATTTTAAAGTTTCATATATTTTCTCTATTTTAAAAAGTTTATTGATCATTTGTTTTTGCATTACAAACATTTACAGATTGTCTCCACTTAACACAATTAAGTAAAACTAACACTATCATGTGACCTCATCTGAAAATGCAAGTAACATCACCCATTGGTAGCACCCCTCACCTCTCCATTTCTAAAAAAGTGTCTGTTTGCTCTTTCTCCCACTTTCCACTTCCCTTTTCTCTTTCTGTTTAAAAAGCTAAACTCCAGCCTGATATTTCAGAAGCACCCCACAAAGCAGGCCCTTCCAGTGACTCCCTGTTTCATCTGGTGTCTTTATCCATCCAAAGAGCTGGGGGGCTGAGGGAGGAGGGGAGTGAGGAGAGACCTGCTGTGCCCGCAGGAAGAGATAGTATAAAAATTTCATGCCCTTGCTCTGTGAACAGAAGGCTAACGCCACATGGGCTCCAGCTCCCCACTGGCCTGCCCTTTCCCCAAGCTGAGGAGAAGGTCCATGGTGTTTGAGCAAAGGATTAATAGAAAGCAAAAGGTCACAAGGCAAGCTGACAGGAACCACTGCAAATCTCCTACTGGAGGGGCTGTGGGGATGGAGAGAAGCAGGGTTCAAGATTTTTTTTTAACTGGGAGAAGGCCAGAAGTGGAAATTTTCTTGATATCTAGTGTTTGTCTAATGGGCCAAATCCTTTATTAGTTTGTGTCTCCTATTGCACATGTGTGTGCTTCATCCTCTCTTCCCTGCCTTTAGTTTTTTGGCTTTCCAGCCCCAGTGTTAAGAGCCGGAGGTGGAAGAACATTTAAGGTGGGCCCTTTCATTTTTCAGGTGAGCACCAGGGGGGCTCATCCAATTTGTCATTTCATAAAGCAGAGTAATAATTCCATATCTAGCACATGTGCCGCTGTGTTCTTGTATTCCAATTTGTTTAGTGACTGAAAGAACCCTGGTTCGGGAATTAGAGATTGTGGAATCCTGGACCAATCAATTAAATAATCTCCCTGAGCCTCAGCTTCCTTATTTCTGCAAGGGGAATAATAAAACCTGCACTACCTGTCTTTCAGGGTTGTTACAAAGACTTTGTAATATGTAAAGTGCATTAGCCAGTCATTAAGCACTTATTAAGCGCCTACTACACCTAGCACACTGTGTTAAAGTGCAGAGGATGCAAAGAAAGGTAGAAGACAGTTTCTGTCTTGAGAAGCTCACAATCTAATGGGAAGACAATATGCAAACAACTGTATACAGCAAGTCACAAGATAGAATAGGGAGTAATCAAGAGAGGGGGCAGCTGGGTGGCACAAGAGACAGAGCACTGGGCCTGGAGTCAGGGAAGACCCATCTTCCTGAGTTCAAATGCAGCCTCAGACACTTACTAGCTGTGTGACCCTGGGCAAGTCACTTAATCTTGTTTGCCTCTGTTTCCTCGTCTGGAAAATGAACCAGAGAAGGAAATGATACACCACTCTAGTATCTTTGCCAAGAAAACTCTAAATGAGGTCATGAAGAGGTGGACATGGCTGAAATGACAGAACAACAATCAACAGGGGGAAGGAACTACAATTAAGAGGGATTGGGAATAGAAGATAGTGTCACTGGATGGAAGAGGGAAGGAGATGAGGTGCTGGAGAGATGGGGGCTACGGCTGGGTTACAGAGAGCTTGGAAGGCCTAGCAGAGGCTTTTATACTTGATTTTGGAGGTGACAGAGAACCGCTGGACTTTATGGAGTAAGTGGTTAGACCCGCACTTTGGGAAGATCACTCTGGCAGCTGAATGGAGAGTGAACTGGAGTGGGGAGAGACTTGTGGCAGGCTGACCCACCAGCAGGCTCTTGCATCAGTCCACATTAGAAATGTTGTTATTATTATGTAATATAGTATAATATATATTTTAATATAATAATAATGATTATATAATTACATATTACAATATATTATATTATAACACATTATTATTATTATTATATAAATGATGTTATTACTGTCCAAAGGAACAGAGATGGTCGTGGTAGAACTAGAGTGAGGACCCACATTTCTCAATGTCTACTTTAGAGTACTTATCCACTGGCATATGGAGAGGACTACCTGAGATAGTGTGGGACTGGAGTTAGCTGTTAACCAAGGTGCTGTAATTTTACCTCATTAAAGTGCCAAGACTTAATAGCTCAAAACTACGCTAGGACTTCTAGGACAGCCTTTGAATCCTGGTACCTAGCAAAGGAGTTAATATGACCGGGGACCGTTCAACAATTTATTTTAATTCGACAGGCTTTTATTAAGTAGTTACTATGTTCAAGATGCTTTGAGTGCATTTCCCTTTTTCTAGTGCTTCAGGATGAAATCACAAGGGTGACAGACGGAAATAAGTTCAGAGACCATGCAGTGCAAAGTCACAAAGGTAGTGGAGCTGTGATTTAAACTCAGAGCTAGTGTTTGTTTTTTTGTTTTTGGCCTGGACACATGGTCTCATTGATATTCCCAACTGGGAAACACCAATTCAGATCAGCTCCTACTCTACAGTTTACAGTCTTAGAGGGTTTCCTGAAGCAATGGGTAAGTGACTTGTCTGGGGTCACACAACCACTATATAACAGAGGGAACTTGAAGCTAAGTCTTTCTGACTCTGAAGCTAGTATGCCATACTAACTCTCTTTTAAATTGTTATGACATAATATAATTAATATAAATGTGCATGCTGTTTATCAATAAAATATTTTGTGTTTGCTTTTCTTAAACACCTAATTTACTTGTTAGTTTTTGAAAACTTTGAAGAGTAAACATGCACATATCCACCTGAGGCCCTCACCTCGGGTGCTGCTGCTTTTTAGTTATTTTTGACTCTTCATAACCCCTTTTGGGGTTTCTTTGGCAAAGATACTAGAGTGGTTTGAATGTCCTTCTCCAGCTCGTTTTCCATATAAGGAAACTGAGGCAAACAGGTTTAGGTGACTTCCCCAGGGTCACACAGCTAGTAAGTGTCTGAGGTCAGATTTGAACTCAAGCCACCCCCATTATGCCATCTAGCTGCCCTTCACCACAGGTAGCAAAGGCCATGCTTGAAAAGTTCTGTCAATATTTGATAGGCCCAAGGTGCCCCCAGACCTGATTGGCTTCGGTTTTTCTGATGCACTTTTCTTCTCCACCTCTCTCCTGCCTTTACTGTCCCCCTCTCCAGTCAATTTGGGGGAAAACCTGCAACTGGGAGCTGATTAGTGGACACAAAGACACAGCTGCCTGTGCCTCATGGATTTTGAAGGCGCTGTAGGCCACAAGACCTGATGGATGACTGACCTACTAACCAGACAGGGTGAGGCGGCCCTTGTCCAGAAAAGGTAAGTGCTGCTATGTTCCCTTTGCACATTCTTGCTGTGACCTGGCCAAGTAAACCTCCTTTTGTTAAAAGTTTAGTAACTTGTCAGAGGACAGAATCTGAACTTCTTGACTTACTTGGCTATTAAGTTGGGGAAAGAGGCCTTTGCAAATACAGAGGAGGAGGAACAGGGAGGCTTGATTGGATGCAGAAGACCACCTGGCTCCTATGGCCGCTGAGCCCTCCTGATCGTGTATAGAGAGTCCATTCTGGGGGACTGGGAGTCAGGCAGGGTAGCTTTATGGGGGCTAGAGGAGGCTCTGCCGCCTGAAAGCCTCAAGGCCAGCATCCCTCGGGTGTTGCCTACTTTGCTTCCTCCAGTGGGACTGCAAGTAAACGGGCCGTGCATTGAGCAGGTAGAGATGGAACTCTCAGTTTTCAGGGACCATGCAGCCGTAGCCAAGGGGCAGCTAAAGGAGCTGGTGTCTGTAGAAGTGAAGCAATTTCTACTGGTGGAGAGATCTCCAACCTGGAATCTGCTCTGAGCTTTCTAACCTGGAGGAACAGGTTGCTGTTGAAACAGGAGATGATACTGGAGAGCAGATTTGAGACCGAGACTGGGAAACTCCCACTGGGAGGTTAAAAAGGCCCAGATTTATTCTATCACTGCTGCCAGGAGGAGGGGAGGAATTCCTTGTGCAGAGGAGGTGGACCATAGGTAGGGCCTCTCCACCTAGGAGGGGAGGTGATTGGTTGCCTGAGAATTTCAAACAGAAGCTTGAGGAGTCCTTGGGCCTCCTGAGTGTCTGGTCTAATTTGGTCAATGCTGAGAGGTTCCCATAGCCTAAGGGAGCTCTCTGAAGATCTATTTTGGTTAAGCCTTTTTTTTTGTCATGTGACTCTCCATGACCCCATTTGGGGTTTTGTTGGGAAAGATATTGGAGTGGTTTGCTATTTCCTTCTACAGTTCATTTTCCAGATAGGGAAGCTGAAGCAAACAGGGTAAGTAACTTGCCCAGGGTAGCACAGCTAATCAGTGTCTAGGGCTGGCTTTGAACTTAGGAAGTCTCTGATTCCAAATCCATTGCTCTATCCACTGGACTACCTTGTTGTCCCTGAAGTTTGACTTTTTCCAATTGATTACATATACTAGAACTGTAAATAGGAGAATGCTCTTTGTCTTTTTAGGTAACTGAGATAGAGAGTTATTCACACCTGGCCTTGTAAAGCTGAATTTTTCTTTAAGGCAGCTCACGGATGGGACTCTGCAAAAAGAGGGAGTGAAGTTCCTAAAGGAAATATGTTTAATAGATTAGATTTATACAACCCCATCCCCACCCCCAAGCCTATCATACCTTATACACATCCAATCTCAGGGGCAATTAGATTTTGCCTTCTGGTTGGGGGCCCAACATATACAGCCATACATGTATAGGCTGATCAATTGGTGAAATTTGAGCAGAAAGCTGGGACAGCTGTGGCTTGGGTAAATACTGTTTTTCATGCAAATAGATTCTCTGGGGGAAGTCACAGTCTGATGCTGTCCTACAGAGTTTGATGCTGTTCTGCTAGGGAGATCTGGCTCCTGAAACATGGGATTGATAAAAAAAAAAAAAAGATGGCTGCCTCATTCCAGTGCTAGTAAAACTGTGTTAGGAAATTAAGTAGGAAGGATCCGGGCCTACCGCCCCACCCAAACCTGAGAAATGCTCTAAAGCAGAGGCATCAAACTTGTGGAGGAAAAAACAATCAGATCAAGATGTAATAGGAAAATATTTAACAAAATAAATAAAATAAATATTTTAATTTAAAATTTAAAAATTTAAAAAATATATTTAACAAGATAAAGCAAATATTTAACAAAATAAATTTTAAAAAATTTAACAAAATAAATCACAATGCAGATAATGTTAATTTGTGGTTTTTTAAGTCAACCTTAGTAAGCAGGGAGCCATTAGGGATGTCTTTAAGCTTGAGTTTGACACCACAACTCTAAAGTCAATGCCCCCATTTAGATAATCCCGGGAAGGCTGTAGATGGCAGAGGATGGAGGGGAGGAAGGGCTCAATATCTGAGTTTTAGCCAACTCTAGGCATGCTATTGTGGGTAGGAACATAAGGAAACCTTAGTGTTACCTGAACCATCCAATGTGCTTAACACCATATACTATTAAGTGGGACACTTGAGGAAGCATGTGTGCGTGTACGTGTGTGTGTGCGTGTGTGCGTGCATGTATATGTGTGCATGTGTGTGTGCGTGTGTGTATGGGTGTGAAAACGATTTCTGTTCTAGTGATGGAAGGGAAGGAAGCTGGGGTACTTTTCTTATGTCTCTTGTGAGGAAAGCAGACGGCACCTGCCATCTTACAAGGATACTGAAGAGATGAACTTATGCTTACTTCAGGGTTCTTATCACCTATGTTGAAAAAGGACAGATAGATACATGTGGCCTGGGGCAGTTTGGGTCTGGAGTTAACTACTTATTATTCAGTTACTAAGGCTTAAAACAGCACTAAGACTCCTCTCCTGCCCCCCTTCCCCTAAGCTACAGCTGTTCTTTTATAAGCCAGGTAGCCCAGGCTGGTGACTGGTATGGAGTGATCAGCCTTTGTATTCCTGAGACGGAGACTAGTCAGGAACAGTTTACTTTCACCTGAGGAGTACATATATTCCTGCTCAATAACCTTCACCATCCTTCCCCTGTGTTAGCTGAAAGCTCTCTCGGGCTTCCTCCTTTTGTGAGATCTGAAAGAGGCCTCCCTTTCTCGGAGCATCCATCCATATCATTTATTATTTAAAGTTTTTCATTAGATTAATTACATTATTACATTAATCACATGATATTGACCTAGCCAGACGAGGCCACAGAGGAAGAGACCCCAGACATGAGGGACAAAGGGCAGGGAATCAACTCCGAGAAAATCCAGGGTTCACCCCACAAAGTCAAATTTTGGAGAGTATAATAGGTGGGTAAAATCCAGAGGTTTCCAGGCAGACCAGAATAAGCTACTGACACTCACCAAGAAGGAAGCTCAGGGCCTTACCAGACTCTTCAGGTTTTGGAAAACTCCCATTCCCCACCTAGGTATTTTGATAATCCCCATTCACTAGCAATAACACTTCTTTCAAGTAAGGCCCAGTGTAAGCTACAGTATTCGAAGACATAAAACAATCTGTCCAGTAGTTTCTCTTCTTGGCTCCTTAGGACTCTGCAAAGCCTATGTTTCTATTCATAAAATCAGACTCAATTTAGCTTTAGTTCCTGTGAATGTATTGGCATGTAGATTCCCAAGTATTTTATACTGTCCATAGTTATTTTAATTGGAATTTTTTTTTCTATTTCTTCCTTCTAGATTGTTGTTGGTGTTTTTTGTTTTTGCTATACAGAAATGCTAATGATTTGTGTGGGCTCATTTTATATCATGCAACTTTGCTGAAGTTGTTACTTGTGTCTTAGCTTTTTAGTTGAGTCTCTGTGGTTCTCTTAGTATCATTTGCAAAAAAAGTGTGTTTTGTTTGACTGTGCTTATTTTTCATTTTCTTTTTCTAGTATTTTTTTTACAATAGGAATGGATGTTGTATTTTGTCAAAAGTTTTTTCTGCATCTATTGAAATAATAGGATTTTTGTTGCTTTTGTTACTAATAGGATCAATTCTGTTTATAGTTTTCATGACATTGAATCAGTCTTTCATTCCTGATATAAATCTGGCCTGGTCATAGTGTTAATACATCTTTGTGATATATTGTTATAGTCTCCTTATTAATATGAACAATTTTTGCATCAATAATCATTAGGGGAAATTGATCATTTTTGAGTCTCTCTGGTTTAGGCATCCTTTGATGCCTATTCGTGTTTTAGAAAGAATTTGGTAAGACCTCTTTTTTACCTCTTTTTTTTTCAGACAGATTATGTAGTATTGAAATTATTTGTTCTTTAACTGTTTAATAGAATTTGCTTGCAAATTTGCCTGGTCCTGGGTTGTTTTTTTCTTATAGAGCTCATTTATGACTTGTTCAGTTTCTTTTTCTATAGTAGAGTTATTTAAATACTCTATTTCCTGTTCTGTTAATCTATGTAATTTATATTTTTGTAAACTTTCATTAATTTCATCTGTATTTTCAACTTTATTGGCATATAATTGCCCAGAATGACTCTTAATAATTTCTCTTATTCATTTGTTGTGAATTCACTTTTTTATTTTTGATGCTGCTAATTTTTTTTTTCAAATCAAAATAGCTACTGGTCTATTTTATTGGTTTAAAAAAACAACTCTTGGGGCGGCTAGGTGGCACAGTGAATAGAACACCGGCCCTGGAGTCAGGAGTACCGGCCTCAGACACTTGACACACTTACTAGCCATGTGACTTTGGGCAAGTCACTTAACTCCAGTTGCCCTCCAAAAAAAAAAAAAGCTTAAAAAAACCCATCTCTTAGTTTTATTTACTAGTTAATGAAGTTTTTTCTTTTACTTTCAAGTTTTTCAATCTTTCCTTTGATATTGGTACTTTGTTCTTTAGTTTTGACTCTCTAAATCTTTTAGTTACATGCCCAATTTATTGATCTAAACTTTCTCTCTTTCACTGATGAAAGTGTTTAGGAATATAGATTTTCCCCTAACTATTGAATCGCCTGCACTCCACAAATTTTAGTATGTTTTCTCATAGTTGTGTTTATCTTTTATTAAATTATTGACTTATTTATAGCTTGTTTTTTTTGACCCATCTGTTCTTTAGGAAGCTTACTTAGTTTCCAAATTTTAAATCTTTGCTTCAAAGGCTGTTTATTGAATGTAATTTTTATTGTATTCTCATCTGCAAAAGATGCACTTAATGTTTCTGCTTTTCTGTGTTTGTTTGTGAGGTTTTTAGCTCTAATATATGGTCAATTTTTATGAAGGTACCACACATGCGCAAAAAGGTAAACTCTTTTCTATTCCTATTTAATATTCTCCAGAAGACTTTGCTAACATTCTATTCAGGTCCTTAACTTTTCTTGTTATCTAGGAAACTGAGGTCCCCCACTATTATAGTTTTTTATTTTTATTTTAATTGATTTATTTACACGATTAATAGTTTTACTATTTCTTGCTGAGTCATTTAAGTTTTCCTTTAATGATTTAGATCCTATACCATTTGGTGTATATAAGTTTAGCATTGTTGTTTCAGTCATGTCTGATTCTTTGTGACTCAATTTGGGGTTTTCTTGGTAAAGATACTGAGGTGGCTTCCCATTTCCTTCTCCAGCTTATTTTACAGATGAGGAAACTAAGGCAAACAAGGGCAAGTGACTCACCCAGAATCAGACAGCTAGTGAGTATCTGAAGTCAGATTTGAGCACAGGAAGATGAGGCTAGAACTGAGTATCTGCTCTGGTCCTGGGGTCAGAACCACAGCGCTACCCTTTGTTTTAGGAACTTCTTTGCTCAGTACACAGGGCTCATGCTCTTGACCTGTCACCTCTCTACTTTGGTCCCACACCTTTGGTAGTGTCCTGGGACTTCTTGCTTTGTCTCCCTAAGCCACCCTGGAATGGAAAAGTAACTCACTATGACTTTTCCTTGTCTTTTGCAGTCAGAATTTGGTATATTTTCTAGATTTTTGTTGAGGAAGCATGTTAGCTAGACTGAAATGCTTTTTTTTCTCAGTTCTTCATCTATTCTCTCCCTTCCCTCCCTCCCCAGCATGGGAGAGGTAAAACTTTTGGTGTATTTTCCTGGAATCTTAGTTAACTCAGTGTTCAGTCTGAGTCACTAGATAAGGGTAAAGGAGAGTCTTTATTTAGGTGCTTTGGAAGAAGGAGGCAGACCCTTTACAGAGGTCTCTAAGAGCGAAAAGGGTCTGTATCATTCCTCTGATGTGACTCGTGGAGGGAAAGATTCTGATAGGTGAGCCATGGAATACTAAATGGGTGAGTGTAAGGGGAGAATCTCTGCATGTATGTCAGTGGCAAAATAGTATTATTATTTCAGTTTTTATCTGTGGTTAATCTTCAGTCGTCATAGACCTTAGAGGACCTTCTAATAGTCTAAGTTTCTCTGCTCTCTTCCTCTCTATTCTTCCAATCTCAGTTAAATTCAACAGACATTTGTAATATACCCAAAATATGCAACAAAATATGCATTTATGGATTCAGCAGGTAGATCCTTGCCTCAGAGATCATAAAATCTAATGGAGGCAGGGGGTAGGAGAAACAAAAACTCCATTCAAAGGGGAGTATGATAAGGACAAAGGGGAGGACCAGAAAAACTTCTATGAGAAATTTGAGGAGTGAGAGACCACTCTGAATTGGGGAGAAGTAGGGTGGATTATGTGTGCCAGAGGAATCTTCATTGAACAGTTGGAACTGGGGCTTTGAAGGAAGGGATCATTGTCATCAGATGGGGAAGGAGCAGGGGAAGTACTTTTTTGGCACAGGGACTGACGTAAACAAAAAAGCATGGAGACAAGAGAGGCCAAGACAAAAACAAATGATGGAGAGTAGTACAATTTTGCTAAAATGCAAAAAGAGAATAGTATGAGAGAAAACTGAACAAATTGGAGTAGCTTGGATGGTCTTGGAACTAGAGCATGGAGGGCATTAAATGCCAAGGTTAGGGAATTAATGGGAAGGTTTTTGAAGAGAAGTGCACTAATGATGCATTAGGAAAATGACTCAGGTAGTATTTTTTCCTTGCCCTGTGAGCAAGAAGATGAATTGGAAAGAAAATATTGAAGGCAGGAAGACAAGGTATGAGACTAATAAAATCAACAGTGTAGGTAAGAGAGACAGGAGACTTAGTAGGGTAGTTGTAGTAGCAATAGAAAAGAAAGGATGGACACTAGAGATACTGTCCATCCTCTCAAACTCCTGAGCTTAACAAAACCAGAGAAGTGGGAGGTAGGCACAGGCTTGGGAGGGAAGACAGTGAGTTCAGTTTTAGACATGTTGATGAGGTGATACCATTGGGACATCCAATCAAAATTTACAGATGGCGATGGAAACAAGAGACTTGGACTCTGGGGAGAGATTGCACTTAGAGAAATAGAATTGAGAGGAATCAGATTATCTCTCTGCCAAATATATCTGCTCATTTGCAAATAGACACAAATATGAGAAGAGTTGTTAACCGAGGTCTCCTCTTATTCTGTGCAAATTATTCATGGTTATTTCTTAAGCCCATTCCTTCTAGGTCTTTTTTTGACTGACTTCTTTTGGGCAAGTAGTAGAGGTAGAGGACGGCAGAGAAATTCCTATAAATACAGAGACTAAAAGCTTCAGACTAAAAAAAAAATCAAGTTGATGATTGGGATATGTATGGATTGGCAGAAGGTCAAAGTTAAGATTGTTTGAGGAGGCTAGTTAAAGGAGACATCTGGGTCCAAGCTATAGGAGATCCCAACTCCCAGAGTATGGAAGTTCTTCTACCAGTGCAGATCACCACTTTTTCTACAACTTATAGTCTTAAGAGTATAAGTATAACTTAAGTGCTTAGAACACTGAGAAGTTAGGTGACTTGCCCCCACACATGCAGCTGTCACTGTCAGAGGTAGGACTCCATGTTATCTTCCTGGCTTTGAGGCTGGCTCTCACATGAGGTAGGCATAGCAAATATTATCCCTATTTTGCAGATGTGAAAACTGAAATACAGATACATTAAGTGACTTGCTTAAGCAAGATCATTCAAGTATTAAGTGGCAGAGCCATTCAAACTTGAAGTCTCCAACTCCAAAGCCAGCATATGCTTTCCACTATATCATGGTACCACAATCAGTATCTCTGGTATGTTCAACAGAGGTAGTTATGTGGCTCAGTGGATAAAGTGCTTTGCTTGCAGTCAGGATGACCTGAGTCCAAATCTGGCCTCAGACGCTCACTTAAATCTGCGACCTTGGAAGAGTCACTTAACCTCTATTTTCCTTAAAACACTGGAGAAGGAAATGACAATCCATTCCAATATCTTTGCCAAGCAAATCCCACGTAGAATAATGGCATGCTATGGTCCCCAGGGTCATGAAGAGTCAGAGTATACAACTGAATAAATATGCTCAACAATATGCCATGCTGATTTGGGGAGCCTGGTCAATCATTTGTACCTTTGAGAAACTTAACTCAGTTTAGATAACAAAATTAGTGTGGGGAGAGAGGTAATCAACACTAGATTGTGAGGGGGCAGACTAAATGTTATAGGAGTGTAGAGAAAGAATTGAACATAAGGATCTAAACAAGAAGGTTTCAAGAAGGAAGTGGGCCTTCCTTCAGCTGGACCTTGAAGGATGAATTGGGGTTAGATGAGCTAAGAAGAAGAAGAGGAAGAGGAGGAGAAAACAGTATGAGCAAAGATACAGATGTATGCTGTGGGTGTTTGGGGTGGGGGTGGAGAAGAGAACACAAGTCTGACTGAATAGGGGGATATTGCTTAAGGAGCTGAGGGAAACAAATTTGGATGGGAAGGGTGGGGCCAGATTCTAGAGGACATTGAATTCTATGCAATGGAGTTTAGATTTGATAGAGTCGGTGCTAGGGAGAGTGTTGGCTTTTGATTAGGAAATGACATAATCAAAGCAGTATTTTAAAAAACTTTAAAAAAATTAGTTTGTGACTGGGTTGGTTGGGCCTGGGATTAGATACATAGAATGGGAAGAGAGTCAGAGACCAGTTAGGAAGCTATTGTAGAAATAACAGACTATCAATCTGCACTCAGACTTCGCATCTCCTTGGGAGGGGTTGGGAAGAAATAAGAGGCTAGAAGTGATGAGGACATACATGAGGGCAGTGGTCCCAGGACCACAAAGGCAGAGGTGGAAATGAGAGATATTGAAAAGGAGGAGTGAATGACCCTTGGTGACACTTGACATTCTGTCAGCTTTCATTTAGCTTCTCCATTTCCTGTCCCAATGCGAAGCATCCTTCCAGGCTTTTATGGAATTTTTTCCTTCTTTGCCCTCCTCTCTATCCTATTTCCAAGCTTAAAGTGTATAAGGATACTATGCCAGGTTTGGGAATATCATCTTTGCTGATGATCAGGGCCCCAAAGCACTACACCACTTTTCCCTCTGTTACATGTGCAGAAGCTAAATGTCCTAATGTTACACGTGCAGAAGCTAAATGTCCTAATGTTACACGTGCAGAAGCTAAATGTCCTAATGTACCTAGCTCATGGTTCTGCTTATCATTCATGTGACATTATCACTCATTAAGCACCTTCTATGTTACAGGCACTATGTCAGGTACTGGGACTACCAGGGCATTTAATAAATATTTAGATTTGTAGGATTTTAGAATTGAAAAGATCCTACCCATCCAACCCCAGACCAACCCATCATCTCATAGATAAGGAAACTGACATCCAGAGAGTTTAAATGACTCTAAGTCCTACACTGAGTACTGGCAGACTTCAAACACATTGGTTTTCCAATTCATAGTCTTGGGCTTGTCCCACTCTACCATATTGTTTCTGCTTTCATTTTCTTATGGTCGATCAACAGATCCATTTCATTCAGCATAACATAATTAATTAATTAATTTATAATTTATTAAGTACCTAACATATGCCAAACACTCCAACTCAAGGCAATTCAAGAGAATGAATTTAGAGATTGTGAGATTAAAAGATATAGTTTTGCCTTAGTGTGTAAGTATATAGCACACTGATTGAAACAAAGAAGTAGCTCATTATAGTAGAAAGCTTGAACCCTGGACTTGGAGTTGGAAGACCTGAGTTCAAATTTGGACTCTGTATCTCCACATATGGGCAAAGCACCCAAACTCTTTGATTTCAGGTTCTGAAAAATTATTTCACCAGATTGTCAAAAGGATCAAATGATGTGATAATAGTTAAGTTAAGTAATTGTAAATATAGGCTGTTCTCATATACAAGAGCTATTATGGAGAAGACTTTGATGGATTGCACTCTCAGGAGAAGACAAAGTGGAAGAACAATGTTTTTAGAGAGATGTTTGTCACACTGCTGGAAAGGTGATTGATTACTCATTGGACTAGGCTTCCAAGGCAAGTTGCATCACAGAATAATAGAATTTCAGAGTTGGAAAGGACCTCAGAGATCATACCCAATAAGTGGTTTCAACTTTTACTTGAAGACCTCAAGTGAGGAGGATCCCACTACTTTCTGAAATTGTTGGAAATTTTTTCATATGGGGGTGGGTGGAAACTGCTTTTCTGAAACTTCCTCCCAACATCCCAAGTTCTGTTCAGTTTGGTAAAAAAACAAATCTAATCTCTTGTCTCCATGACCACCTTGCAAATACTTGCCATGTCCTTTCTAAGTCTTCTTTCCTCTAGGCAGAATGCACTGGGTTCCTTCCACTCCTCTAGTCCTCATGTGGCATGGCTTTGAGTCCTGTCACCATTCTGGCCACTCTCCTTTGCATGTTCTCCAGTTTGCCAACATCCTTTCTAAAACGTGGTGCACAGAATGGTACCCAATCCTCTGGATGTGATCTGATCAGGGTAGAAATACCACACAACTGTCACTTTTCTCATTCTGAAGATGAAGCTAAAGACTGAATTAGCTTTTTAGGTGCTACATCACATCTTTGGATGATTTTGAGTTTGTGAAAATTCCATTCCCTAGTATATCTTGAGGCATGAGAGTCCTGACTAATCTACTTGTGTTCATGTGCGTGGAGTGACTAGATACTCAGACCCCTGTCATTGCCACATTGCCTGTTATAAAGGCTAAACCTTGGCTCAGGGCTGTTGAAGGAGTGGAATATATTTAGGATTGAATTTCCCCATTTGGCAACTATTAATTATATGATCACTTAACCTCTTTGGGCCTCAGTTTACTCTTCTGTAAAATGGTGATAATACTTGTGCTGTTTTCCTTGAGAGGCAGTGTATAAATGGAGGAGAGAAAACTGACTTTAGAGTATTTGAGTTCAAGTCTTGCCTCTGACACATACTGGCTCTGTTTCCATGGATACATCCCCTAATCAATTGATAGGTTAGGCAACTATAAGATTCAGAGAAGTTTCTGCATCAGTGGAGAGACTCTCTTACCAGAGAGTTAGTTCCCTACATCAATGAAATCTCAGGTCTGCTACCTATCCGTACCTTGGTACCAACCATACCAGGTGATTGTGAGGATCAGCTGAGATATATATGTAAACTTAAAAGCTTTTAATGTAAGTCAACTACTGATTAGTATGATTATTATTGATATTTGTTATTTTTGTTATATTTGCAGTACTGCCTTAGACTCATGGTTTTTTTTTGAGAGGTCCTTATTCAAGAGGCATAGTTCTGATTTCTTTCAATGCCTCCCAAACAGGCCAGTTGGCCAATGTAGGACCACATGTGTGTGGCATCATGTGAAGAGAGAGAACACCATGGCCCATCCTAGATGACTCAGGTATTTATTGGGGGGCAGGGAGATAGACCATTTTCTTGAGATGCCTTCTGGCTGCCTTGATTCTGTAACTAACTACTTTGAATGCTGAATTTTGTGTCTTGGTGAAGGACTCACTCTCATGGTGTCCTTCAGCTTTAGACTTCATTAGCAGTAGGGAGTATTTATTTAGCACACTTAGGAACCTCTAGGGCTCTGAGCTACTTTCTAGTTTCCCTTTTCTTCCCCTCTATTTCTCAGGAAGTAGATACTTTCCGTTGCATGAATGTGAGATGGTAGAAAGTTTTCTGTACTTTATGGATTTGTTCTGAATTTGTGTGTATTTATTGTGGATGTGTGTATTTGCTGTGGGTTTGTGCATATTTCCCTCTTTTATCAAACTAAAGGTGCTTCAATACAAGGGATGTCTTGCCTTCTCATGAGCTCTCGACTGAACCATCACAATAGCCTCTTAATTAGATTCCAGGCTTCAGTCTCTTTCTATTTCGTCTTCCATAGAGCTGTTAAAATGATCTTCCTGAAGCAGAGGTCTTCCCATGTGCTAAAGAACCATCACTGACTGCCTGTCACCCCTTTGATAAAATATAAAGTGCTCAATTTGGCGTATAAAACCCTTTAAAATGGGCTCTAGATCACCTGGTTGTTGTCGTTTAGTTTGTGTTTGACTCTTTGTGAACCTGTGGGCCATACTGTCCATGGGGTTTTCTTGGTAAAGATACCGGACTCACCATTTCCTTCTGCTTGATTAAGACAAACAAAGGGAAAGTGATTTTCCCAGAGTCACACAGCTGGTAAGTGTCTGAGGCTGGATTTGAACTCTAGTCTTCCTGACTTCAGGCCCAGCATTCTCTCACTGAGCCACCTACCCATCTCGTCTCATTACACTTCTTATTTCCCTTTGTACACTCTATAGAAATTGTTCCCTTTGCTTGCGGTTCCTTGTGCTTGGCATCTTGCCCTCTTGGTTTAATCCTTATTCCTTTTCCCAAATGAATAAGGTTTATCAGTAGAGGTCAGAGATCAGTAGAAAATAATTGAAAAGAAAAAATTAATCTGATTCATAT
>CM053597.1:70244481-70272433 GCA_028646575.1 Pseudocheirus occidentalis
CCCCCCCTCATTGAGAAGACAAGTAATTGATATAGGTCATACATGTGTAGTTATGCAAAATAGGTCCATAATAGTCATATTATGAAAGAAAACATAGACCAAAAAAAACCCTCAAAAAAAAAAGAAAGTAAAAAAGTGTGCTTTAATCTGTACTCAGACACTATCAGTTCTTTCTCTGGGGATGGATAAGCTGCTATTATTTTCAGTGTTTCTAATTCCCAGTTTCTGGGGACTCTAAGGGTGGCTATATGGGATATGCAAGTATGGAAGTGGACGGCTCATTTCTTCTCAGAATCCAATAACCTGTGATCCATAGCCCAGAAACAAAGTGCTACCAAAACCAAAACAGAGAACACTAATGCAAAAAAAAAATCCCCCCAATAAAAGCAAGCCTATTTCAACTGTGCTGAGCTGATCATCATTATAATTCTGGAACAGGACAAGATCTTCCCTGAAAAGTAGAATCAAAATAGTGTCACACATGGGTTACCAGAATGAACCAGTGGTAAGAACTGAACTCTTAATAGAATTCTCCCACCTCTAACTAACATGACCGTGGTCCAGGAGGAATGGATCTGGGGCCTTTTTGTTTATTTGTCTTGGTAAAAAGACAACAAAGTCTTCCCTTTAAGGAATGAAAACTTTCCCTGGATGAGTTTCTAGTAAACAATGTAAATTCACTCAGGAGAACAGACACATATTATGAAAAGGGATATAGGAACGGATATTATGGAAGTGTATCATGGCAGTAACACATCTGTGGACAGCAGTATACCCCATGCCAAGAGTGTACTTCCTCATTATATCCACCACCTAAGATCCCTTGTTTAATTCCAGGTTCAGCCCATGTGATGTTTATGGAAATCCTTTTCTAATTATTCATCTGTTGCTCTCTCCCTCCTCAAATGATTGTGTATCTATAGATGTGTATAAATGAACATACTAATCTATATGCATATATTAATATGTGTGGAAATATTAATATATTAATTAATTAATATATAGGTGTGTACATATTGTGTGGAAATATTAATATATATAGCTTTGTGTATATGCATACATATGTCCAGCTAGATGGCACAGTGCATAGAGTACCTGCCCTGGAGTCAGGAAGACTCATCTTCCTGAGTTCAAATCTTGCCTCAGATACTTACTAGCTGTGTGATCCTGGACAAGTCACTTAACCCTGTTTGTCTCAGTTTTCTCATCTGGAAAATGAGCTGGAGAAGGAAAAGGCAAACCGCTCTAGCATCTTTGCCAAGAAAACCCCAAATGGGGTCACAAAGAGCTGAATAGGACTGAAAGGACTGAACAAATACATGCAGTATATACATACACATGTAGATCTCAATATGTGTAGAATATGAATGTATAGATGTATATGTAAGCATATGCACACGTTAACACACATGTGCAAACATGTACATGCAACAATACAATGTATTATATCTCACCATTATACATGTGCATGCATACATACATATATTCTGTGTACACAGTGTACATTAGTGCAGTGCCAATATGCAGATATATGTGCAGGTATATGTATATATATGTATATGTATATATATTATATATATAAAAATTATATATATATATGTATATATATATTAGTGTGTATGTGTTCACGCCCCCAGTATCTGTAGTAGAACATAAGCATCTTGAGGGCAGGGACTATAATGTCTATCAAATAACAATCATTTTTTCATCACCTACCAGGTACTATATTAGGTGCTGGGACTATATACATATAAACAATCAAATGATTTCTGCTTTCAAGATGACATGTACACATATAAAAACATGCAGGATAAATTTAAATAAATGCAAAGCAGTTCAATACAAGGTAGGTGGTGTGGACAAGGTAGTGAGCACAGGGTCATGTACATATTTAATAAAGGCTTCTTGGACTGAATTGCTACTACCAAATTATTTTCCAGTCAGATCTTCTGTTTTGGGTGAACAAGTCTGGCTAGTGATGGTTTGAATTGTTTTGCAGCATTCCAAGCATTCTGATGTATCACCTAACCCATATACCACCCACTGCTCTGGGTGCTCAAGTAGATAATTGAAAATATAGCTAAATGGTAGTGGTTATCATCAGTAGCGAGAGATGTCCTTTCCCCTCCTTCAAGGTGCTTTGGTATTCTATCCCCTGAATATAGGAGCAAAGATTAACGTGTCCAATCCAGCTCACATCTTGAATGCCACAGGATTTTGGAATTGGAAGGAACTTTACAGATCATCTTTTTTGTAATCATCTTGTTTTTTTTTTTTAAGATGAAGGTTGGATGGATGAAGTGAGTTGCCCAACATGATAGAGGGGATAAGTAGAAGATCACAGATTCAGATATGAATTCATGAATGAATGAATTCAAAACATGAATGAGCATTCAAAGATCACAAATTCAAATACCTCTGTACCCATCTCCTGTGTTCTTCCTTCCCCACAAAACTCTGAGGGAATGGAGCATAGGATATCAGTTTTGAGGGTGGAGGGGTGTAGAGAAGGAAATGGGCACTTCATAGAATCACTAAAAGTCTTGAAACAGAGGCTGAATGTATGTGTATATCAGTGAGTGATGGTGAGAGTGAGGCTGAGAGATGGACATATCCAGAGGGCAAAGTACTGGGTACCTGGGAATGGGGAGCAGAGTAAATACTGAAGACTAACCTTGTGTGCTGTGCAGCAGGGATGTCCAACTCAAATAGAAAGGGATCCTTGAGGACAGAAAACCACAAATTAACATCAACTAGGTTTTATTGTATTTTTATTTATTTCATTAATATTTCCCAATTACATTTTAATTTGGTTCTGTTATGCTGGGGAGTATTATGGGCATGACATTTCTGTTGTACAGATGCATACAACTGCAGAATTTGGGAGTTGGAAGGGACCTCAGTGGCTTTCTGGTATAACCATATTCAAAAGGATTCCCTACTAAAATGGACCTAATGTTTTGCCCTGGATCTAACTCAGGTCAGTCACAGGTAGTTTAGGTCTGACACTAAAGCAAAGTGAGACATCTGTAGATCAATCAATAGTTTTTTTAAAAAGAGATTTACTTAGCCATAGAGAGAGGGGAATATCCAACAATGATAGACATTGATTAGACCTCGAGTTGATTCAGTATTGAGATTCACCAGATAGACATTGGAGAGTCCCTCTAGCTCCTTGTGGGTACTTTGTATTCAGGCAATGAAGAAGAGCAACAGTCTGAGCCTCTAATCTCCTGAGCCAACCATATCTCCAGGAATGTCTCAATGCCTATTAAGGAAACAGTAGCCCAACTTGCTTGGGGGGAGAGGCTACAATATTGGTCCTACAACATCTGACAAGTATTCTCCCATTTTCTGCTTGAAAATATCCTGGGAGAGGGAATCTGTTGCTTCTCAAGGCAGCTCATTCCACTTTTGGATAGCTCTGAATGTTGACCTCAAGACAAAATTAATCCTCTTTGCAGGGAACATGATGGCTCCTGACTTATTCCTCCTCTTAATTCTTGACATCCAGTCAGAGACAAAATCCCTTCCATTTCTTCCCGTGAAATTTCTCATCTCTGTTCCACTCTTCCCTCCTCATTCTCCCCACTATGTCCATGCTCTTTTCAGGTCATATTTGGATTACAGCTACAGCCAGAAGGCTGCAGCAGGCCATGGTTGGCTTCCCTAATTCTAGTTTCTCTTTTAGCCAGGCTTTCTTCAGTATGTCTGTGAGAGTATTCTTTCTTTATCATTGATTTTATGGTGAAAACATGCTAGATTTGGAGTTAAAGGCCCTGAGCTCAGTGAAACTTAACCTCTCTAGATACCATTTTTCTCATCTATAAAATGAAGGTTGCCTGGACTAGATTATTTCAGAGGTCCCTTCTAGCTCCAGACACATGATTCCATGCTGATGGGATCCTGTTTCTCCTCTTATCAGAAACCTTTGTAATGGGGTGGCCTGGCCACTGTGGGTTAAGGCCTTGATGCATGCAGAGATTATTTGTCTGATCAGTCCAAGTGACTATGTAGAAACTTGGGGCCAGTAGCCTGCTTCTGTCTGGCTGTAATTGAGGAGCTTATACTGTGTGATGGTGAAGTCTTCTAATTAGTAACTGAACTATATGAACTGATGACTAGTCATTGGGTTAATATGAGACGTGACCTAGCCCTTTGCCACTTCTTTCCTTTGTGGCTTTAAGGAGAACTACTTTGAGTTGTGTTCTGAGAGAGGCAGATATGGAGAATGTGACTTCTCAGTCTCCTTTTTGGCTATGGTGGCTATAAGAAAATGCCCACCTATTTCTTTTGTGTTTGTATTTTTCTTAGTAGATGACCAAGCAACAACCTCATTAGAGACATTTCCTGAGGATCTTGTGAGTTTGGAAGATCCCACTGGTAGTCGGAAGTCAATGGAGGTTGAGATGTCCATTGGAGAGGAAGGGGCTTGGAAGTAGCATCTGTATTAGGAGCAGAGAGATACTGAAGACAGATGAGACATGGAGTAATAGTCACTAAGGGGAGAGAGCTTCAAGCATAGTTAGAGAGATGTCCCAGCTATGGATTTGATGGAGACACAGACCCTCAGTACAGCTACAATGCCCACCTAGCAGGGAGATACACCTAATGAGACCTTGGTGAGGGACTCATGAAGGGAGAGAGGACTCTCACTGCCCACAATGCCTAGCACTGTGCTTGGCATATTGGGGGTGCTCTGTGAAGATCTATTGTTGGAAAGATTGATGTATGAAAGAATAAAGAAGTCATGAGCACTTGTCTTTAGGGAGCCTAGATTCAGGGAGGTAATGGGTTGCTATGTGTTTAGGGAATGTCTCTGGTGCCCAGCTATTCATGGGTTACCTTGAATTTTGTGCACTTTTTAGGAGGGGATGGAAAGGGAGAAGTGGCCAACAAATGAAGATTCTCTCTAATGGTTTGGCAGGGTTGGAATTTTTTTTGGCACTTTTAATTTCTTTCACCATGCTGGGTAGGTGTGATAGATGGGGATTAAATAAAAAATAGTCAAATTGTTCTTCCTAAATCTCCTTTGGGCTAGAAGAGAATGAGCATGGAGACTTATTCTTATCATGGTTAGGTGAAAGACTGGGTCCATTCCTTGTTAGTCTGAGTTAGCTGAGGAGGAGGGAGGTCAGACTGTAAGGATGGCCAAGATCTGATTTTGGAGGCTTGGGATAACATAGACCAGCATCTCTAACTGGGGATGGGACCTCATGAAAAGTATATTTGTGAATGTTATATGTAGAGATAAAGAGAGAAGGCACTGGATGGAGGAGGGGAGGGAGAGTTAAAGAAACAGATATCCAAAAACGTTAGAATAGAGGGAGAAGGGGAAAATAGGAAAGAGAAGAGAAAATGGGAGAAAGGCAAGACAAGTGGGAAATATGGCCAGAAATGGGATGAGGGGTAAGAAAGGGAAAGACAGGGAGGAAAGAGTAAGGGGAAAAGAGGTGGGGAAGGGGAAAGAAAAAAAGAGGAGGAATGAAATGGAGAGAGGTAGAGAGTGAGAAATTTCCATTTTACTGAATCAGCCTTCTGTCCTGGACTCCTCTGGGCCCAGAAAATCTCAGTTCCAAAACTCTGCAGTAATTGATACTTTATAAAAATCTAACTTTGATGCAGTTGACTGGCTCCCTGAGCCTGGGACTGAATAATTGAAGGAATATTTGCAGGATTCGCACTGAAGTACCAACAGCTGTGGAGTGTTTTGATATTTATGAAGTCTGATGAATTATGCATGATCCAGTGCAGTGAGCCCAGCGTGAGACTTATTCCCTCCACAGTCTCACTTACTCGGATACACTGCTCATTGCATTTTATTCCCATTGTATCCCCAAGCAGGCCTGCTGCCTATTACAAAACTTAATAAAATTTATTTAAGCCTTGGTCCCCAATATTCCTACTTTGCTCTTTCCTCATGGTTTTTAATTCATTCTTTCCTCTACAGCTTTTCAGTGTTGTGGGTGGAAACTGCTTCCATATTGGTGGATGGAGTCAGACCTTTGGGGTTGGTTTCTCTAACAGTGAAGACTTTGGCTCATCAAAGGAATCCTAGGATTTTTCTGAAAATGCATACCACACTGCAGGGGATGCCTAGTATCACCCACTGCCTCCTGCAAGATTCATTTCTTATTCAGCATTTATCTTCGACCCAATTAGAAGGGCCTTGGTGTCCTCTATTAGCTAATAAATGAACCAGTTAAGTACCTATTATCTATTTAGCAATGTTAAACGCCTTGGACAATACAAGAGAAGTGTAAGAAGTGTAAGTGCAAACCTGCACCTTGAAGAATTGTGCAATTGTTGCACCATAATTCAAAGTCAGTAGTGAAGTGCCACAGAGTTCTGGTCACGTCCTTTTTAACAGTTTTGTCAATGACTTGAATGAAGATAGAGGCAGCACACTTAGAAAATTTAGGGATCCCTGGAAAGGGTAATTAGAGTGCACTGGATGACAGAATCAGGATTCCCAAAGAGCTGAAGAGGGGGGAAAATAGCGTAAATCTAAAATTAAGTTGAATTTTAAAAAATACAGATAAAATTTGTTGTTGTTGTTGGGTCATTCCAGTTGTGTCCTTCTCTCTGTGATCCCATTTGGTATTTTCTTGGCAAAGATACTGCAGTGGTTTGCCATTTCCTTCTTCAATCCATTTTACAGATGAGGAAACTGAGGCAAACAGGTTTAAAAGACTTTCCCAGGTGTCTGAGGCTGAATCTGAACTTGGGATGAGTCTTCCTGACCACAGGCCCAGGGCTCTATTCACTGTACCACCTAGCTGTCCTAGAGCTAAAATTAAATGGACATAATTGTAAAGTTCTGCACTGAGGTTCAGAAAATTTAGTGCACAAGTACAGGATGGACAAGATGCAGCCAGAAAGCAGTTAATATAAAAGAAAAAGCCCTAGGCCTGCAAACACCATATGAATTACCAATAGGACTAATACCAATTGACCTGAGTTCTGCTCCTAGAACCAAGAGTCTGATCTTCCACATTCCTTTCAATAGACAAAGATAGTGCTTATGCCTTCCTCTAGATCTTCTCTTATCCAGAGTCAATCCGGCTAGCTCCTTCAGCTCCTCCTCATGTGAGAGATAGTGTCTGGGCAGCCACAGGCCTAGTCACTCGCTTCTGTTCACTCTCTAGTTTTTATTCCTTCTCTCTCCTTGGTTTGCTTTCCCCAGATTGCCACAAATACACTATACTCTGGTCTATTTCTAATTCTTTCCTCATGTTGTTCTCAAACCTACTATGCCTCTCTTTTCCTATCCAAATGCTACCCATCCTTCAAGGTCCAACCCAAGTTCCACCTTCTTTAGTGGAGCTTTCCCAAGCTATTCCAACCTTCTTTGATCTTGTACAGGACTTACATACCTAATAGATGAGTACTTACTTAGAGAATCCTTTGTTTTTCTTTAATTGTGCTCTATGATCTATAGACTTTCAGTATATGTTGTTGAAAGTGATAATGGTGTATAGGTACCTTGTCTCCCCAACTAATCTGTAAGGTCCTTGAAGGCAGCAAGTTTGCAGTAATAGATTTCCTTCCCTGAGCTCCCTTTTCATGAAATTTGATCCCTCCCTACTCACATCCTTACTCATGAAGTCAATTCTTGATCGACAACAGTTAATTAACAGCATTGAGCCTCCACTGGGTTTGGACCATGAACTATGAAGAGAATCACAGGATGGAGAAGCTGTGGCTTCTTTTCACTCAAGGGTATATGAGTAATTTTCAATCATTAGCTGTCAGTTGTGGTCACTTAAGGCTGTCAGTGTGGTGTGGTGGGAAGAATATTGGACCTGAAGATAGAAGGAAGGATCTGACCCTTGCTAATGTGCAAATAAATACTTGGAAATTGTCAACTACATGCCTGCTAAACCTCCCATTCTTTATGTCCAAGACAGGGGATAATCACTCTTGTACTACCTACCTCACAGGGTTGTTGTGAGGAAAGAACTTAGTACACCTTAAAGATTTACACAAATGTAGTCTGCTGTCGGCAGCTGGGCAGAGAGGTGGAAGAGGGCACCGCACCCCAAACAGGGAGACCTGAGTTCAAATCCATCCTCAGATACTTACCAGCTCTGTGACCTCTTTCTGCCTCAGTTGTCTCATCTGTAAAATGGGGAGTGATTCAAATAATAATAATACCTACCTCTCAGAGGTGTTGAGGACAAATTCAATGATGTTTGTAAAGCCTTCACAAACCTTAAAGCACTGTATAAATGCTAAGTATTATGGTTGGTGTTATAGCTATTATAATTTTGGGGAATGCAATCAAGAACCACCGGAGATGATGGACTTTGCTATAAATGAGATTTACAATAGAATCAATCCTGATCTGGTAATCAAGAGAGCTAGTTAATGGTTCTGTCGACCACTACCTACCTTGGACAAATCTTAATCCGAGTCAACTTTTTCATCTGAATAACTAGAACGATAATTCCCAACATAGCCCCCTTCCCAGGGGTGTTGTGAGACTCACACTAAGGTATGTGAATACATTTCAAAAAATATAAAGAACTGTGCCAATATATTGCAGCATTCTGATTCTTAAGTAGAGGCTCTTGGCTATTGCTTGAGCTGATTTTATTCTCCGTATTGATTTGTAAGAGCTTCTAACATATTGCTGCTGCTTTCTCCTGACAGTAATTGTGGTCTCTCTGGTTTATAGGGGAAGCCCATTAGTTTTGAATTTCCCATCATTCAGCCTAACAGCATCTCTCTTGATTTTTGCTTGCTGCCTCATTGCAATGGAGCAGAGGCCTTTGTTATAAACCTGAGACGAAATCCAAATCACTTCTTCATGAGCAGCCTTCTAGAGTCAGGTGGTGCATCACAGGGTTCCCAGAATTCCCGTGGCAGGTAGCATGTGATTGCTGCTTAGACCAGGTGCTGAAATTATTCTAGGACCAATGGCTCAGTGTAAAGAAGAATATAGGCCATGCCTAAACAATATTAGGCTGCAGGCGAGCAAGAATTTTAATTAAAATGGAAATGATGACCAGGGCCTCCTCTCTATGCTACAGCTGTTCATTCATGGACTGTCTTACAGCTTAACCCTATTCTGTCCAAGAGAGGGCAGCGTGAAGGTTCTCAGGAAATGGTGGCTGATTGCAGAGCCCTGTAAGTGTTGTTAGGTAGTGAGTGGATGATTACCTCAGCTGATTGGAGCACTGTGTCATGGAGGTGTAGGCCATGAGTTTGGTCCCGAGTTGGATCTAATGACTTCTCTGATCTGTGGCCTCAGACAGCATCATTGACTATTGTAATTTGCAAATGTACATCTTTAGTCATGAGGACGACTGGTTTAGGGCACAGGAATAGATCAGTGCAACCCCATATCCATGACTGGAAAAACTCAAAATCAAAGGGAAAAAAGGTAGGATAGTGTTTCTTTTGTTCTCCTTCTACCAAATCCTGACAATCCCAACTGATGTTGGCCAGGAATATCACCTCTACATATGAAGGATAACACTGTGGAAAAACTGAAAACCTAGCAAATATTTGAGTGAGCATCTTGTACAAGCATTGTCAAAGTTGGGCCTGTACGATAAAAATAACCAGATTGGTGCCATGGTTTGGTTATTTCTGTCACATAAATTTGCATTAACTTGTACTAAACATGGATTTAGGGATGTTTCTTTTCTTTTGCCTTTATGATCAGTCTTTTGGTCCTGAAGTGGCTGGTCACGTAAATAGGTCCTGGCACTCAAGACACCTGGAGTTAGTTGGTAGAACACCTAGATGAAGCCCGTTCAGGCTGAAGGGAGCACATTAAGGAATTCTTATCTGTTCATAATCCAAACTATAAATATACAGATCACCCAAACTGACAACCTGTGCATTTACTCTAATTTCTCTGTTTTTAGAATAGGAACACCCTTGAGGATGAGGGAGGTGTTAGAACTATATGCCTAAGCATTTCTAGTGTTGCCATCTGCCTTGATGGAGAGTTGAGTAATACTGTAGCATGAAGAATAATGGTGCTGATGACAATAATAGCTAACATTTGTATAGTGCTCTGAGGTTTGCAAATCGCTTTGCAAATATTACTTTGTTTTGTTTTCACAAAAACTCTGGGAGGTAGGTGCAATTATTATCCTCTTCTTACAGCTGAGGGAACTGAGGCACATAGGAGTCAAGTGATTTTTCTGGGTCATATGGCTAGTGAAGTGTGTGAGGCTGGATTTGAACTTAGGTCTTTCTGCCTCCAGGTCCAGTGCTCTGGTTCATGGGGCTGTCTAACTGTGAATGGAATGCAAGTGACGTGAATACAGAAGTTTCATCTGCGTATCCTCACTATTTAGTCCCATGGGTTGCACATAGCGGTCACTTATGGTTCAATGCATTGCAATGTGGGTCAGCTCAGCACTGGAACTTCCTGGTGTGGTGACAAACCCATTGTTTATGGGTTTCTCCATTCTGCTCTCTGTGACTACTGCTGCACAAAACTGTCGCTGCCTTAAATGACACCATTCCCAGGGTAAAGTTCACGAGCAGATGCTGTAGCTCTATGGCCATAACAACCTGGTCACCCTTTTTCGATATCTAATCTAATCAGTGAGTATCATTTACGAGACCTGAAATCAGGAAGACCTGAGTAGGAACCCTGCTTCAGACACCTAGTAGTTGTATGACCTTGTGCAAGTCACTTAGCCTCTTTCTGCCTCAGTTTCCTCATATATAAAATGGGGCTAACAATAGTACCTACCTTCCAAGGTTGCTTTGAAGCTCAACTGAGATAAGGTATGTAAAGACTCACAAACCTTAAAGTGCTGTATTAGATCCTGGCTATTGTTACTGTAAAGTGCTCACTGTCCAGAAAGCACTGTACTAGGAAGTGGAGATACAAAGACCAAATGAAAACAGTCCCTGCCCTCAAGGAGCAACCTTTTACTGGAGGAATATGACACATAACCAAGTCAGTGATTGCAAAGGACTATACCAATGATTCTCAACCTTCCTAATGCCGCAACCCTTTAATACTCGTATGTGGGCATATTTGCATGTGGGTGGACCTGCCTGGAGATGGATAGAGGAGCTGGGTCTCAGTTCCTAAGACCACTGGAAATATGTGTTTTCCAATGGTCTTAGGCGACCCCTGTGGAAGGGGTTGCATTTGATCCCCAAAGGGGTCACAACCCACAGGTTGAGAACTGCTGGACTATACCAAGTCATTTCAAGAGTTTGAGAGTATTAATAAGTGGTGGGGGCAGGAGGAAGACAAAGGACATCAAGAAGGATCAGGAAAAGCTTTGTGAGAAAGATTGGCCCCTGAGCTATATTTAGAAGGAAGGTAGTAGGCTTTCTGAAAGGAGGGGAGAGAGTGTGTTCCTTTCCTTTTGCAAAGGAATAGTGATGGGAGATGGATCCTCTTCTTTCATGATGCTGACCTCATTCCTCTATTTCAAAATTCAGTCGATCTCTGGTCCCAGGTTGAGTGAAAAAGGGCCTCAAATACTCCTGAAGTTGGGACTTTAAAAGAGCTTCTGGCAGAGGAAAAGTACGTATGAAAGGTAGAGGCTGGCGCCACTCCCCACTCTGGAGACCAAGAGAAAGAAATCTGGTCTTCCTTTGCCAAGGAGCGTATTTCTTCTAGGTTCTGATGGGTTCATCATCGCCATCTTAACTCTTTCTGGAGTCTAAACTATCCATTTTTTATTGATGGCATTGTTTTATTTTAGTCTTTTATTTGTTTTATTGATGGTATTAGTCTACCATTTCCCAACTCATTCACTGAATAACTTGCAAAATACAAAAAGTCATAGTGGAAAATGTGGGAAAAATTCTCTTTAAAAACAATCAAGAAGCTTCTACTCGGCACAGTTGAGCAAAGGCGTTCCTGTATTGTGGGGAGTCAGCATGCTATAAAGCAAGATGTACTAGACAAAATTGGGGGACCTGGGTTCGAGAGCCGGCTCCACCATTCTACTACTCGTTTTGGTGTGGCCTCAGTTTCCTCATCTGTAGCAGGTGTTGATCCTTCTTGTGCTACATATTTCACAGGGCTCTCTTAATGTTCAAATGAGATAATGGATGTGGGGTGGTACATAAATACAAGGGATTAGATGCTAAGCTGTAAATCTGTGAGGGCTGGGACTTATTTTTATCTGGGTCTTATTTTATCCTTCTATCTCCAGCATCTGGAACTGAGATTCACACAGAGGAGGCCCTTCAACAAACAGTTATGGAACTTGCTTTAGAATACTAAACAACTCTTAACCGAAAGAATTACCAGATGGTTACTTCACAGCAACTTGTGAAGTAGATAGTGCAAGTTTTTAGAGATGAAGAAACTGAGGCTAGAGCTAGGCTCTCATTGACTGTTGGCCCCCTTCCTCACCACGATGGCATGGATGGAACACTGGATGAGTCGTTGGATGGGATTGAGAGATTGCATAGTCTCCTTTGGCCAATAATTTCATCCTCAGTGTTGGGAAGGTCCTTGTCCTTGGTGCTAGTATCAACTGCCTGGGCTGTGGCTCAAACGTATTCTTCCTTAAAGAAATTTCTGTGGTGGAGGATGCTGGATTTGTAGTTGGAAAGAACTGGGAACAGATTCCAAATCTGACACATTAACTGTGTGTTCAGCGACAAAATACTTAATCTTTTAGAGCTTCACTTCCCTTATCTGTAAAATGGGGAAGATAAGATCTATTGTATTTACCCCATGGGGTTTTGTTTTAGACTCCACTAATGTGATCTATGTAAAAGCTTTGTAAATCTTAAATATATAAGTGCTAGTTATTATTTTTTTTTGCTTGAGCAGAGATGGGGGACAGATGGTGCCTATGCTATGGGGGAAAGGAGTGCTTGAATAAATATGTTTGCTTTCCTAATCCTACTTAAAACAAATGGCCAGTTATCAATTCTAGTCAAGATTTTTTTTTTAAAGCTGAATGCCCATTAGGGTTTTTGGAATAAAATATATGATCTAGGTGCTATAATTCAGCTGTTACTGAGGCAATCAGTAAGTCACTTATGGTGTAGGAGGCCTAGGGAGGATTTACCTAAGGTTATATCAGTAGAAAGTTTTAGAGATAGGATTTGAACTCAGGGGCCCCTGACTCAGCCTCCAGCTCTTTCTTTTGTACTATAGCATCTCTTGTTTTTATAATCCCCTTAAAAAAACTACTGAAACACTCACTCTTTCCCCAACTGAGATAATGGTGGTAAACAAGAAAATAGCAATCCGAGTGGTAAAATAATGTTTTATTCCATGGATGAACAAACGCTACCATGCCACGTCCTAACTTCCCTCCTACCACATCTCATGGCCAGAGCCGGGTTCCCCTTCCAGATCAGGTTGGCTTTGCTGACGGTCGAGCCCATTGGAGTAGCAAAAGCATGAACACATAGCATTCTGATTGGTCCTGTTTGTCAGTGGGTTGATCTCTTCACAAAATGGTGGTGTGTGTCACCTTCCTTTGTTTAGAAAACAAAAACCAAAAAATAAAAAACAAACACAAAATTCCAATTTGACCTAACTACAACTGACAGCCAAAGCTTAAAGGTGAAACCGAAATCCCCAACCACTGGAAAGCATCATGGATATGTCTTCACTGCTGTCAGATGTTGAGGTCACCCACAGGACAACTGCAAGCCGAAGAAATTGGTACTGACATTCAGGCTGTCAACACATGAGAAAGGAAATGACAGTAATTGATATATTTCCAACTAGCATTTCTAAAGAGTTCAGATCAGCCAAAGAGTGTTAGCATGCACGCTGAACACAAGATTAATATCGCCGGGGGCTGAGGGAGTAGGGCAGGGAGACTCCACAAATGACTGACATACATTCCTTTATATACAACAAAATGAAATATACACTATGAATATTGGCTGTACATTTGGTCAGAGTATATCTTACAAGGCTAATGTAGAGAGCAACATCAACCTTACCACTCAAAGGGGAGGGCAATGGAACAATTCCCAGGAAATGAAGTCCAATTCTGGCATGTTCTTACACATTTTTTTCTCTTCAGGTTTTTCTTCTACAAGGGTTACTGTGACTTGAGCATATTTAATAACACTGGAGAGGTTGGGATCAAAGCCCTGTCATTTTTACCAAATGTGATACTGACGGACGAGACCACTTAGGGAGAAATGGGATTTGACAGTTTTAGTTCCTGGAATGGAATGGAAATGGACAGTGGCAAATCTAAACCCAAACCTAAATCAAGCTCTGTGGGAAAGCAGCCACTTGCAAATGGACGTGCCCAGGGTGTCTTCCATCCCTCAGCTTTCTGAAATGGCTCCACAATGTGTCTGACTCATGACCTTAAAGACAAAGTAGTTAGTTTAGATGTTTCCTTATGCAAACAAAGTGAAAGCCTGCAGATGGACAGGGAAAAAGCAAAATGAACCCAAAGAACTCCATGACAACAGAGCTTCAGATAAAAACTATATAAAAATACTAATTAATTACATAAGGTTAAACATTAGCATAACTACAATGATACTTTGTACAGTCCAGAGTCTGTCTTCAAAGCAGCCTGGTAGTAACACTAAATCTTCTAATGATGGGAAAGAGCAAGCAAATATGTGAATCTTTAAGATACCTTTAAAATAATTGTGCTATAATCTTTGTTGTTGGTTGGTTTTGTTTTTAACTTCCATGACAGTTTCATCGGACACAATGTGATGCTGCTGACAATGGCGCTCTAAAGTGGGAGGTGGGCTTCAATGCTGGATAGCTTGGGTTTAAAGGGCCAGTGATCTGGCGAGTGATCTCGAAGTCCTCAAGGCGGGCCTTTCCTACCATTGATCCATAAGCACTCTTCCTTGCTGTAGAAGGGGTGGGGTGGGGGGGCACTTAATTCAGCAGTCACTCTGTGGCCAAGAGAAGGTGATGCCTTGAAGCTATATTTGTTCCAGACAGCAGTCTCTGTCAGACCTGTCATGCGTGATGTCCCTCTTCCTGGGAAGGAGCTTGCTGCTGAGACAGAGCAGGAAGGTCGCCTTCAGTTCTGTGACACACATGCTAACATAACATTTCTTTCCCCAGCTCCTCCCCTGGGGGAATGGCAAGGGGAGGGGGCAGGGAGGGAGGACACTTTTCAGTTGCATATTGTTAGATAGAAAGAACCACTTTTGTGCTTGGTGTGGATGCACAGTTAGTCCTCCTCCTCCTCTTCTTTCATTGTGACTGTGGGCAGTTTGTCCTGAATCCTGAAACACTCCACAAAGAAGTTGATGATGGATTGGTAGAGGTGTTGCTCCAAGGAGGAGCTGTGAAAGTAATGGCTTTCATCTGGGTAGATCTGTAAGGGGAGGCAAGGAGAGAAATTCAGGCACAATTACAGTGAGAAACTCGACATTTCCTGAAGGGGCAAAAGAGGATGGTGCCCTTGGCACCATATAAATAGGTGGTGCTGTGGACAGAATGCTAGACCTGGCATCAGGAAGATCTGAATTCAAATCCAGCTTCAGAAACTTACTAGCTCTCTGCCTCTGGGTGAGTCACTTCCTCTATGACTGCCTTTTCTTCATCTATGAAATGCGAATAAGAAATTTCATACTTCCCAGTGTTGCGAGAATAAAAAGAGAAATTTGTGAAGCACTTTTCAAATCTTCAAGTACCATGTAAATACTAGCTATGATTATTATAATTGTGTAAATGAGAGGCCCACTTCCTCCATGAAGCTCTCTGTGGATAGGGTACTGTTGGAGCACTTGGAGTTAAAATTCCACATCTGACACTATCCATACGACTTGGACTTAACCTCTTCAGGCCTCAGTTTCCTCATCTGTAAATTGAGAGAATTAGATCAATTGACCTCTGAGGTCCCCTCCAGTCCTAGTTCTATGATCAGTCAATAGTACTTAGCTGAAAAAACTTTCATTTAGCCAGATCACAAACTCTGAGTGCCCTTGGCAACTCTCTAAGATTGTAAGTTGTGGAGATGGAGCTGATCTGCTTTGGTAGAAGTTTTCTCAGTTGGGAGTTAGTCATCCTAATGTCATTCCAAGTCTGCTCCCCGTTCCTATTTAACAGAACGCCAAGTTTCCTTAAAACTTTAGGAAGTAATATGAGAAGGAGGTTAGTACCATTGCTATGACTGCTATTTTGTAGATGAAGACAGTGAGATTCAGAGAAGGACTGAGAACGTCCCAAGATCACACAGCTAATTAGTGTCAAAGCCAGAACTCAAAGGCATGTCTTCCAGCTCTTCCCTTTTTTCCACATTGCCTCTCTGGGAGTGGTTCTGTCCATATCATTCAGTTGAAGCAATACATTTATTGGACAACTTTCTTGAATGAAATGGTTTACCATTAGGTTTGTATTCTGTACAAAAGCATAGAATTTGGAATTTGCACATTAAAGATCATCTGGTTCACCATTCTATCATTTTACATAGGAGCAAACTGAGGTCTATTGAAGTTAAGTGACTTTGCCAAAGGTCAATAAGGATGTAGTGAGAGACAGGGTAAAGACCACATTATGCAACTTCCAATCTACTATTTTATCATAACTCAGCTGAAGATGGAAACAAAGACAGGTAAGAGATGCTGAATATAAAAGCATGTCATGGCCATGAAAATAAAAAAGGTGTCGGGGCGCTAAAGGTCAGATGTTGCTGAGGCAGATGAAGAAAAACAAATTTAAATAAAAAGCCATATTGGGAAAAGGATGAATATCAAAACACCTCTGATGGGGGTGGATGGTACAATGACAATGGTGAGAAGGCAAAGTTGCTTAAGTCTTCAGCAGCTGTATCCTTTGCCAAGGAGACATTTACCTTTGGACTAGAAAGGAAAGAATATAACCAATAGGGAGCTAGTATCCAAGATACATTGGAAATTGCTAGGAGAACCCTTAGTTCTTCTTGTTGAGTTAAAATTAAGGAATTATCTTAAACCAAAGAGTCAGATCTTGGGAATTAAAGAGCAAATCCAAACCAATTTATTATCACCTTTTTTGGAGGCTGTTGAATGAGGACTAATCATTATTTGTCCAGTAGATATCATAACCAAAAGAAAACTAGCAGCCAGACTTAAAAATACAGAACAAAACCTTATCAGTTATAGGATTTAGACCAGAAAGAGCTAATCCAGTCCAACTCCTTTATTCTATAGATGAAGGAACTTAAATCTAATGGATGTAAAGGGACTTGCCCAAGGTCACATAGCAAGTGATTCAAATTACCAAGGATTTAAAATCAATTCTAAATGTAGTGGCCATAATTTAGATAAACTATTGCCCTATCAGCTACACTGGTTCATTTTGATTTACAGAAATTCAGTCCAACCCATCACACACTTATTAAGCTCCCCCCTGCCACTAACATTGGGAGGGGAGCTTAATGGAATACATGATAGATACTGGAAATATGAAAATGAAATCAAAGATACATCTTGCCTTGGTTGGATTGTGTGTGTATGTACCTTATATCTATATTTAAATTCATTATATCTATCTATATCCCTTATATCTATATACATATACACACAGGTAATGGGGAGACTAGCCAACTCGGGCTAATACAGGATGCCCATCCACCTGCTTCTGGAAGTGAGTGCTGGAGGGGCCCTTCCCCTCTCTGAGGCAGAGCATATCTTATCCTTTTGGCTTACTGCACCATCATGGAAGTCCTTAAACCAGTGGTTCTCAACCTTCCTAATGCCTTGACCCTTTAATACTCACACATGGGCATATCTGCATGGGGGTGAACCTGTCTGGAGACGGATAGAGGAGCAGTGTCTCGGTTCCTAATACTATCAGAAATGTGTGTTTTCTGATGGTCTTAGGCGGCGCCTGTAAAAGGGTTGTTCGGCCCCCAAAGGGGTCATGACCTACAGGTTGAGAACTGCTGCCACTGCTAAAACAGAACTGAGTGTGCATCGAAAAGGCTTGGAAATCTCTTCCTGGCTGCTTTTTTAGTGAGGAGGGAGAAGAAATGCTGAGCTTCCTGCTGAGGGGAGTTTCCTGATCTTCAGGTGACCTGAGGGGGAAGGAAAGGCAGCTGTAGTAACATCTGTGCTGCCACCACTGCCTTTCACCCCCCTGGATCACTACTGGCCTTGAATACAAGGCAGCAACCTGGCCTGTTCCATTTCTGTATCTCATACACATTTGCCAAAGCCCAAGAAGGAATACATTCAACAAAGGTGGTGCCATGTGTTCCCAACCACACAGTGGCTTAGGGGAGGTGAAGGTAGCAGCAGGTGCTGCTGGGGCTCCCTCATCTTTCCAACTATGCTACCACATGGCCATGAAACTCACATGACCTGGAGACTCAAACCACTTCTTTTTCTTTTTTAGTGGAAAGCTACCAGAGTAGAGAGAGTGATGTCACTTGTTTAAGGCTTTTGTATGGCTACTCAGTTCTGACTCAGCAGTCAATTAAAGGTCTATTCATCACTAACAGTAAACCATTAAGATCCTTGCACAGGCTCTGAATCCTTCTGGAAGCCGGCTGACTAAGCCTCGACATGGAAATGAGATGGGCAGATCATACTGAACGTATCCTGGGCTTTTATTGGCCAGTCCCTCATTATACAAATATTTTTAAAGCAATCAATAAGCATTTACTAAGTTTCTACTATGTGTCAGGCCCTCTCTGAGTGCTGGGGATACAAAGACAGATATTAAATAGTCCTTGAGCACAAGGAGTAGTACAAAAAAAGTGCTGTGGAAAAAATCAGAGGAAGGAAAGATGGCAGAAGGCGCACAATAAATAGGCATGGAAGATGATGTGAACAATGGCACAAAGATGGGAAAGGGACAGGGGAGAATGGAGGATAATGACGAGATCTGTTTGGCTGGAATGAAGAATATATGAAAAAAGAGCAGTATGAGAGACGTCTAGAAAGGCAGGTTGAACCTGGATCGGAGAGAGCCAGAGCTAAGAGCACATGTTGTAATTGAGAGGCAAGATGAAGTCATTGAAGGCTTTGGCAGGTGACCCAAACAGGAAGATGTTTTTGGCCAGATAATTATAACTGTGTAGGCAAAAGATGGAAATATGGAGGCAATGTGAGTGGAGAAGCAGAGAGAGAAGACAGAACAGGAGAAAAGAGATCTGTGAAATGTACTGATTGGATAATCAACAGGAATTGTTAACAGATCAGACATACAAAGTAAGGGAAGAGTTAAATGCAGGGTGACTGAGCTAGGCATTTGGGAGTACCATTTATAGAAACTGGCAAGGGATTTTTTTCTGGGGGAAAGGTGATCTTGGATTAGATAGAGATGTGTAGAATTTGATACCCTGGTGGCACATCTTGGTGGAAAGGTCCAGCAGACAGATGGAGATGTGGAACTGGAGCTCAGGAGAGAAGGTTAAGGTGAAACAGATGGCTTTGCTTCCAGAACACCCAATAGGCATTCCTACTCAATAAATTCTAATGGCTTCCTATTGCCTCCAGCATCAAATATGAAACCTTCTGTTTGGCATTCAAAACCCTTCATGAAATAGCCCCCTCCTGCCTTTTCAGTCTTCTTATATACCACTCCCTGCCATGTACTCTTCAATCCAGTGACACAGGAGGCTGTTCCATGCACATCCCTTGGCTCTGGGCATTTTCTCTGTCTGTCTCTCATTCCTGGAATGCTCTCCCTCTGCATAGCCATATCTGGCTTCCTTTAAGTCCCAACTAAAATAATTTCTTCTGCAGGAAGTATTTTCCAGCCCCTCTTAATTCTAATGCCTAAGCCCTCTTTGAATTAACTCCTGTTTATCTTGTATCCTTAGCCTGTTTGTAGGTATGTGTTTGGTTGTTGTCTTCCACATTAGACTGTGAGCTCCTTGAGGGCAGGGGATGTCTTTTCCCTCTTTTTGTATCCCCAATGCTTAGCACAGTGCCTAGCTAGCATATGATAAGTCTTTAATTAATGTTTTAGATCCTAGTCTGAAATCCTAGGGTGCCAGACCTCAGCTACTCCTCCCCTTGCTCTAAATTTGACAAAATGTGAGTGTGGTTTTATCTTATGGACCACTAAAGCAAATATGCAATTGCAACCACCCCCTCCACAGGACAGCTCAACCTATAATGACCATTGTTTTGATACTGATTTATCTTGTTCATTATGGGGCAGTGGTACAGGAAGCCTTGACTCATAATTCATCAGGTGCATTCCTCACCCTACACCATCATGAGCAGAAAGGGAAAATCTTATTCCAATTAGGAAGCCTGTATTAAGCACCTACCATATGCAAAACACTATGCTAGCTGCTGATAATATATACACACAAAAATGAAAACAGTTTCTACTCTCCAGCTGTTCATTCTAAGTGTATACAAGCTGGGAAGTAAGTACAAGACAACTTGTTGTGGTTGTGGTTGTGGTTGTGGTTGTTGGGGAGAGTGCTGAGAACTGAGGAAACCACCAGGAAAGGCAGCTTTAGGAGCTATTACCTAAGCTAAGTCTTTCTATTACCTCCACAGAACTGGAGCTGTCAAAAAATGGAATGGGCAGACTGTAGGAAGAAGTCAATTACTCTGAGGCTGGAGGACTCCCTGTTAGGGAGATTGTAGGAGATATTTCTGTCCACATATGTACTGGATTCAATGCCTAACTTGGACGACTGAAGTCCCTTCCAACCCTGACACTGTGGGTGCCAGTACAGCACCTGGGTTGCATATTTAGAGACTGCCAGTCACATTGCAGCCATACGCATTCAGCACGGTGCAGGGAAGAAGCAGGCCTGGGCTGAAATTCTGTCTCTGATGCTTACTACCTTGGGCGAGTCACTAAGCCTCCCTGGGGCTCAGTCCCTCATCTGTAAAATGAAGTGAAAGAAATAGGTGACTTCTAAAGTTCCTTTCAACTCTGTGACAGAAACATAAACACAAACACAGTTGTGTTTTGCAGAAACAATATTTGCTAGGTAAAAATCCATGTTTTCTGCACAGAACATGCTCCCAGGGGTGTCCCATATTTCAACCAATCAATGAAAGCAAATGATACCCCCCTGGAACAAAAGGCTGTGTGGCTGATTAAAGGGAATAAGTTACACCTGGTAGATTCTGGTATTATGACAACAGATTGGTCTAAGGTACAGTAGCTGAGTGCTCCAGAAGGAATCACTTTGTGTCAGGGGAAGACTTGCTGACTCCTCTCCCCCAACGTTGGAAGGGTCAGAAGTTTTGGACTTCCCATATGGGACAGGAGCAGTGGTGGCTCACAGCAGAGTCTGGGGCTGAGAGGCACAATGAGGGCAGGTAGCTTCAGGACTCTCTAAGGACACTGACGTTTAGAACTCGATGAAAGCCATGCCCCAGGGGAGAACATCGTGGGCTATTTCTCCCCAGTGACCTTGTATGTATGTGAGAGGTGGTGTTTCTGTTCTGGCCTTTTTCTTACTGTCACATCAGAAAATGCCCTTTTTAAAGGTAATTGAATCTAGCTGGCTACAATCAAGGGGGAGCACACCTGCTGGGGGGCTGGTGAGTGATATAGTAATAGAGTCCTCCACCCCTCGGGGTTGTCCCTGGGATGCTGAGAGGAGAAACAGCAAGCTGCCCTCTGGGGACCCAGCTAACCAGCACGCTTGCATGGCGGAAGGAGAGTAAACCCAGTTGGGGTGCAATAACACAATTATGTTTTCTAAATGAGAAAAACAGGTCTGTTCACATATACCGTACCTGCAAGCTGTAATTAGCCTTCCCTCTAATTAGATGTGCAATGAGCTCTGCTGTATGCTGGAAATGGATTTTTTCTGCAGGAGGGGAAAAACAGAAGTGTGTGTCAGAAGCCACAATCACCATTAACACCAAGCTTATTCCCAGATGAATGGTGCAATAGCTGCTCAGGTCATACTCACCGTCAGCAGTTGCGTGGATGATCAAGAACTGCTGTTCTTCCAGAGCTGACACCCGGTGGGCTAATCTGGTCATCTGGAAGGAGGCACCGACCAAGGGTGTGAGTCATTTTTAGCACAAGGAGCAAAGTGTTTTTTTTTTTTAAATGCCTATATAGGATGCTCCCAAAGGCTTTAAGCTATTAAAGCTTACAACTGCATTAAGACTTTTAGGACTCTCTGTACAAACCTGCACTAGCTCTAAAGATGGTTGTAGTGGAAGCTGGGAATGAAAGGGGAAGGCAATCCCATGATTCAGCCATTCCCTTTGCTAACTCTTTTCTTTGCTCGCTGGACCGAAAAAGAATTAAAAAAAAAAGTTCCTGCTCTCCCTTACTATAAAGTGCCATCATTTCAGCCAATGCACACTAGCTGGCTCCATGTCTGGGAGACGGCTTAATTATTCAGGTACAAACTTTGCCCCTGTGGTTGATAATTAGCAAACTCCCACCCTGTAACAGGCTGCCGTGATCCCGGTATCCTCAGCCCGAAGACAGTTTGAGAAAAGTTACCAGCTCTTCCAGAGCTGAAAGTGATTGATCCTACAGTCAAACCCTATGCTTGTATGTGGGATCTTGGGAACAGAATGGCTAGGGGACTTGCCCACCCAAGGTGGCCCAGCTAAGCAAAATGGCAGAACTGAGATTTAAGTGTGTGTCTCCTGACTTTAGCCCAGCACTCTTCCACCGGGCCTCCCCATTCCTTATATTTCTTTTGCTCTTACAGCAATGATAGATGCTCTTCTTTTACATAACCTTCATTTCCAGATATGGAATATTTGGAATATATTTATTATGAGCATATCCCCTAACCATTATGTTCCCAAGATCCCACATACAAGCATAGGGTTGGACTGTATGATCAATCGCTTACTCAAAGAACCATCATCTATAATCAGTTAAAGAGAAAAACAGTTCAGCAAAACTAACATATCAGTTGTGTCTAACAGCATATGCAACATTCCATGCTCTCCCCCTCTTCTTCCACCTGGCAAAGAAGAGAGAGTGCATTTCTTTAATGCTTTTTTGGACTTCCTTTAGCAGGACACAGACCTAATTCTTATCCCACAAAGGAATGCAAAAGCTCTTGGGAGATCCAATAAGGTCACTGGGTACCTGAAAGAAAAAAAGCGGTACCCTAGGGAATTGGGGATGAAGGGCTAGAAGGGCATAGAAAGATAATGCCTTCTGTATGTACTGAAGGGAAATATTCCAGACAGAGCAGTTATTGTGAGGGTCACCATGTCCAAACATACCTCATATGCTCTGTTGTCAATTCCAAGGAGACCCAAGTATCTTTCAGAAAATGCAGAAGCTTGGAAAGAAACAGAGGAAAACATTAGCCAACCATGCCTGGAAAGCAAGGATCCTGCCCATTTCCATTCCCAAAACAGATCTTCACCTTGGTCTAGTGGACTTTTTGTTTGAATAAAGCAACATCACTGTGGTGGCACTTATAAAATGTGTAATTTGGAATTTTTAAAAATAGTAAAACCTTGGTTTCTTGGGCCCAGATTAATGTAATTCCTCAAGTAATCCCCAAAGACTTCTGTGATCCCTTCCATTACAAGTGTTCTCCCTCCTTAAACTATCTCTTGTTAAATCCATCTGTGTCCACACTACATCCATCCATTAGAATGTGACTTTCTTGAGAGCTGGGACAATACTACTTTTCATTTCCAAGGCTTAGCACAGAACTTTGCACACAGTATTAAATAAATGTATTCTCAACAAAATTATCCACAAGGGAAAAGAATCAAATAAAGATTAAGTCATTGCCAGGAAGATGTTCATGACCTCAAGACACATACAACTCCATTTCTTTCCCACACCATCTCCAGCTGAATTCAAAATTTTGTATAATTGAAGATTCACGTTCAGTATGATGACTCCCTTGGCACTGCCAGCTCCTTAACCAACAAGTAAAGAGCCATTTCTCTCCACTAGGTCTTACTAAGATAGGAAAATGAATTCATATATTTGAAAAACATTCCCACAGGGCTCAAATAAAAAAGGGTGTTTTCAGGTAAACCCTCCAGGATCTAGGAGATCCGACCCTGGTGTTAGAACCTCTGTACATTCTGAGTAATCCTGGTTTTACTGAATATTTAAATTAAATCTGTAATGGAAGATATACTTTTGAATGGAAAAACTCAGTTACTGTGTGTTTTCAGACCCTGGCTTATTGACTAGATTTTGTCTATTAAGTGACAGGCACAAGGACTTAAAAGACAAAATTTAAATATCTAAAATAAATGCAGGGTAATTTTTTTTGGGGGGTGGTGAGGATAGGAAAGATTTTATTTAGAGGATAGCACTGAGCTAAAGTTTGAAAGAAACTAGAGATGACACTAAGAGGCAGAGGTAAGGAAGTGCACTTTTGGCCCTAGGGACAGGCTGTATTGTTACTGGGATAAGGATGCATTATTTGACAAAAACTGCTGGGAAAACTGGATAACAGTATGGAAGAAATGAGATTTAGATCAATACAAACTAATGCTGTGTCTTGGGAAATGGCTCATAATTGCATAAGGAAAGTTCAGGATTGGGTCATATTTTGCGAAGTATGGGGAAAGAAGAGAAAAAGTTAGGCTACCCTCGTACTATTCAAATACCTTATGTTCTGGCCCCCAAACCATCTACTTTGCAACTTTCTCCTTCCTCAGGAAATACCCAAGTATACTCTAAACCCTCAAACCACACAGGCGCTCCAGAGATCTAGTGCTATGAAGGGGGAGAGGAATGGCAGTGGACGTGTGGGCACAAAGGCTTTCTCCCTTCCCTTCTCCAGCAGGGTTGAGCGCTTCTTTTCACCATAGAGTAAACTGGCCCTTAAAATCTGTTTTGTGTCCAGCTCCTGCAGAATGTAAATGGGATTTCTGGTGAGGCCAGTGAGCAGTTGCTTTATGTCAGACAGTCTGTTATGCTAAGGGAATACAGAAGCAAGAAACCGTCTCTGCCTTCAAGGAACTCAAATTCTAGGGGGGAGACAGCATGAGAAGATTACATTAGTCATGTGTGGGGGAGACTGGGAAAGGCCTGCTGCAAAAGGTGGGACTAACGTCCAGTCTTGGAAGAAGCTAGGGAAACTAGGAGGAAGATCATCATCATTGTAGCTAACATTTATAAAGCACCTACTATGTGCCAGGAAACATGCTAAGCTCTTTACAAGTATTATTTCATTTGATCCTAACAACACTCCTGGGAGGTAGGTGCTATTATTCTCCTCATTTTTCAGGTGAATAAATGGAGGCAACATGTCAAATGACTGCTCATCTACTAAGTTTTACTAATACTCATCTGGACTCAGGCTCTCCTGGTGTCAAGCTCAGCGCTCTTTCTACTGTACCACCTGAGGGCAAGAAGCAAAGACTGGAAAGGTAGGAAGGGGCCAGGTATTTCTGGAGGTTCATTATAACAGAGTTTTACCTGCCTTCCAGGAACCCTCCAATTGCATTTGTAATGGACTTTGAGTTATTGAGGATGCAGAAACAAGGATTTGAGATGAGGGGGCGTGTGGGAAGCAATGCTGCTGACAGTTATCATGAGTCCTAGTGAAAAGGGATATTTACCGTAATATTTGAAGTCCGTTATGGGGGAGAGAGCAGAACCACAGGTGAACACTGGACCTTGACTTTGACCTTGATTTTCCACTTTTGTTGGAAGAATATAAGTACTCAGGTACCCACCATAATCCTAGTGTAGAAAGAGAGAAAGATTAGATATGAATGACCACAGGTTAGTAATTGAAAGTTTCAGGATACAATGGGAACTAAGGCATGAGCACATTATTATTATTATACTATATTATTATTATTATTATTATACCGTTATAATAATAGTAAAGGAATCCCTTTCCACTCATCTGCTCCAGGAGACAGAGGAAACATTCACGTTCTCTCACCAATCCTTTGGTCTCGGGTTCTGTGTTTTTACAGAGGGCTGGCTTTACCTTTGACTTGATTCCATACGCATTTATTAAGTGCCTATTATTTGCTCGACACTAGGAAAACAAAAATAAAAAAAAAAACCCTGCCCTCAACTACCTTCCCTTCTCCGGAGTGTGGGGGAGCCATGCCAGAAGATAATATATGAAATTTATACAAAATATAGAACAGGTGGGGAGGGAGGAGGCATCACTGGTCAGAAGGATAACTGGAGAGAATCCCCAAAAGGCACCTGAGCTGAACTTGGTATTGAATTAGGGTGTCTAAGCGGTGGAGGGGAGGAAGGAGATGGAGAAGCGTGGAGAACAGTAAGTCAGTATGGTTGAAGCGCTGAATGTATGAAGGGGACTAATGGGAAATCAGTCTGAAGAATAGTAATTGCCCAGAGGAGTTTTATATTTTACCTAGATGTAATCAGAGGTCAGTGGATCTCTTAAAGGAGGGGAATGATATGGTCAGACCTCTGCCTCAGGTGTGTTATTTTGACAGCTGAAGAAAAGACTTGGAAATATAAAAAAGCAAAACAGTTATGTGCCTATATGATGTGGTTAGGTCCTCATTTTTATAGCAATTTGTTATAAACTTAGTATTAACAATCAACACAACTAATTAAATTTGATTAACTATCATTGACATTCAAATAAATGAATCTCAACATACAATGTAAGAATGTTTTAGTCACACCCTTTATATTTCCATCAAAACTCTTTGTCTCTTCATTCCCACTCAAGTTTCCTTGATATAATGGTTATAATTAGGGTGTTCCTTGCCTTTCTTTTTTTTCCCCTTTCAATAAATGTTTGGTGATAACAAAACCTGAAATTCTCCAGTAATTCACTTTTTTGGGTTAGGGATGCAAACATCACCTAGGAGTGTCATCACATTTAGGAATCATCATCCATTATCATCTTAGCTAGAAATTGCTTTGTCAAGATTAATTTCATTCCCTTAGAAGGCCCTAACGGACTGGGATGGAGGATAGATCAGTTTTGATATAGGAAGTTGGGGAGAAAGTAAGTAAGCCCTGGTGCAAAGGGAGGGAAGGTTTGGGTTCATTATCATCTCAAGAGGCCCCAGGAATTCTTCCTGGAAATGCAGTGGGAAGCATGAGGGCAATGGGCAACTAGAAAGAGACTGGGAACATGAGATACGGAAATGGAACGGTGTCAACAATAAAAAGATACCCATTTCACAATTCTGTTTAGGGCTGGCCCTGTTATTATAATTATGTTCTATTAATTTGGGATCTAGAGCTGTTTATTACTTCAAGTGCTCCCATTCTTAATTAACTACTAGGCAGAGTCCTGACATAGAAGAAACCATTTTAAATAAGTACTCTATCCTTCAAATTCAAAACTGACTTTGCTGAATCAAGCTCTCTCAGCTGTGTTCTTAGTAGTGACAATGGTTTGCACTGAACTATCTATTCTCTGGACTTTTTTTTTTCTATTTAACAGCAAATCAGGATTTCTTATAGAAATCCAGGTTTTTTTCCCCAATCTGCTAACATTTTTTATTTAAAGTTTTGAGTTCCAAATCCTATCTCTCCCTCCTCCTTGAGATAGTAATCAATCAGATAAAGGTTACACATGTGTAATTAGATAAAATATTTCAATATTAGCCATTTTGTACAGGAAGAATCAAATAAAAGAAAAAAATGAAAGAAAGTGAAAAATAGTATGCTTCAGTCTATATTCAATCAATATCAATTCTTTCTCTGGAGGTAAATAGTATGCTTCACTATTAGTCCTTTAGGATTGTCTTGGATCATTGTATTGCTGAGAATGGCTATGTAATTCAAAGTTCTTTATTGAACAATATTGCTGTTACTGTGTACAACATTCTCTTGGTTCTATTCACTTCACTATGCATCTGTTCACATAGGTCTTTCCAGGTTTTTCTGAAATTATCCTGCCTATCTTATAGCACAATTATATTCTATAATATAGAACATTTTATATAGAGAGAATATAATTCTGTATATAGAATATATATTCTATAGAATATTATATATAATATATCCTATATAGTGTTATATATAACCATACATAGTTATACATATATACATATATAACAATTCTTCTATATATTGTTATAGCACAATAATATTCTATTATATAGAATAGTATTATATATAGGATATCCATTCTATATATAGAATGGATATTCTACAGAATATTATATATATATT
>CM053597.1:70272933-70289299 GCA_028646575.1 Pseudocheirus occidentalis
CTTTGATCCTTTTTGTCCACAAAAAAGGATTCTAGAGTTTTATTGCTGTTCTTATTTTGCTTCCTTTTCCTTATGTTGGCCAGTCAATTAATTGGTTGGTGTTTTTTAGCTCTGTGAAACTCTGCTTCCGGAGGGGGGGGGAGGTCTGTTCCAAATCTCTGGGGTTTTCCCAGCTGCCGGAACTATTGGGGGGGTGTTGCAAGTCCCCCCAGCTTTGGCTTGCTGAAAGCGCACCCCAGGACCACCACCCAAGACCACGATCTGGATCCAGGCTACTCAGCGCAAGAACACTTGGCCCTGATCAATCAATTCAGCCCCCCCTGCTGAGTCTGCAGGCCAGGGGCTCTGAAGCAGCCCAGTGGGAGCCGCCGGTTCCAGCACTTCTCTTCCCCCACTGCTTCCTTGCCCTGGGGGCAGACTGGCCAAACTGCTTTTCCTCCCCCAAATTTAGTTTCAAAGTTTTACTTTCACTAACCGTCTCTGATCCTGGTTTGCCGGATTTAAAGATCTCCTCAGGCCAATGCTTTAGATCTTCCCTGAAGTAGACTCACGCTGTGGTTTGGGAGGCTCGGCTCCTCCTGGCCGCCCTGGGGCCTGCCAGCCTGTTGGATGAGCCCCTCCTGCCACTACCCCTCTCCAGTCCCTGTTTTTCACGCCTTGGTAGATGTGGAGCTGCTGGAGGGTGTATATTTTCTCTCCTGCAGACTGGCTGCTGTGCAGTTCGACTTGGCTCAGCTCAGCTCCTTCCTACCGCCCCAGGTCTGGCGGCAGACTTGGCTTCAGGCTGGGTTGGCCTCTGTTCCCGGCCCACCTCGATGAGCCCTTGCTGCCGAGCTGCCTTCAGTGAGAGATGTGTTTTCTGTATTTTTGTGAGTCTGAGAGTCCTAGACTTTGTCTGGGGTCATAGTTTATGGGTGTTTAGGGTGGTTGTGTGGGAGCTGCAAAGCCTTGCTGCTTCTACGCCGCCATCTTGGCTCCGCCCCCTGTATCCCCTGATCATTTCTTAGTATTTTATTCTGTGTGTCCAAGACTACCCTTGCCCCCATCTCCCACCCAACTGAGAGACGTTCAATCACCAACTGAGAAGAAAAGGGATGTGGCTGACCAACTGAGGTTAAAAGTCAGGGGGCGAGGGGAGAATTCTCCTCTTTTGAAGAGTGGACACTTGCCATCTATTTAAGTTATTAAAAAATCACCTATACCAGCATTTCTCATTTGGATCTCCTTACTAGGTGTGCCAGCCTACACACTTTGTAGATTCTTTCTAATCAAGTGCCGTTAGCTTAACGAGCTCTGATCTCTCTCAAGCACCTCCTGTAATGAAATTAAGTTCCCTCTGAGGTAATTGGATAGCCATGACATGTTGGCAGTATTTGGGTCCTTGCTGGAAGGTAGCTATAGGCGTGATGGCCTTGTAAGATTATTATTATGCTTTTTTAGCAGCTAGATTGCCTCAGTTTCCCCTTCCTTTCTTCTCTGGAATGGAATTAAAAATGAGGGGAGTGGGGCCAGAATTATAACCTAGCTGGGTCAGGCCCAGGGGGAAAATCTCTCTAAAAACCGCTTCTGGGTTCCTCAAGGACAAGGTCCTTATTGAGCTTGGTGGCCTAGAGCTGGGATGCCCTCTCGTGGCTGGATTTGTGTTGAAGCTCTCCTGCCACCTCCTCCAGTAAGTCAAGTAGAAAGGACGCTGGATGTGGCCTCATTAAGCCTGGATTTCGGTGGCACCTCTGTGGATTTGGGCTGATCCCTTAACATTTCTAAGCTTCATTTTCCTCATCTATAGAATTAAAAAATGGGGTCAGATGATCTCTGGATAACCCTTCCAACTCTGGGATGCTAAGGAGTATATGAGTTGTATTTGGAGGAAGGAAGAAGTTCCCATCCTGTCAGATACTTACTAGCTGTGTGACCTTGGACAAGTCACATAATTTCTCTTGGCCTCATTTCATCATTTGTAAAATGGGGGTTCTTATAAAGCTTGTTACAAGGATATAAATATATAAATATTTACATAAGTTTTCAGTTGTGTCTGATTCTTCGTGACCCTGTTTGGGGTTTTCTTGGCAAAGACACTGTAATGGTTTGCCATTTCCTTTCCCAACTTATTTTAGAAAAGGGGAAACTGAGGCAAACAGAGTTAAGTGACCTGTCCACAATTACACAGCTAGTGTCTCAGGCTGGATCTGAACTCAGGTCTTCCTGACTCTAGGCCGGGCACTTTATCCACTGTGCCACTTAGTTGCCCTTATAAAGTTAGTTATTATTAAATCTTGGGATACTGTGAATACCTTCCTAATACTGACATCAGCAGAATGGATTCAATGGATGCCTTCCTTAATTATGCTGCTTTCCAATCTTGGGCTGCAGCCCACTTTAGGCTTGTCAAGTGTCTGCAGGGGAATAATAAAAGAGTCTCAGAAAAAGATGGGCTCCCCAATTTGACTGGGGGAAGGATGGGAAAGGAAAATCTTTGAGATGGGTGGAGTAGGAAGGGAGTTGGCTCCCTGACCACACCTTGGCTTCTCATGTTCTCCTCCTCTTTGTCTTACACAGGCTTTTTAAGACTTTACTCCAAAGATACTAGAGGCTGGTAGTCCCTTTGTCTCTAGCACGGCCAAATATAGTCTATGCCTGGCCTACAGGATACTTGAATTCCCCCAGATTCTCCTAGCCTAAGTACAATCACTCCTTTTCCCATCCTTTAGGACATTTAAGCCAAGGCTAGGTTACTCTAAAAAGGAATCGCAGGATCTTAGAGTCCTAGAGCCATAATTAATCAAAACTGGCCTAGAGCAAATTAATTTGATGGGTAGAAATAGATTTAGCCCTACTACTGATAAGCTGGGTTCTAACACAGTTACAATCCCTCAGAGAGTCTCTTGCTCCATGTGGGGTTAAAGGTCAAGGTGGGTTCCTAAAAAAGGGGGTCAGGGAGGCCAGGACCCAGGGACTAGTAGATGGGAGAAATGATGCCCCATATCACTGGAGGACCAGTATGTAAGAACAGGGACAAAGAGAAAACAAGCCATTTAGAAAAGTCTTACTGGTCCCACACTAGCAGGTCTTTCTAGTTCAGTCTCTTCACGTTACAAATGAGGTCCCAGAATTTAAGTGACTACTAGAATTCTTTTATTATGTACTAAAAGTTTAAAGGGACATTTTTGTATTATTGTGATCATTATTATATTTGAATTTCATCATTTAAAAACAGGCCCTTTCTATTTGGTTTTAGGATACCTTGGTGCTCAGTTTAAATTTCCAGCAAAGAAAAGATGGAAAGGAATTAGCTGATAGGCTAAAAGGTTCCTTTTGACCTTTTCCCATACTTAGTTGTTAAATTATAAGGGAAGTGATTTTACTGTCAGTATATCTAGAGGCGGTCTTTGAATGAAATTCTACAGCATTGACTTCAGAAAGAAAAGTAAAGGAAAATGACTACTGGGAATTCTAGAAGCATTTGGAGAGGCCTTCTCTCCCTCCTTCCATTGCTGGAAATACTGAAGGGGGTAGGGTGAGGGAAGGGTGGCTTCTAACTTAGATCAGGGTTAAAAATCATTGGTCTGGAAAATCAGAGGGGTCATTAGCATTGGTGAGAGTCATCTGAATAAAACCGGCCCCAAGGGAGGGGGAGGAGAGTGAGAGGAGGAAGAGGTAGAAACCAAGCCAGAATGTTAGGAAAGTGGGTTAATTCTTCATTGGAGCCAATAACTCTGTCCCTGGGGCCATGCTGTGAGGCTGCCTTTCAGGCTGAGGTTATAATAAAGTCCTTTTAGGACTTCAGCAATTAAACTCTTTTGGACAGGGCCCAAAGCAGACCAGGCACATCCTGAATGAAGTTTGTTCTCTGGGCTCACAGAAGGTTGCCACTTGTACTTGATTGGGCAGGAATGTTTGCTGTCTTCCCCTAAATGACTTTACTAGAAATTCTCCTTTATCCTTCACATACTGACACAGGCTCCCACTTAGGGGAAAGGTGGAAAAATTGCCAAGGGGAGAGACCGAGGAGGGCTTAGCCCTTTCCTTCTGTGAGGACCCTGGGCCCTGGCAGAAGAGACTTCAAATGAATGAGGAGATCATTCCTGTCACCTTCTGGCATTTTCCTGGTCATTCTTCATGCTCTTCTGAAAACAGTTCATCCATAAAAGATGTAGGTCATACTTACACTACCAGAAGCAGAGGATAGTGGGCGGTGTCTGTGAAGGTGGCTGGCTTTAAGATCTGCATTGGCAAGTCTAGGAGGGAACAGACAAATATGGTAACATTTTAGTATCAGTGACTGACTGATAATAAACATGGTTCCTATTTGTACAGCGCTTTGTAGTTGATGGAACTCTGCCCTTGCAACAGTCCTGGAATCAGAAAGACAGGATTTCAAAGCTAACCTCAGATACTTTCTCACTGTGTGACTCTGGGCAAGTCACTTAACATCTGTCTGCCTCAGTTTCCTCATCTGTGAAATGGGGATGATAATAATAGCATCCGTCTCCCAGGTTTGCGAGGGTAAAATGAAATATTTGTGAAGTGCTTTGCAAACCCCTAAAGTTCTCTGTAAGTCGTCATCATTATTGTCACACAACTACCTCCTCAATAGTCCTAAAGCACTTAACCCTACGCCTCCTTCTCCTCTGCAGGACAGAAGGCAGAGCCCTTCGTTAGGTCTTTTAAAGCCCTTACTCTGACTCCAGCCCACCTTCACAGGCTTACTTCCCGTTACTCTTTCACCAATGCTGCTATTCCAGCTAAACTAAACTTGCGGTTTTCTATCCATGGCCTTTCATCTTCCAATTCTTTCTCGAGGTCTGTCTCTTTACGCCTCCAGTACAATTGTTCCTCACCTTTGCCTCCAAGAAATCTTAGTTCCCTTCAGGGCTTGTCTCACACCCTCCTTCTTTAGTCTGTATCCTTCATGTTTCTATGTTCCCCTAGCCCCACATTGACGTCCTATGTATTTTGCATATATTTTGTATTTAATATACATTGCTTTTCCCACCTCCTATTCCTATGCATCTGCACTGGTCATTCCTCCTTCCTGGAATGCTCTCCATCTTCACACATCTGCCTCTTAGAATCCTTGGTTTCCCATTCAAAGCCTAGCTTCTACCAGCCCCTTTAACCTTTCCCTCATTTACAGTGATATAAAGTACCATATCTTATATGTATCTATTTATTTGTATATTGTTTCCTTTATTAGGATGTAAGCTCCTCAATATTTGAGAGTCTCTTTTTTTTTTGTCTTTAGGAGGATGGCAAAGGCTCATGGGTCCTTGGGCTACATTAGTAGATCAGATGACGATGCTGGAGGCTTTGGATGTTGTAGGGCTAGGATAGTTGGAAAGACTTGGAGGACCTTGGGAAGTAGATCTTCCATCTCACTGGAATTAAACAGAGTTCATGACTCCCATCTCCTTCAAGCTGGAGAGCAGCCTGGATTTATTCTTGGTTGCCTGGCTCTGTAGGGGAGGGAAGGAAAGGGGAAGGCTGCTCTTGGTGGACTGGCTGCATCTTAGATGGGTTCTGGGCAGCCTAGGGCTAGGAGACAGAGGGAGAAGGTAAAGTAAGAGGGCATAGATGCTCCCAGAGGTGGTGAGTGTTTCTGCTTCTGGACTGGCCCACATGGATTCTGGGCCACAGCAGTAATGGGAAGAGAGAGGAGAGACAGATGAGAGATATTGTAGAGACAGAATTTTTAAGATTTGACTGAAGTGGGTAGCGTCAGAGGGAGATAGCAGAGAGATAAGAATTAAGGATCCTGGCAAAGTTTGGAGCAAGGAAAACTGGACAAATGGTGGTACTGCTGAAAAAAAAATAGTGATGTCAGAAGAGAGGGCTTTTGGGGAAAGGTTATAGGCTCAGTTTTAAACATGGTAGGTTTTGGGGGGGTACAGGTAGAGTTATGTTATACTGCAAATAGCTGGAAGTACAGGCCTGAAGCTCAGGACAGAGGTTATGGTCAGAGATTCACATCTGAGAGTCATTTAGGGAGAGGTGACAGTTGAATCCATGGAGGTGAGTGAGATTGCCAAGGGAGGGAGCATGGAGAGAGAAGCTAGATCTGGTTAAGTCCCTCTTCTCAAGATCACACACAGTTTGGCATTACTTTACCTTTCCAGGTTTATCTTGCCTTCTTGCTCTTGGCACAGCCTGGCACACCCTTAAAAAGCCCTTTATCCCTTGAACATGCCCAGCTTGTTCCAAGTCTCTGCTTCTGTTCATATGACTTCTTTCTTTCTTTGCCTGCTGAATTCCTACCCATCATTTAAAACCACACTCAAATTCTACTTTCTACATGAGGCCTTTCCTCATACCTCCACTGCTAAAGGCCTCCGTCCAACAGACTTCCCATAGCCCTTTGGCTTGTGCCTCTCTAATGCACTTAGCATGTATCATTGGGAATTACAGTTCCCTGATTTTGTCTCTTATTTGCCTATTAGGCCATAATTTCCATGAAGGCAGGATCTGTATCTCATCTAGACCTTTCTATCCCCCTATGATTCTTGGCCAGTGTTCACACTGCAATCAGTAGCTTAGCAAATGCTTACTGAATTACATAAGATCTACCCAGTTATAGAGTCAAAGGATTGTTTAGGGAGGAAGGAGAATAACCCAGAGGGCAACGTCTAAGAAGGCAAGGCCCTGCAGGGTGGTGGAAGGAGATGAGGATTAGAGGGTCAGCAAGAGACCTGGGGACTTGCCTCAGCTCTGTCAAGAGCTTCTTGTTGGACCCTGGCTAAGTCACTTCACTTGGCCCTTGTTCATCTTCATTATCTATAACCCAGGGATAAGTATACCTGTCCTCCCAAACCCACAAGTTCATTGTGAAGATTCAGTGAGCCCATGTATGTGGATGCACTTTAAAAGGGGGAAGATGTACAAATGTGCTGTTTTATTAACAGCATCATCACAGGCAGCAGGAAATGAAAACCCCGAGGGCTCTCTGACTCACTTTGTCATGCATCGCTTGCACAACACACAATTAAACATCTTCCCATCTCAGTTATTTTCCCCTCAGGCAGCAGTGGCAGTGTCCCAGCTGGGAATCAATATTTGAAGGGATTGGGGGAGAGAGAAAGAAGAAAACAGAAATCCTGGGTGAGATAGGGACAAGGAAGAGAGAGGAGGAGAGGATAAGGGGGGGTGTCTGTGGACCAAAGCAAGATGGCAGTGCTAATTGCTAGATGGATATGGAGAGCCTTTTTCTCTGTGCCTGAAGGGACACTTGGAGGTGGCCAGGTTACCAGCCTCTGAAGCCCCAGCTGTGCCTTTTCACCATCCAAGGTTTTTTGGATCTATTCCTCAGGCTAATGAAAACTGCCTCCATAAAAAAAAACAACAACAAAAAACAAACAAAAAACAAAACAAAACAACAACACCCCCTTCCCCTCCCATCCCAAACCAAAATTTCCTTACTGGATTCTTTCTCCCCAAACAAAACTCCACAAACCTTCCTTAAATTTGGCATTTGTTTACTAATGGTAAATAGAACCCAGATTACCAAAGGCTTAGCAATTAACTCAGAATTAGTGGCATTTTCAATATGATTAATATACAGGTTCACCACAGGCTAGAGAGTTTGCTTGGCAATCATTTTCTGACACGGGGTCTAATTACTTATTCTGGTTGAATACTAATGCCTTGCAAATTGGATCAATGGCCCAGGGACAAGCAGAAAGGGAGGTGATGGACTTTATCATTTAAATATCCATAAAACATGGGCTGGGCTGCTTCTGCCACTGATAAGCCAAAGGGCAGACCTTGGCAACTGGGCCCAGTGGCCTGAAAACAGCTTTAGATTCCAGAAGAGGGTTCTTGAAGACTTTTTCCCTGTCTGATCAGGGCCTTGTAATAATCTAACAAAACAAAACAAATGAAACTCTGTCAGGGTTAGGGGAGCTTTTTGAAACCTCGAAGGCCACTTTGAGTGAGCTGTTTTTGTTCCATCTTGCTTCTTTTGTTCTTTCCTGGAAACTTTCATGCCCCAGTCTTATAAACCTGAAGCCTTGCTAGACAGTGTCTCCCTGGCTATCATATCAGAAGTGGAAAACCAATTAGATACATCTGAGCAAGAACCAATGTGGGAGGAGGGGGGTCACCCCCAAACCTTCCCTATAAAATCAGTGGTTCGTATGGTTGAGTTGCTTTGGCATGAAGGAAACAAAAGACTCAGGTGGCCCACAGTCTATTTAGAAGAAAGGTTGGGACCTCAGTGAAACCACACCTTGGAGTGTTCTAAGCCCTAGGCAGACTCTCCAGTTCCTATGCTTGTTTCTGTAATGACTTGAAGACCATCACACCTGAGGCCTAATGACTCAACCAGAATTACATCCACCTCCCTCTGGCAACTGAGGCCCTTCAATCCCTCTTCTCTTCCCCACATTCCTCTGTGCCCTCACCACGGAGTATGTTCTTTTAGACCCTTCTAGACCTTTGCTTCTGTGGCTTAAAAGGCATCAAAGTAAAAATCCTTTATTTTCTACATAACTGGTTTGTCTAACTCTATTGTGAAAAACTCTTTTAAGTCCTCAGAATGCCAAAATAGATTGGGACAAAGTCAGTTTTTGGAGTGAAATTTGGTCTAGAGTAAACGAAAACCCACGTCATTGCGGTTAACGCCGATCAGATGTTTGTGACCATGGATGAGATCTCAGCCACATTACAGTATGGCACCTGTTTTCTTCTTCATCTGTCTTCCAGCTTTTTATCCATGGCAGTCTAATTCTGCATGCTGAATTTCACATGTGCAGACAGATGGTAACTTTCATTCTTAAAATTCTAAAGTCAGGTGATCTTTGATTAGCTATTTCCCTCCTGCTCTTCAGGGTCAGTCACAACCCTAGAATGAGCTGTCTAGTATGCTGAGGATGAAAGGTTCCTAAGGAATTCTCACTTGGATTCCAAAGGATATCCTCCATGGGAAAGCAAAAGGATTTCTCTTCATTTTTTTTCTCTCTTCTTTTGAGGTATCTATTTGTGGTAAAGAAATGGAAAATTAATTGGAAAAGGCAATATAAAGTAGTGCAAACGGCACATAATTGGGAATCAGGCTAACTGGGTTCTAATCCTGCCTCTGCCACTGACAGCATTGGATGAAATGAACTAAGGTCATTTTCACCTTATGACACTATTATTTGATTCCATGAATGTGTTAATATGCCCTGGCATGTCTCACATCCTGGTCCCTGAATTTCTAGAGGGCAGACAAATTCCCTACTCTTTATGAGAAATTCCTGGGTGGGCTCTTTTGAGCAGAGTCCACTGAAAATGCTGAATGCACAATGACCACTGCCAGTTTTCAGAATTTTATTCCTAAAGAAGCCAGTATAACCTCCTCCATTATTAACTGGAATGATTGGTGAAAAATTGGTGAAAGTGGTTCTTCATTAATTGTTCTTAAGTCATTTCATTCTTGCCTGATTCTCTATGACCTCATTTGGGGTTTTCTTGGCAGAGATTCTGGAGTGGTTTGCAATCTCCTCCAGCTCATTTTACAGATGAGGAAACTGAGGCAAACAGAGTTAAATAACTTGTCCAGAGCCACACAACAATTAAGCAAGGTCACATTTGAACCCAGGTCTTCCTGACTCCAGGCCCAACACTCTATCCACTGAGTCACCTAGCTGCCCTGGTTCTTCATCAGTTGAATCTATTGAGTAACTGAGGACAGACATGAAAATCTTTTCTGTTTTCTAGCTTGTTAGGAAAATATTACTAAAATATCAAGAATCCACATGCCTAGGAAGTGGAATTCCTTTTTTGCAAAGCTTTATCACATCATCATTAAGATATTTACTAAGCATTGGTTATATGTTTATGTAGAACTGTGCTAAATTCCACCTTCCCTCTCTTGATTGTTTCCCATTTGTCCTGCAGACAGCTCACTTGTATGTAGTTGTTTCCATGTTGTCTTCCCCCATTAGCCTGTGAGCTCTTCGAGGTAGGGACTGACTTCTGCCTTTCTTTGTACCTTTCTGCTGCACAGTAGGTCCTCAAGAAATGTTTATTGACTGAATTCCATAGAAAGGACAATATTTAAGGGGCTTAGGCTATTTTAGGATAAAGGACATACCGAAGAGTACACATGACAATACAATGCAGCATATGTCAAGTCTCAGATAACTGGCACCAACATCACAAATGTAATGGGAGTTCAGAGGAGCGCGGGATCATTATGGGCTGGGAAAGATGTTATGGAGGAAGGACATCAGGCAGATCACAGAAAACAATATCTAAGGTCAAAGCCAGAAGTCAATCTCAAGGTCTCAGATGTCTGCAGATACATGTGCATAGAATGGGTAATGACAGGTAATAAAGACCTTGATGCCAGGAGAGAAGTAACAGCTGGCACAGGATTCATGTCTGAAATGTGGCTATAGAAGGGTAAAGAAATAGACCTTGGGCCTATGATTTCACTGGTAGAGGAACTCCCAAATGAAGCAATTCCCTCTAACAATGCCGGTTGGCACCTTCTCTGTAACTTGCAGTCTTCTTCAAGCATTGCTCAGAGTAGTGGGATTAGGTGAATTGCCCAGTGCCATAAACCAGTATTAAGCAGAGGCACGACCTGAACCAAGGTTTTCTTGGTCCTGGGACCAGTTAAAAAGAAAAGAATGATAAAAAGCATTGGGTAGTATAGAAAATACAGATGTACTAGAGGGAAGAAGGTGAAGAACAATTTGGGTGAAGGTGGATGGAAAATAACCAAGAAAAGACTGTAGTGCAGGCATCCATAACCTAGGGGACATGGACTTGTTTTTAAAGAATATTTTGATAGTGAATCCTCTTATTATGTTGTGCTGTGTACATGGAAATGTTCTCTCTCTTTTTTTGTCTGTATGTATTTAAGTTCAAAATGAATAAAAAATATTTTGAAAACTATTTCAATAGAATTTGTTTCCTGTGTAATCTCATGTATTTTATTTTGTGCATTTAATAACATTATTGTGAGAAGAGGTCCATGGGCTTTTCCAGACTGCCAAGGGGGTCTTGACATACAAAAAGCTAAAGAATGCCTCTCCCCAGGCAGTAAAAGGAAACAACAGAACAATCCAAGAAACATCTAAAAGCTGGCCCAGTGTTACAGCATAACAGAGATGGGGAACTTCAACCCACAGATCCTCTCTGAAGCTCTCTGGACACAGATAATCCATTACTCAAAAGAAAGAGGAAGTGATGAGGGGAACTGATATCCTAGACCAGATGATGACCAACAATAATGACCAACTTCATGCTGAAATAGAACAACAGGAACTTGGAGGTCAAAGCTGATCCTTCTCCTGCCACCCCTCAAAAGTCTGCTTAGCCTGCATGGCCTTGGGCTTCTCCTACCAATCCAACAGAGTCTTCCTGGTTCTGAATACAACCCCTCTTCTTGTATTCCAGGCAATGATTCCACTGAACTGTCATATAAATTAAGGCAGTTATATCTGTAGCCAACGGATGCCCAGCTCAGTGATCCTTTAAGCTCTCCCTCAGGCCCTTTATAAATATTTATATTGCCACCACTTCTTCTCAGCTCACCACGGCTCTCCGTTGCAGAATTCATTTTTGTCAGCTATCAAAGAGTGTCCTACCGTTATAGCAGAATGCCTCAGAGGGGACAGACCATACGATATGCTGGTATTGCCTCTCACACTGAAGTCAGAGTCTTCTGCCCTCTGATGCAGCTACACACCAAGGGTAAGGAAGGGCCCAATATGTTGTCAAGCATTTATCTGTTACTCATCTTGTGACACAGAGTCATTATTGCCCAGCCCTTGATGCATTTCATGCCAAGAACCTCAAGGAGTTTACCATCCAGTCCAACACACAATATTTGCTCCATGGACACATACAGTACAGGCAAACATAAGTGCTAACATAGGGGAAAGCCACCCAGTTTTGTTTTCTGTCTTTGCATTCTTCCTTCCTGGCACAGGGCTTGGCAGCACTAAATAAAACATTTTTAGTGTTAGGGGTTGATCATAGGAGTGCCCCAATCAACTTGATGAGATTACAAGGAGGTGAACCTTTGTTTGGGTTGTAAAGATCTCCCCATGGAGGGTATGGACATGCCCACTGGCACTTTGTAGAGAAGATTAAAGACATCTGGCTAAGTATTAGTGACTGGGGCTGCCTCCAAGGTGAGTTGGTTGGCTTGAAGCCCCCTGTAGTGCCTCCTGAAAAATAAATTTCACTGATGGGGCTGCCCTCAAGATGAATTAATTGGTTCCTACTCTATTGGGAGAAGCTCCCTTTATTCCGGCCTGTAACAGGGAATCTTCGTTAAGGATTGTGCTTTTTATCCTTTTCCTTTCTGTCTTTCTTCCAGCTCCTGAGAATACAGCTGGTAGATGTGGGGTTCCCTCTCCTCCAAGAACCATTAATGACAGACATGTGGGGAGGTACACTATTCCCTGTGGGGAAAAGTACACTGAACTGTCAGGGGGTTGTTGCACTGACAATCTCAAGTTTGGTTCCCTTTTAAACAAAAGGTGGTGCTAAATTAGAGGGCATTAGGATTTTGTCCAAAAGTGGACCTTGGACAGAGAATTATGACAATTTATGGGGGGTCAATTTTCTGTTGGCTGGCAAAATCTGTCCTGTGTATGATAGATACACTTGTTTCATTGAGTATTTGTATGGGTCTGGGGACCCACTTGCCAACATTTATGGAGATCCAGATATGAGCTGTATCTGATAATCATCTCAGAGGAAAGTTTTGGTGAGGACTATATGAATCAAAGAGATTGACCTTTTAAGGCTGCCCCTAATATTGCACCTGGTCTACAGGAACTCCAGGATACACTGAATGAGATGGAAAAATAGCCAGATTCCTTGGAACTGCCTTGCTTTGCCACAAAGAGGTCTCTCACCTGGTTTTCTTGCTCTTCCTTTGAAAACATAGCTCACATGCTTTGTATTATGGGCCAGCCAGATACCATTTTAGAAAGCCTATGCTTTTCCTTCTTTTTACCTGTTGTTCATAGCCTCAGGATGGGAAAGATATGGGAGTTTCATTATAGATATTGGCAGGATCTAACTGTGGTCAGCAACAGATATACTGTTTTTGCCTTTTGCCATTGGCATCTAATATAACACCTTGAAATGATCAGATGCTTAATAAATGTTGAATTGAATTGTTTATTAAATTGAATTTGTTGATTGGGATGTCACTTTCCCTCTGTCATGTGTGTGCACGCGCTCACGCATAGGTTGAACCAGACGACCTCTAAACTCTTTTTTGGGTCTAAATCTATGATCCATTCACAAAAATTAAGAAATTCAGAGAAAGGAGTTTGGTGAAAGACACTGAGTTCAGTTTTGTATGTATTTTGAAGTTCAGGGGATGGTGGGATAACTAAATAGAAATGTCCAGTAGACCATTAAAGATGCTGAACTAGAGTCAGAGAGAGTGGTCAAGTCTAAAGAGAGGGATTTTGGAGGTGTCTTCTTAAGAGTAATAGCTGAAACTATAAGAGTATGGACTTCAAAGAAGAAAATTTTGATAGAGATGAGCAAAAGTCAAGGACAGAATTTTGGGACCTATGCAAGTATAGAGCTTGATCTATTGAGGAAGCAGCCAGAGAGATTGGAACAGTGTCTAAATGTCACAGGAAGGAAAGAGCATTAATCATATCTCAATGAGATGGTAAACTTATGGAGGAGAGGGACCTTAAGCTTCTCTTTTATCCCTTGTAGTGCCTAGCATAGTTCTGGACAAAACTTGGGAGTTCAATAAATACTTGTCAATTGATACAGTCAGTATAATTCTTTTTCTGTGCTTCCCTGAATCTCTCCCTGGCTGGCTATCATTTCAGAACATTTTTTCCCCCAAACAACTCATTTCCAGCTGTTTGGAGAGCAGAGACTATCATTATTGGGATAATATGGTATTCTTTCACGTAAGTCATTAGACAAAGCAATCTTCTACTGACAGCTGAGTCATTTCAGAGCAGGAATAGAGAAAAATGAGAAAAAAAAAGAAAAACCAGTACTTACTGTAATCTTCAATCTCAATACTTTTGTATTCAATTTTAGGCATCTGACGGTCACTAATAGTCTTCTGTACGTGGGCATTTACTTCCAGCTCAAAGATTTCTGAAAGAAAGAAGAAACAACAGATAGAAACCCACTGAAAATGCTTCCTATGGGGAACCCATCTTGTACTTACAGGGTCACAGATTTAGAGCCTTAGCGTACCTTAGAGATCATTTGGTTCAACCATTTCATTTTAGAGATGTTGAACCAGAGGTCCAGAGAGATTAAGGGACTTGCTTCAAGTCATACTGGCAGCAAGGAGCTGATTCAGCATTCAAACCCAGGTCTCCTGATTCCCAGTCAAGTGATCTTTCTACCATGCCACATTGCTTCTGTGTTTACTTAGTCACATGACCATCAGAAAAGCTAATTGTGCTTCTCCTGTCCAATGCACTTAAGTAAGGGTAATGACCATCATAAACTTGGAAAGAAAGAAGATTGGAATGTCAATTATTCCCCAGGAAAAATTCATTTAAATCCCTCAGTTTAACTGAAAGGTGTCCTGGAAAGTTATTTGATACCTCACAGGTTTTACTGATTCATTTGTCCCTTTTGTTCATTTTAGGGCCTTAAAAGTAAGGCTTGAAGCAGACTGGGATGAAGCAGTTTGTTTTACCCTAGCCTGCCTCAAGACTTACCTTAAAAAAGGACCTGAAAAAAATCAGACGCTTCACTTCTTTTCAGGAAGACTTGAAATAATTCCATTACTTTTTGACACCAGCCAATATTAAACATGTTTTCAAAACTAATCACTCTAAACCTTTCTATGTTTATTACTGCAACTGGACTAATCTGTCAACCACTGCACTTTCTTATATGTCTAACAGAAATGATGCTCAAACTATCCAACTTCCTCCTTCTGGTTGGTGGGTACTCGCTCACATTTTAACTGGGGAGAACAAAAAAAAATCAAACCAAAATGCACCAAGTGAAGCAACTCCTCCATTTGTCAAATCAGTCCGGAACAGCTGAGCTTCAGGAATGCTTTAAAGAGTGGATCATCCATCACAGGCAATCATCCTCTGACAGGTATTCTCTCAAAAAGCAACAAAATCACCACATGAACACGTGGGGAATTATTCCTGCCTGCATGAAGTCCCCAGAAAGCAAAACTTCCCATAATAATAAGGAGGTTTCAGAAAGGAACAATTTTTATCTATAAAACTGATATATAGTTCACTGAGGTCACCCACAGATCCTCATTGTTACTTAGGAATTTGTGAAACCAGGGGAGATAATGGTGCTTGTGTCTATATACCTATACAATACTGCAGGGTGAAAAATTCAGTTAGTTAGCTGGTAGTACATCCTACATCAGAGGCTCCTCTAACCTTTGTCTTGGGTTTACCCTGCAAGAATCTAATCAACCCTTATCAGTTTCTTCATGTAGCTGCCTAAAGTGTTAGCCATATAAGTTTTACCATGTTACTCTACTTCTCAAAAACCTTCTATGACTCCCTATTTCCTCAAGTGTAGAATTTCAACAACTCTGACATTTAAAGCCTTTCACAAACTGGTTACAACCCCCATTGCCAGTTATATGCACATTATCCTTTCCTTACCTCCCTCCCTACCTCAAGTACTATATGGTATAGCCTAACTTCCCTACTTTCTGTTCTTTATATAGGATATTTCGATTCCTGCCAGAGGCAGTTTCTCATACCTCTCTAGTTCAAATGTTACTTCCTACAAGTGACCTTTTCTGACCTACCTTATAGATAATACTTTCCCCTCCCATGTCCAAATTAATTTGCATATATTTTATATTTACTTTGACCATATTTCCCAAGAGAGGATATACATTTCCACTTACAAATGAGCTGATGTCAACAATGTATATTTTTATGTGAATGAGTTTAAATTGGGAGAGGTCCCTCTCTCTGAGATGGTGTTTGTGTGTTGAATCTTACCCCGGAAAGTGCCCTTTTTCATGTATCTGCAATCATACCAAACTGTTGATTTATTAAGCTTACTATGCTAAGTGATGTGGTTTGGGATGCTTTTGTCTGTAACCCCAATTTGTAAAAATCTCCCTTATGCTTGGGTACCTATGTATGTAACATCAGTTTGTAACAAGCCTGTCAAATTAAGTTGTAAAAGTCACACTTTCCCCCTGCCATAAAAGCATAAACCCTGCTTCTCTCCTTCCCCCAGCCTGAAAGTCTTCCCTTAGCCAGAAAATCTTCCTAGAAACAAGCCCCTGGGAAAGTCTCAAAAGTTTCTATAAACAAACCCTTAGAGAAATGCATAGCCCCTTTGTTCTGAGTGGCCAGCTGCACCCAAAAGCCTTGAGCAACTTTATCAGGAGATAACTCTGTCTCAATATGGTACCTCCTGTATCCCTAATCAG
>CM053597.1:70289799-70310493 GCA_028646575.1 Pseudocheirus occidentalis
AAAGCCATATTGGCCATATGTCATATATCCTTGACCAACTCAATGACCTAGTGATGTGTCAAGCATAAAACCACATCTCCCTCTTGCCCAACTCTCAGGAATTTACCAGTGAACCATGGGTAATTTGCATGCCATTGATAAAAACGTGCATGTCCCTTTAAGCACTGACCACTCCTAGACCACTCTCCAACTCCTCCCTTACTCCACCCTTTGCCCACCTAGTTAGCATAATTAGCCCTTGACTGACAGTTTTAGGGTTATAAATCCTTTCCCTCAAGCCCAGACTCTGTGCAGGCTGTCTCCTTAACCTTTTCCTGCCCAATGCAGAGTGTAAAACTTTATAACTCTACCCTAGATCCCTGCTCTTTGCAGATCCCCCTTTCTCCTGCCAGCTACTAAGCCAGCATATCAATAAACCTTATAACTTTATAAAAGACAGCTTGGGTCCTACTGAATTTCTTTCCAAACAAGAACCTAATAGGGACTCATATGACATCCCTATACCACCCAGCACTTACACCTCATCACTAAGCACTTTATAAATATCTCATTTGAGTCTCACAACAACCCTGGGATGCAGGTGCTATTATTATCCACATTTTTTTACACTGAGGAAACTAAGACAAATAGAGATCAACTGACCAGACTGGATTTGAACTCAGGTCTTCCTGTCACCAGGTTCACTGGAATACTATCCTTTGTGCCTCCTAGCTGCCTGTCCATTCCACCTCTGCCTTAGATGGACCATAGTCTTTCCATTATAGCTTTAGAATAGTGGAATGAGCACAGAATTAGAGAGTCATGGGTTCTAGTTCTGGCTTTACCCTTACCTTGTTAGGAGATTTCCAGCCAGACTATATACCTCTTTCAGGTTCCTCAATTAGCAAATGAAAAGGCTAGAAAGGATCAATTCTAAAGTCTTTATGTGTTTCTGTCCTATTTTGTATGACATTTCCCATAGAGGATATTAACTGCCTTTGAGAATCTTAAATGATACATTAAAGGTCTCCAAATGTGCCAGGTTCTAGCTTTGTGGCTTTTAAAGAGGTCTTTCCCTGTCTTTGTAACAGCTGATTTCTCTGGCATGAAAGGTGAAGGTTCTTGACCCTCATGCTTAAAGACACTGGTGCCAAACTCAAATAGAATTGGGAATTACTACATATCAGTAAGGGTATCTGTGGGAATACATTGACTTAGAAAACCACATATTAAAATTATCTCTGTCTGACTGTATTTTTATTTACTTGGTCAGATATTGTTCATTTGATTCATTCATACTTGGGAGTGTTGTAGGCAGGCTGCTGAGTGTCTGACAATGTCTACTTTAAGACGTAGTCCACTCCAGTCCACTTCATGCCAAATGTCATCCTATGGGAGTGGTGCATTTTGTTATGTGCTTGGCTTTTTTTCCTTCTTTCCTTTTCACCCTTCAATCCCATCCCACATAAGCAATTTGATAAACAGAAATAATTCACAAGGGCTCTCAACAAGCAGGGAAGGTTGTTCCTCCTCCTTGTGGGAATTTGATTCAGGTGTGGGAAACACATGTAGACACAGACACAGACACAGACACTCCTCTTTGTAGCTCAGCCAAGCCGGCATGGGGAGGAGGAAGGTAGGACTTGGGTAATGCCCTCCTACCTTTTCCTATTTCCAGTCCCACCATTTTGAAATAGAACAGAGACAACAACAAAAACCAAACCAAAACAAAAACCATGGAAAAAGATTCTGAGAGCTTCTCTACCTCATCCATTATGAATTCTGCTTTTAACTGGTCTCAAGATATTCCAACAGCTTTGTCATGTGGAATACTGGAATAAGAGAAGTTGATTTCAGATGCTGACTAGTTTGTTAAAGCTATGTAACTTTGGGCAAGTCACTTTCCCTTAGTTTCTTCCTCTGCAACTAGATAACTAGATAATTTCTAAGGTCCTTTCCTACTCTAGATCTTTTAGAGGCAGTTAGGTCATCAGGACAGTTCAAATTCACTTCAGAAACTTATTAGCTGTCTGAGCTTGGATGAGTTAGTTGACTTCTGCCTCAGTTTTCTCATCTGTAAAATGTGGATAATAATAGTACCTACCTCACAGAATTGTTGTGGGGAATTAATGAAATATTTGCAGAGCACTTTGCAAATCTTAAAGGCCTATATAAACGCCATCTATTCTTTTATACCCTGATGACCATGGTGGCAAAAAATAACATAGACCACTTATCTCACCTGCCTCTGTACAGAAAACTCTCAGCAGACAGTGGCAGGCAGAATGAATGGTACTATTGATGAAGCATCAATGATTATAGATCTAAGCTAATTTTTACTCCATGCCAACATCACAGAGGATAGGTCTAACTCACGCACATGCATCCTGCAGGAGATCTAGCCGGCCCTCAGACCACTAGGCAGTCTACACAAAACTCTCTTCTCTAAATGAATACATTTGTCAACCTGACAGTAAATGTTTGGAGGACATTCCCATGTAGGCCAAACTATAAAATAAAATAGTAATTAATGATGGCTATTACTAGGAGGAGCAAAAACAGAACTTCAAACAGTTTTCAAAGCAGGACCAATGGAATCATTTGAGCAAAATGAAGTTCATCTCTCAAGGAAGGTTCTATTAGGCATGCCATCTTTACACCTAGCTCAACTCACTCTCTGTACATTTTCATCTTTTTACCATTCAGGCTTCCTTCACCCCCAATTAGAATATAAAATCTTTGAAAGTAGGGATTATCTTGTTTTTATTTGTATACCTAGTGATTCTCCCAGTAATGTGAATGTAACCAGATCAGCAGTGTGGATGTAACCAGATTAGCAGCATAACCAAATGTAACCAAATCAGCAGTGTGGATGTAACCAGATCAGCAGTGTGGATGTAACCAGATCAGCAGTGTGGATGTAACCAGATTAGCAGCATAACCAAATGTAACCAAATCAGCAAAGCACTTTTCTTTTGGAAAGAGGAAAGATCTTTAGACCAAAGATTTTGCTGATATTCATTATAGGGCGATTTTACCCACATGACAAATAAAACACCAACGGAAAGATCTTTAACAAAGAAGTCTCTCCCCAGACTTTCTTATTTCAGTCGACATTCCTTGACTTTCCGAGACGGAAGGGACCTTCAGGGTCATTTAGTCTAACCTCCAAGTGAGAAAACTCAGGCTCAGAGAAGTTATCATTCCATCAAGGTCACATAACTGGTTAATGGCAGAATTAGGACTGAAAAGGTTTACACAGTGAAGTGGAAAGTGGGAGTTAGGGCACCTTGAATGAGCTCCAGAGCCTGCCACTCATTACCTAACATCTTCCGTATTTGGTTTCTTCATTGCTAAAAAGAGGGACATGGATTGGATAATGGTGGAAGAAGTTATGTCTCTATCTCCATAAGATCAGGTTTCCAAACCTGTCTTTGATGCTGTCTGTATAATCTTGGGGCAAGTTACTGACCTCTCTGGGCCTCAATTTCCTTATCTATGAAAAGAGTATCTATAAAAAAAATTGATACTGATTTAAAAAATAGAAGTCAGTTTTAAATGTGACAGGCAAGTGGCACAATGGATAGAATGTTAACCCTGGAGTCAGGAGGACCTGAGTTCAAATCTAGCTTCAGACACTTACTAGTTATGTGACCCTGGGCAAGTCACTTCACCCTGTTTGCCTCAGTTTCCTCATCTGGAAAATGGACTAGAGAAGAAAATGACAAACCATTCCAAGATCTCTGCCAACAAAACCCCAAATGGGGGCAACAAAATGTCAGACATAACTAATCTACCAAAAAAAGTGTAAGGTAAATTAGTTGGAACATAATAGGTATGCAACATATAGAAGCAAATAAACACAGTGACACAATGTTCTATAAATCCAAAGAACCCAACCACCGAGGTATATGACAAACAAACAAACAACAACAAACCCTCCTGAGAAAGCTGGAAAGCGCTCTGGAATCAACTAGGTTTAGACTAACATCTTGCATCCTATACATAAGAAGTGCCACATAGATACAGGATCTAGATGTAAGAGGTGATGCCACAAATAAGTCAGAGCAGAATGGAAGGAGATGCCTGTTGCAACTATATATAGGGGAAGTTCTTGAACTAAAAAGTAACTGAATCACATGAGATAAAATGGATAAATCTGATGACATAAAATGGAAAAGACTTTGCACAAACAAAATCAATGTACTTGAAATTAAAAGGACAAATTAACTCAGAAAAAAATCTTTGCAGCAAATTTCTCTACTATCCAATATTTATAGAGAACTGATTCAAATATGCAAGAACAAGAACCATTCTCTCAACAGATAATAAAAGGATATGAAGAGACAGTAATCAAGGGAAGAAATACAAGCAGTCAACAACTATTTCAAAAATACACCAAATCACTAATGCCAAGAGAAATGCAAATTAAAACTCTGTGGTTCTATTTCACACCATTAGATTGGTAAAGATGATAAAATAGGAAAATGGGAAGATGGGAACACTAATGCACTGCCGGTGGATCTATGAATTGGTCCAGTCATTCTAGAAAACAATTTGATACTATACCCCCCAAATGACTAAACTTGAATGCTATGATTTGAACCCATTAACCAGTGTCTCAAAGAGTTAAAAGAAAGAAGAAAATATTAGTAGCAGGACTTTATGTTGTAGCAAAGAACTAGAAATTAAGAGAGTACTTTAGAGAATGGTTGAAGAAAAGATAGTATACAAATTTAACAGACTATTATTGTGCTGTAAGAAATGATGAAAGGAAAGAATTTAGAGAAAGTAGGAGAGAATTATTCAAACTGATGCAGAGTGAAGTGAGCAGAGCCGACAATATTGCAAATAAAAACATCTTTCAAAGATTAAAAAAAAACTATGATCATTGATTCCAACTATAATCGTAGAAGGATGTTACTTACCTCTTAATGTAGAGGTGATGTCTCAGGACATGTATTTTCAGGAACTGTTAATACGTGATTTGGTTTTTTTTTACTGTGCTAATTTGTTACAAGGATGGAATTAAAAAATTGGAAGGACGCTGTGTTTAAAAGCAACGGTTACATAAAAAGAAGAATGAGAAGCACATTGCTGTAGTACTTAAGTGCATGAAAGAAATTTAAAGTAGACAGCTGTTGAATTTATTATATGCTAAAAACACAAGCTGTATAAGACAGAAATCCATAGTTCCACATATAATCCTCTCTTCTATTATCTGTTTATAAAAATGTTAATATTGGTGTTTGTCAAATTAAAAAAATAGAAAATAAAAGAACGAGGGAGCTGGACTGCATTGTCTCTGAGGTTCCTTCTAAGCTCTGGATTTATGATCCTACAGTCTCTTAGTTTTCTTGATAGCTCAAAAATCCCAGCCTGGGTTTCCATACGACAAGAACAACAGGAACACACCCTTGGTGTTTATAATAATCTTAGTAGGTTCTGACTTAAACGTATTTTATAAATATATGTTTTTATGTTGCTGGCAGGCCTTTTTGGAATGAATAAGACAAAAAAACACTAAATGTAGTCCTTGAAGACACAGAAACACTAAATGCAATTTTTGAAAGTAAAATTCTACACTGAAGGTCCACTTTTGTTCAGGCTCCTTATTAAGACAGGCCTGCCTAGAGTGAATGAGAAAACAGGCATGTCTTCAAAACATTCCCATACCAATTACAGCATTCCATAAATCTGACTCTATGTGGGTATGCACAGGCTTATAATTGCTCACTAGCTATTCAACATGGCATTGAATAGCTGACTTGTCTCTATTGAAATCCTCCCCTTTCACAAGAAGCACTAAAAGCAACAGACTATTAAATGTAGTTAAATATTAGGCTTCTCATTTAATGATTGCCCACACAACTGGTTTTATCAGCAGAGAGCGGGCTGTCACACAGGGGAGTTGAGTTAAGCCACTTTATTTGTCCCCATAATTGCATCCAAAAAGGGCAGGAGCATAGCTGAGGAAATAAGAAAAGATTGGTGTATTCCCTTAGCAGCTCTTCTTTTGGCTTTTAGGACCATGGGGACCTCCAGTCTGCATCAGACAAATGACTATTCCTTAATTAAATGTGAGCCCCCTCTAATATTTGATGCAATTAGCCATTATCAGATTTGGGCACAGTGAGAACGAAGAGACAAGTACCTGCTAAAGGGAAATGCCTCCATCTCAGGCAACCAATGTGTTCTATGTAACTTGGATCATTAAGTGCATCAAGGCATGCTTCACATTTGTTCCTATCAGTCAGAGGAAGAAAGGGCTATGGGGGATGAGGAGAACTAGATTTGGAGTCAGACCTGGGTTTGAATTCAGAGCTCTGACATTTATTGCCTATGCTAGCTTGGTAATACCCTTAACCATTATCTCATTCATTTTCCTCATCACACACACACACACACACACACACACACACACAAATGTTTCCAATAGGGAAGGTCCATGGTATGTTCAATATGATGCTACTTAGTTTTTTGTTTGCTTTTGAAGGGGAGAGAAGAATGGTCCATGGTGCTAAACAAAGTCCAGTGTAACCTTTGTAAAAACGCTAATCAGGAGTAAGAACAAATAAGACAGCAGCATTTATTTCTTTAGAAGAGATAGGTGTAGGCCCTAAGATTTCTTTGCACTTGACAATGAGCCTCTGATAACTCTTTATGTTGTGCTTTAAAAATCAAATGCCATTATATCCTGAAAATACCATCTGCTAAGTTTACAAAATGTGGCACAGAATACAACGTTCCAGATGTGTTCTGATCAGGGCAGAGCATAGTGGAACAACTACCCTCTCATTCTGGATAGAATGATTACATTACTATAGTTTAAGGTGAATTTTTTCATTATCATTACTACTAATTACTGCTACTACTTCTGCTATCACTACTATACCTCTACCACAGCACACTGTTGACTCATGTTGAGCTCACAATCTTCCAGATGTTTTTTCCCCCATATAAACTGTTATTTAGACACATCCCCATCATCCTGCTTTTGTCTAGCTGATAAATTAAACCTATATGTAAGATCATATTTGTCTTTACTATTTAACTAAAATCTCTGTCCCAGACTCCAATCCAAAGTAGTCACTAGTCTGCTGAATATCTCTTAAATATCCTATGAGCATATCACACTTAACACATTTGAAACCAAACTGATTAGCTCTACCTCCCAAATCCCCACAACCATCGCTAATGCAAATATCCTTATTTTGACTGAGGGCAACACTATTCTCCTGTCACTCAGGTTTGCAGTTTGGGATTTAAACTTGCCTTCCCCTCTCTTCCAAACCCTCCCCCCCCTTTCTAATCTGATTTTACTTCTATAGTAATTTTTATATCCATCCCCATTCATCACTTCCAAAGTCACATCACTAGTTGTGGCCCTTATTACCTTTCATCTGAACTACTGCAACAGCCTTTTTAATTCAACCTCCACGCAGCTGCCAAATGAGAATTCATAGGCAGAGGTCTGATGCTGTCACCTTCCTACTCCACAACCTTCAGTCATTACCCATTGTCTCTAGGATAAAATATACATTCCTCAGTCTGACCCTAACCTACCTTTCCAGCCTTATTTTGCTCTGTTCCCCTTCAGACACTCATCGCATTGGGCAAACTCTGACTACTAATTGTATCCTGAAGTCCATGATCCATCTTCCACCTTTGTGCATTCAGCCAGTCCATCCCCCATGACTGGCATCTATTTTCTCTTTATCTCTCCCTCTCCCAATTTTTGTCTTCTTTGAGTCTCAGTTCAAATAATACCTCCTTCACAAAGCCTTCCCTGGTCTTAATTGTTAGTACTCAATCCATCCTCTCATCACCTGATAGTTCACATATGTGTGAATATGTTGACTGCCCTTCTGGAACTGCAACTTGGGGGCAGTTTTTGTTTTGGTATCCTTAGTACCTATCACAGGGCTTTGGCTACAATAGGCACTTAAGGAATATTTATTGAATTCGATCTAGTTAAATTTAATTTTTTAAAAATTAGATTTGACCTATTGTTCTAGCCTTTTAAGACCTTTATGAATCCAGATTCTGCCATGAACCACCTCCTCTTCTGGCTATTTCTAGCAGAAGAGAGAATACACGTACTTACATTTGCTCTGTGTCCTATCATTGTGCTTTGGGTCAACTGCAACTGTGAGCCTTCTGAGGTCACAGTGTGTTATGGTTGGGATCCTTCAAACTACTGCATAATTTTATAAATGTGACCTAGCCTACTCTTTTCCTTTTGTTCATTTTTGCCTGGCTTACTATTTGCAACACCCACAGCAGGTATAAATACAGACAGTATACTAACTCATTGGGTTTCCCATCCAACTGGGTGTCACAGTGGAGGCAATATAAGGCAAGTCAGCACAATTACTATTATTTCCTTTTTAGAGGGCACTCATTCAGTCAATAAGCAATTATGAAGTGCCTACTCTGTGACAGGCAGCGTCACAATGCTAAGCATTGGCAAAAGAGAAAGTGAAGACAAAGAAAGGCAGAAGACAGGCTCTGCCCTGGAGAAGCTCATATCCTCAAGGTTCAGAGAGCTTAAGTATCATGCCAGGAGTCATAATTAACAATAAAGTCAGGACTCAATTCTGAGTCTTCTGACTCCAAAGTCTAGCACCCCATCCACTCTGCCAGGGAGATCCTATTTCTTATTGTGGACAAAAAAAGAGGCAACTAGGCAACATAATAATTATGAGGTTCATGAATAAGCTTCCAGGAGAGACCCTGTCATGGAACACATATTACCTTGTAACTCAGAGGCCCCTTCTGTTTTCTTTAGAGGAGAGAGGTAGTGTATTATAGATCAGATGATAATGAAATCTCATTCATACATTGGTATTCATATTTTCCTTCTTTCATATTCTTTTATATTTACATTACAGACAGCAATACACAAACTGCAGGCTTGTTGATTTTCTGTCCTGATACCTACGTGGATTGAATACATAGGCCTTTTATGATTATGCTTGAGTCTCGACCATAATTACATTCTTAAGGAACTAGCTTTTAAATAATTCAGAATCACATCTGTGGACACCCTGCAGGCTCTGTTTATAGACAAGATTTTCTAGAGGGGGAAATATATACATATATTATATATAATATATTTGTGTATATATATGTATATATTTCATGCTTATGTATTTATTTACATATAATAGAATATTCTTAGACTTGCTTTGGAGTAGGGAAGGGAGAGAAGAGCAGAAGAAAGAATAAAAAGTGTTAGAAAAGTGATTTCAAATCTGTAGAACTGAAATAGGATAAAGTGATTTTTCTTTTTTCCTATCCAGGGTTTTCTCCCCATTTAGGGCTTCTATTGATACAGAAATCCCCTATATCATACACTTTATCCTGTCAAATCTCCTTTGGCTACTGACTACAGTTCACACTCTTCCTTCTGGCATTCAAAGTCCTCCAAAATGTGGGATAAACCTCTTGCTAGCCTTCTCTCTCATTATTTCCTTATATAAACCTTCTGTTCCAGTGAGGTTGGGCTGTACATTCTCACCTTGCTATGGTGACATTTCTTCTTTTCCATTTATCTGAGTCCTACCTATGCTATTGAATCCTATCACAGAATCTTATCTTTTATACAAAGCCTTCCTTGATTTCTGCAAACCTCAGAACTAACAGAATTTGGGAATATGAGAGTCAGAAGGGGCCTCAGAAGTTATCCAGTCCAACCCACACCTGCAATTGCTGTCTATTCTGATTATTAGTAAATAACATTTGCTGCCTTGTATTGTTAGTTACTTTGCCTATATACTCTTCCCCTCAATTAGAGTGTAACTTCCTCAATGTGTGAAGTGTGCAGATTTAGAGACATCTCCACTCCAGGTGTTCATGTGGTCCATTTGTTTCTGAGCTGTGGTAGTCTTCCAAGCACGTATTGACCTGGTCAGTCACAATCTGCCACATTGTACCTTGATTCCAACATACTGATATCATGTTGTTCCTCTTGAAGAATGAAGGACGACCAGCCACCATCACCTCCTTGAGGGAAGGAAGTCTGTCTTTTACTTCTTTCATCTTTGTATCACTTTTAGGGTCAAGTACGGTTCTTTGCAAAGAGTAGGTCCTCAGTGAGTGTGTGCGTATATATACTTATACATATATTTTCATTAATCCTAGAAAATTTTGATTCCTTTGGTTCCTAGATGACTTTTTTTTCTTCTGGCTTAAACAAAAAATTGAGTCACTGGGTTCAATACTGGACCCTTGGTTTAATATCATTTTCAGGAGTATAGTAGAGTGAGCTCCAGAACGAGTCGGTCAGTGTTGAGACTCTTCTAGCTTCCTCTCCTACCCAACCTTGCTTCACATACACTGCAATGCAAAAGCATTAGGTATTGCTGTAGGAGAATATACTTACCACTTCATTGAAACTGGCCTATCAAAGGTCATCAGTAACTTTCTAAACAATAAGCCTGATAGCTTTTTATTCACTCCCCATTTTCCTTGATTTCTCTGAAGCATTTAACACAGCTGAACCACTCTCTACTACTGGAAATTCTTAATCCCTTGGATACAGAGACACTTCTGGTTCCCTTCTCCTACCTCTTTAACCATTTCTTTTCCTGGATTCCTATTATTTCCATCCATTTGGGCTGGGTATCTTCCAAGGCCTCCTTAACCCAAGAAGAGATCTCTTCCATTTTTTCTGTAGCTTTAATTTGCATTTCTCACAGATGACTCTCAAATCTTACTTTTCTTCCTCTGGGTACATACTTATGCTCTTCCAGATACCTGCTGTGCCCTCCTGCTATCTCTGCCCACTCAATTCCCTTTCATTGTCTAAAGCTCAAATCAGATATCATCTATCCAAGAAGCCTTTCCTGTCACCTCCCCTAACTCCATCCCCAGTTAATAAGGACTTTTCCTTCTTGAGAGATCCTATAGCTTAGCATCTCTTATTCAAGAAACATTTATTAAAGCCTATGTGCTTCATTTCTTACTTATGTACTCACACAATATTTTACATCCTGTAGATGGGATCTCACAAGTCTTAGTTCAATTTAAGCTTTAATAAGTGCAAAAGATAAGTTTAAAGTCAATAGAGTATAAATTCCATGAGTGCAGGAACTCTATCTTATTTAAACATTGCATCTCTCCTAGTTCCTGGTACACAGTAGGTGCTTCTGACTGAATAAATCTGCCAGTTTCCTGAAGGTAGGAATCCTATATTTCCATAATTCTCTTTTTTTTCCTTTTTAGAGGGCAATTGGGGTTAAGTGACTTGCCCAAAGTCACATGGCTAGTAAGTGTGTCAAGTGTCTGAGGCCAGATTTGAACTCAGGTCCTCCTGACTTCATGGCTGGTGCTCTATTTACTGTGCCACCTAGCTACCCCTTCCATAATTCTTAATATTGCTCTGCACATATCAGAGGACCTTAATAAATTAGGACCTGTTACTTTGCATGGAAATGAATTTCTTGTCCACATTCCTTCCCATTCCCTTTTGATGTGTCCTTTCACTCTGTTCCTGATTGTCTATAACTTCTTTGGCCTGCCTACTGACTTTACAAGAAGGATCTGTTTTTTTTAATATTTGTGTCATAAGCAATAAGTGCCTCAAAAAATCATTCTGCTCTTTCATCCCTGAATACTTGGGGGAAAAATTCCAAAATACCACAGACCAGTCAAAGACATGTATATGACTTAGAAGAGGTCAACTATCGAGTGTATCATGTACCTATTTATACAATACATATGTGTATGTGTATATATATGTACACACACGTATACTGTGTGTATATGTGGGGGGGGGCAGCTAGGTGGCACAGTGGATAGAGTGCTAGATTTGAAGTTAGGAGCAGTCATATTCCTGAACTCACATCTGGTCTTAGGCATATACTAGCTGTGTGACCCTGGGCAAATCACTTAGCTGCTATCTGCCTCAGTTTTCTCAACTATAATATGAGCAGGAGCAGGAAATGACAAACCATTCCAGTATTTCTTCTAAGAAAACCTCAAATGGTGTCACAAAGAGTTGGACATGACTGAAACAAATGAACAACAACAACGAAATATGTATTTCATGTAATCCCAAGAAGTCTAGGAAAGGAGATGGTCACCCCTTACTGGAGAACTATTTGTTGGGTTAATTGACAAAGGGTGAAGCAGCCCTTTCTGAAGTCAGAGAATTATAGTGTTAAAGCTGAAAGAGACATTATTTTCTAGTCCAATCCTCTCATTCTATAGGTGAACAAACTGAGACCCAGAGAGGGAAAAGTGCCATGATTGGTCTCCTGACTCCCAGGCCAGAGTTCTTTCTATTATTCAACATGTAATGATAAGGCAGAGGAAATTTGAAAATATTTCTACAACTTTGGGTAAATGTAGATAGGTGGCACAGTGGGCTGAATGCCAGACCCAGAGTAAGGGAGATCAGAATTTAAATCCTGCATTAAGATACCAGCTGTGTGGCCTTCGGCAAATTACTTAGCCTCAGTTTGCCTCAGTTTCCTCATCTGTAAAATGGGTATAATAATAGCCTCTCTTTCCCAGAGTTGTTCTGAGGAGTGAATGAGATACCTGTAAAGTGCTTAGGACAGTGTCTGGCACATGGTACTATAAACGTGCTATTTCTTGTACCTTATCCCTTCCTTCTCCTCCTCCTTTGACTTTTGCTTCTGAGTAAAAGTGGAGTGGATGAGAGAGGAGGGATGGTTTTATCTCATAGGCTGACAAACTGCCAAACTAGTATGATTTCTTAGATCTTACTCCAAAAATACTTTCCCTGCCTATGGAGCAATGCATGGAATCTTTGAATAAGATCAAAAGCTTTCTATTCAATGATGGGGCATAAGAATTAACTTGAAAATACTTTTGTGAGTTGGGTATAGTGAGTTACATTCATACTAAGGTGTAAGAGTTTGTTATCAGCATTTTCCAAGGTCAACATTTGAGAAAGGAAGCAGTGAAAGGCACAATGAATAAGAGAGATAGAACTTCCACTCTCTAACCTTTGTAGCCTTTCACAATTCAGCTCTAGCATACTGTTCCAGGACAAATACACATTACTCCACCAGTATATCTCTTCTATAGCCAAACCAGCCTTCTTGTTATTCCATATATACAATAACCCATCTCTCACCTCTGTGTCTTTGCATAGGTTGTGCCTCAAGTCTTTAATTAATGATATATTTCCTCACATCTGTCTCTTGGAACCCTTGGCTCCCTTTAAATATCAGCTCAAATGCCACCTTTAAGAAAGGACCTTTTCTGATTTCCCCAGTTGTTAATACCCTGCTAAAATCAGCATTGTATTGATTTGTATTTACTTGATCTGTGTACATGTTGTATCCTTAAGGAGAATGTAAGTTTCTTGAGCAAAGGCCTTGTTTCTTTCAATCTTTTGCATCTCCAGTGCCCAGCACAGGGCCTGGAACGTTGCATGCACTTAATGAATATCTGCTTGATTAACTTAAGTTTAATTGAATTGCAAGAGAAGTGGGAAGGTGAGGTGATTATATGGATGAAGAAAGGGCTCAGGAAATGGAGGCTGAGGCTTCTCAATGTCCCATCAGCTTGGAGAACTGCAACAGAAACTTCCACACCTGCAGTATGTTCCTTTGTTCCCAGGCCCTTTCGCTGGATAGCTCTAGATCCACAATCGCCTGTCTGTCCAAAATGCTGTAGGCTCTGATCTAATGAAGTCAGGTGCTAAGGAGGATTCTGCAGCTTGGGTGTTTCACAGAGTTCTGACTAGAAAAGAACAGCAGGATGGGTCTAAACTTCTAGACAAAAGTAAACGTGACTGCAGAGATGATCCCTTCAATCATTTGCTTCTGGGATATGCCTGGAACTTGTCCAGTGGCCTCTGCAATGATGAAAGGGCTCAACCAGTTGAAGGCACAAGGCAAGGGCTTCGAGCTTTCCCTGAAGTCCCACTCTGACAATGCTTTTGTTGTTTTGGTTCACTCTACATGAGTCCCTATCAAGGCGGTGCCCGAGTCTTTCAGCAGGTGCTGTGATGATCCTTTGATGGGACCACACTGTGCCCTGGGCAGGATGAGTGACAGCTCTGAGTGGGGAGTTCAGGGACAATAGGTCATCTGACATGCATTCAGCACTCTTCACCCCAAGAGATCACCCCTTTTGACAGACATCATAAATACAGTGAATATTCCTCTTGGTCTGGGACACGTCTGGGGCTGACATAGGATGGAGGGCACAGTTCAATAAGCACAATGATGGGACAAAACAGATCGGGGTGGTGACTGTATTGGGTCAGGAGAGGGCTTTTCTTTTCCTCCAAATTTGGCATGTATAAAACCTGACTGTGTTCTACAGTCGGCATTATTTTTTAGTGTATGTCACTGTATGGGTTGCTATGGCCAAACAATCTGTCAAAAGACAGCCTTCACTCTGAGACAGAGATCCATCTTTTTTTTTTAACACCAACATTCTTTTCAAGATGGCGTGTGGTTTCAAGTCAGAGAAAACTATAGTCTCTGAAGAACCAAAGCTGAGAATCACTAAGCACCATGGAGAGAGGCATGCTGGTTTGAACGGGCTGTGATATTATACACAAAGAATTAGCTTGGAGGTAGAAAGGTAGTATGGTGGATACTGCTGCCTTCTGGAGAGAAGGCTACATTTAAATCCTGCCTCTTACACTTATTACCTGCGTGGTTTTGTCAAGTTACAACTTCTTTTACCTTAGTTTTTTTGTCTACAAAATGGGGATAATATCCCTTACCTCATAATAGATCTTTTTTTTTAAAAAAGTCTCATTATTTTATCTCTTTAAACATTTATTTTCATGTTTTTACAGGTGATTATTTTAGTTTTCAGAAGACATTTCTTTTTTCCATTTGTGAAAACTGGAACACCATCTGTCCATCTCTAATTTTCTGGAACTTCTCTCATTTCCTATAATTTTTTCAAGACTATTGATACAGGTTCTTTGGTCACCTCTGAAAATTTGCTCTGTGCCCTGTGTCTAATTTGTAAGATTATCAGATTGTAGATTTAGAGCTGGAAGCACCTTAGAGGCATTTGAGTCCAAACCCCTCGTTTTACAGATCAGGAAACAGAGGTTAAGTAACTTCCCAATGTCAAACCACTAATAAGTTTCTGAGACAGGATTTGAACTTGTGTCTTCCTGACTCCAAGTCCAATGGCCTATCCACTATACTGGTGGTGTCAAAATAAAAATGGATCCCAGTGGATTGTGCCTTGATTTAGAAAATCATATTACTTATGTTGTATTTCATATTTATTTTATTAAACATTGGCCAATTACATTTTAATCTGATAAAAATACTCAGGAGTTTTGTGGTCTACTTGTGCCAGCAAGTTGTGAGCTTACCGCCCCTGCCCTATACCAACCATACTACTTCACAAAGCGAAAGTCTACATACAGCACCAAATATTCTCAAGTGGTAACCCAACCAAGATTAATCATATCCAAACCTTCTTAGCTTCAGAGATTCAATGAGATTGGATGAATTTAGGGTGGTATGGCATATGAACTCTGAAACTTCAATTCATTTAAGTTGCTAATTGCTATCTTATTATTTCTTCACTTATTATGGCCTTCAATGTCTTCTCTGAGTTATTTTCTCTGCCTTTTCTAGCCTGAATGTCATTCTTGCCAGAGAAGGGAACACAGGAGTTGAATAGTTTTTTTTTAGCATTATCTTCATAGCCAGATATTCATTATTCATTCCATCATTCCTCTTGCAGAATTACAACTTGTAACCAGTAAACTACATAATGAGATCCCCCATGGCATGCTTATGTCAGTGTCCACCAAACTGTTCCAAGTATACCCAAGATTCAGAAGGTTTGTCAAGGATGCAACTGTTGCCTCTCTGTAACACTAAGTCACTAGTGATTAGACCTCCGAGGTACACTGGGCCTCAGATCTCAGGCCAGAATGTTGATTAATAAACACTCTTTAATTTCTCTTTGGACCAAGGTTTCTTAATCTTTTTTTTGGACCCTTTGGAAGTCTGGTAAAGCCTATAGATCCTTTCTCTGAATAACATTTTTAAATGGCATCAAATAAAACACAGAATTACAAAAGAAACAAATTATATTGAAATAGAGTTATCAAAATATTAAAAAAAGACTTGAGTTTATAGACCCTAAGTTTACATTCCTTTTCTACTTTCTTAGGAATGACTGGTCAAGGTTGAAGTTCAAGAATGGCACTAGTTGAAGGTTTGAAAAAAAAAGGCCATTTCATTATCTAAGAACCAAAATGTGAAAAGAACGTTGACCTGGGAATCAGGAGAAATGGATTCTAGCCTTGCTGGTGCCAAATTATGGAACCTCTTTGTGACTCTTTTCTTTTATCTTAAAAATGATGAGGCTGAATGGAAGGATCTTTCTTTTCTCTCTTAGTTCTGAATGCCTGTGGTCTTTTTCAAGGCAGCTTTTCCCTCCTATTATTACTTATACTCTTTTTTTTTCTGTCAGTGAAACAGCTTCACATTTGCTGCTCTCCATGGAAATGCTTATGATAGATTATCCTGGCATTTACCCAGGACTCACTCTGGTCCTGAGTCCGTAGTTTTGTTATTGCGAGAAGAGATGGAGGAGTTGTTTTTGTTGTCCTTAGCTCTGCCAGGGTTTCACTGTGAGATTGTAGAAAACTGGTTGGATTTCCTTTAGCAGGTTAGATTGCCAAAATTCCCTTTGGTCAGCCTGCTAGAGCTATAATAGCCTCATCCTCTTTGTTGTCAAGGCCCAGTTCAAAGTGCTGTATCTCTGTGACACCTTTCCAGATCAGCCCAACAAGAGCGATGCCTGTGTCTGTCCTCTGAGCTAACCCAGACAATGCCTATAGCCTCTAGCACTCTCATTTAAAAATGAATCAGGTCCTGCCCTGTGAACTTATAGAAGTTTTATATTTATGGCTGACTCTTTATTATTACTTAAATTTTGTGTGTGTTCCCTCTGCCTCTGCAAGCAGACTTGCAAGCAGAGACCACACATTTCTGGATCATCCCTTTCCTCTCTCATTCTTACAAAGGCCTAGAACGATAGTATACAATCACAGGGTCATGGCTTTGGAGCTGTAAGGGGCCTTGGAGGCCATCTTTCCTTACCTATATTTTACAGATAAGGAAACTGAGGCTCAGAGAGAAAAGGAACACAGTCACACAGCTAAGCATTAGACGCAGGATTTGTGCCAGTATTTCCTGAGCCGATGTTCAGAATGCTATCCACCACACAACACTACCTTTCTAATATATTTGGATGTAAACTGAGAGGCACCAACACAGTCCCTTTATCTTCTTAATGAGCATCTCCTTCCTCATCTTCTCCATTTCTGCCGACAGCCACAGAATACAAACATGCCATAAGTGTTCATCAGGTGTTTCCTACATGCCAAGCACTCATCTCTTGATACATTTTCCTTTTAATATTACTATCATTTATATAATACTATAAAGTTTGCAAAATACTTTATAAACATGTCATTTGAGCCTCACCACAAGCTTGGGAGTCAGGTACTCTGGGTGTTATTATCCTGATTTCACAGATGAGGAAACCAAGGCTGGGGGGGTCACTAAGTAATTGTGCAAAGTCATACAAGTAGCAAGGGGGCAGAAGTGGGATCTAAATCCTGCATTTCCTAAACCCAAGTCTATCACTCAAACCACTCTGCCTTGCACCATCTCATAAGAAAAGTTAATCCAAAAGGAAGAAGGGTGAGAGATGAATATTTCATTCATTTTTTTTTAAAGGCTGGCTGACTGATTCATGCTTGGCTCAAAGTAAATGATCTTTTTCAGGACTACAGTCAAGCTACAGAGGTGTAGGACAACGCACAAGTCAGATTTTATAGTGTTTTGGGAAGCCCAAGGTAGGGAAGGAAGGCCAGAAGGAAGAAGGGGAGGAAGCATCTATTAGGTAACTGTTAGGTACCAGGCCCTATGCGCTTTACAAATATTTCATTTGATCCTTACAACAACCCTGTATTGTACATATGAGGAAACTGAGCTACACAGAAGTTACATGATTTATCCAGGGTCACACAGCTAATAAGTGTCTTCAGGTGGATTTAAATTCAGGGCTTCCTGACTCCAGGTCCAGTGCTTTTTCCATTGTGCGATCTAGTTATAAAGAGATAGAAAGGAAGCACTTAGCACATTGAATAAATTAATTCTTACAGGTGCAGATGAACTGCATCCTGGGAATGTAGATATGACCTAGGAGCCAGAGTCATTAATCTCTGAAGGGCCATCTGGATGAGAAACAGCTGCTGTGAACAGAAGCTATTTATCAGAATTTATCAGAATCATTAATTAACAGAGATACTGGTTTTGGTCACAGAATGTTATGCCAGAGAATTTTAGAACCAGAAGAGAATTTGGACTTCATTTTGAACAACCCCACCATTTTAAAGATGAAGAAAATGAGACCAAGGAGGGTCAGTGAATGTGTACGGGAGGCACATGAGAGTGGCTGAGTCAGGGCTCCAAACCTAGTTCTCTTAAACAAACTTTTGGTTTTTTTTACACTAAACTGTGCATGTTTACCAAACAAAATAAATTCCTGGAGGGCCTTCCTGCCCCTAAGTCTGATTTCACACAATGTTTTACAAGGGGGTAGAATGAGGTGGATGCTTTTCTTCCCTCTTTGTTTTTGAAGTCTGAAAATATCTTGCTAAAATGTCCCAGCTGTTTGGGTCCTATCTGTACTTGTGCCATATAACTCCAAATAGCCAGAATCTGACAAAGCCCAAATTTTCCATTTCTTCTTTTTCTCCCTTCAATTCAATATAATCAGCATTTACTAAGGATTTATGATATTCAAGGCGCTGTTTTAAGATTACATTGTGTCTCTTTTTATAGCCCTGCATTTGATTACCTCTCCTGTTTCTTCTATAATGTTTCATTATTGCCCCTGAGGAAAAATTGTAAAGAAAGAAAAGCTGTCCTTCAATGCCTCTCTACCAGAAGGGTCAGAGCTCCTCTCTTTCTCTAGGTGTCCTCAAACTACCTCAAATATTGATCTCTTTCCTGTCCTGGATTTTGCAACAGTACCCACTCAGCCTACCTTCCTGAATAGAGCCCAATGCTATAAATTTTTCTCTCCCTTTCTCTTCTCACTGCGGTCCAAACTTTACTCTTCCTGTCTCCTGTTTAATGATTTTACTCAAAGAAAACTTCTTCTTCTTGTTTTGTCCTTGGTTCTTGAAGAGGACCATGGCATCAAGGAGGAGATGCCATGACATGCAAGTGAATTGGATTTAAGTGAGGAAGGACTGTGCACAGTCACCAGCCTCACTTTCTCTTCTGGAGCCATCTAGGTCCAGTGGCAAGATACAGATCAGGAGACTGGAGATGGCCCAGGATTCAGAGGGGGACGTTGGCCTTTTCAAGTTAAGGTCTTAAACAGATCTCAGTTTAACTGAAGCAATGCCCATTCAGTGATTAAGGCTTAGTAAGAAATGAGGTAGGGAATGGCCTCTTTATCTAGTAAAAAAAAAATTGATCTGGGAGGGGAGGACCCTCATGGTTTCTGGCCAAAACAGAAAAAATTCTATTTACATTTATTCTGAGCCTATCAGGGCCCAAACACTGATCAAGTAAGGCTTGGCCAGTCAATGAGAACCAGAGTGATTTGGAGTTAAGGCTGGTCTTTAATAAACTCTGACTGAGTGGTTCACAAATGATTATAGTTTAATATGTTATAGGCCCTGAGGGGAATTTGTATTTTCTTTTTAAAAATCATTTAAAATTATTTTTAAAATTGTAATTGCTTTGTTTATTTACTTTTAGTTTACAAGATTTAGTTCCACAATCCCTTGAGTTTCAAATTTTTTTCCCCACCCTCTCTCCACCCCTCCCCCATGGTGGCATGCAATCAAGTATAGGATCTGCAAATACTTTCACATCAGATATTAGTCTGGTTATACAGGATTGTAACCAATGGAGTGAACAACGGGAAAAAAAACCAAACATGGAAAAGAACACTAGCATGTAGATTGCTTCAGTCTTCATTTAAACTCTGGTCTTTCTAGACTTTTCTCAGAATGTAGATATTTCCCTCCATCCTGAGACTTGTAGAGGTAGCTTATAACTGTGCGTTGCTGAGAAAAATCCAGTTTATCAAGGCTGGTTGTCACACATATGATGTGTCTGTGATTGTGTACAAATTTTTCCTGGTTCTGCTGTCCTCACTTAGCATCAGTTTGTATAGGCCTCTCCAGGTGAATATGAAGTCTGTCTCCTCCCTATTTCTTATAGCACAGTAGTATTCCATTACATTCATATACCACAACTTGTTTAACCATTCCCCAATGGATGGGCATCCCCTTAATTTCCAGTTTTTTGCCACCACAAAGAAAGCTACAATAAATATTTTTGTGCATATGGGTATTCCTCTCATTTCTATGATATCTTTGGGATACAACTCCAGAAGTGGTATTACTGGGTCAAAGGGGATGCAATTATTTATAGCCCTTTGGGCATAGTTCCAGATTGCTCTCCAGAATGGTTGTATCTGTTCACAGCTCCACCAAAAATGCATTACAGTTCCAAATTTTCAACATCCTCTCCAGCATTTGTCATTTTCCTGTTTTGTCATCTTAGCCAATCTGGTGAGATGTGGTACCTCAAAACTGTTTTGATTTGCATTTCTCAAATCAATAGTGATTCAGAGCATTTTTTCTTATGCTTATAGATATTTTTAATTTCTACCTCTGAAAATTGCCTGTTCATGTCCTTTGACCAT
>CM053597.1:70310993-70365909 GCA_028646575.1 Pseudocheirus occidentalis
TTTTTTTTATCCTATTGGCTAAAGGTCTATCAGTTTTATTGGCTTTTTCATGATAACAGCTCTTAGTTTTATTTATTAATTCAATATTTTTCTTGAATTCAATTTTTATTAATCTCTCCTTTGGTTCTCATTATTTCTAATTTAGTATGTAATTGGGGATTTTTAATTTGTTCTTTTTCTAGCCTTTTCAATTGCATGCCCAATTCATTGATCTCCATTTTCTCTATTTTTTTCATGTATGCATTCAGAGATATAAAACTTCCCCTAAGAACTGCCTTTGCTGCATCCCACAAGTTTTGGTTTGATGTCTCATTATTGCCATTCTCTTGAATGAAGTTACTGATTTGTTTCTATAATTTCTTGTTTGACCCACTCATTCTTTAGAATTAAATAATTTCATTTACAATTAGTTTTTTCCCTATCTTTCCATAGCCCTTTATTGCATATAATTTTTATTGCATCATAATCTGAGAATGATGCATTTAACATTTCTGCCTTTCTGCACTGGATTGTGAGGCTTTTAGGGGCTTTTGTATTTTCTACTAGGGGACACCTACAGATGTGTAATAAATAGTGGGAATAGGACCCTGAATCAGGCAAGAAGAGAGATACTTGGGGGACTTTCTTGGCAGTCCAATATTCACATACTGTCTTATTTGTAAGATTATCTTGTCAAAGTATGCCATGGAAAAGAAGGGAATAGAATGGAAAAGAAAAGAAAGGGAAAAAAAGAAAAAAAAAGAACAGTATGCATTTGGAGTGAGAAAAATGTGGGCTAGAGTCTGGTGCCAGTATAACACCACATGGCCTTGGACGAACTCGCCTTCAGTTTGGTTGAGTTCCATGGTCTGCCCCACTGAATGGCAGTGAACATCAAATGAAATCATATTCATGGTAACGAACATGATGTTGGAAGAGTCTCACTAAGCCTCAGGTTCTTCAAGAGGAGATGCTATTCCTAATGTAGTAATTAGAAAATGGAAGCATTTGAGAGTTAGGATACCGGAAGCCAGCTAGTCTCTAACCTCCCCTTAAATAAGAATCCTTTCTACAACCAACCCAGCAAGTAGCATTCCAACCTTTGTTGAAGGTCTCCAGTGGTGAGGAGGAACCATTACCTTTTGACCACAGGGTGCCTTAGGATACACCCATGGTGGGGTTGTTGTGGCAACCTTACTGCTTCCCCCAGAAGAAGGGGCAAAACAAGGGTAGGGTAATGATAACAACAATAAAACCAATAATAATTACTACTACTACAATGAATGAAATTGTTATAACAAATTATCATAATATTATGCTATTTTATAATGTTTATACCATTATGATATAATGAATTAAACTATAAAAACTATGATAAAGACATGTATATAGCACTTTAAGGTGTGCATGGTACGTTATATGTTATCTTCATTTAGTCAGCTGGATGGCTCTGAATGTAAAATATAAAGTGTTTTGCAAAATTTAAAGTGCTACATCATCATCATCACCACCACCACCACCATCATCATCATCTCAATTGATCGTCCAAACAACCCTGTGAAAAAAAGCTATTTTAATCTCCATTTTACAGAAGAGAAAACTGAGAATGAGAGAGGTTAAATGACTTGTCCAGGGTCACTTAGCTAATAAGTGTGTGAGACAGGCTTTGCACTACTTCAGTCTTCCTAACTCGAAATCTAGCACCTTAGAGCAAGTCAGGAAGACTCATCTTGCTGAGTTAACATCTGGCCTTGCACACTTCCTAGCTGTGTGACCCTGGGCAAGTCACTTAACCCTTTTTCCCTCAGTTTCCTCATCTGTAAAATGGGCTGGAGGAGGATATGGCAAACCACTCCAGGACCTTTGCCAAGAAAACTCCAGATGGGGTCACAAAGAGGCAGAGACGACTGAGACGACTGAAATGACTAAAATCCGGCACTCTAACCTCTGTGTTACCTAGTTGCCTCTAGTATCAATGCTATTGGGCCCTGAATGTTATACCTGTACAGGCCTCTGCTCCTGAGGCACTTTATTCCATTTCACTTCTGGAAAGCTCCAGGGCTTCTTGCTATCAATACTGAATTAAATTTAAATGTGAACATGACAGAATGAAAAGACAATTATGTCAGTAAGACTTTGTCACAATGTAGTTTTACTATTATTTTCGGTAAAATTTTTCTACTTTTCTAGTAATTTTCTACTTTTCTAGTAATTAATCCCATTCCACTTTGCAAATCACAACATGAATTCTGAGGAAATCTTCTAGGAGAAGAAATTAGTTTTGCCTAATTATTCGTTCTGGAGGGAAACCAAGAGAAAGGATAACTTGATCAGGTGACAAAGCACATACCCACAAGGGGTTTGGCTCTTTTTCAAATGCTGACTTTTCTGGTCCACCAAATGCTGCCCTTTGCATGCAAGTTCTTAACCTGGTGTCCACAAGGGTCCCTGGATTTGACTTGAGGGGACTGATGAACTTAAGTAGGAAAAAAATGTACATTTTCATTTTTGGTAATCTTTAACTAAAATTTGTCATGACCTTCAATTATTTTAAAGAAGCGTTTTATAGGCTTTACCAGACTGTCAAAGCATCCATCCATGACACAGAAAAATGGTTATGGGCTCCTCATCTAGAGTTTTGAAAGGCTTACTTGGTAACTCTCACAAAGCAAACTCTTTATTTCTTATTCTCAGGTCTAGCATGGAAAAAGAGACTGATAATCAGATTTCCATCACCCAAATGCACCTAGTAAAACTATTTAATGTGAATGTGTAGGCTGAGAGTAGCAGAAAAATATTTCTTAAGAACTCTAGAGGGTTTTGTATTTTTATTGGGTCATATATTTTATGGAGAGAAATCTCATAAAAATAAGTTAATTATTTATGTCCTTTTGAATATGAGCAAATACAAAAATTAATTATTAACATTATATATGAAAATATGTCATACTTGAGGGCTCTGCATGGTTTTTCTGTTTTGTTTTTTTAGACAAAGAGTATTGAAACAAGCTTGCTCCAAGGATGAATGCCTCATTAAGTTTTTTCAAAGAAGGCGCATTGTTTTAGACAAGGGTATGTATTATAGACTCAAACTGACTACGTGACTTGCCTTCCCTTGACTCTTCCCCATTCAAATATCTTCCTCCTCCTCAAAAAACTTTTCCATTTGATACTTATACTTCCTCACACTCTCCTCAACCTCTCTCAATCTTGGTCACATCTTCACTGCTTTATCAAAATCACTAAGAGTTCCCCAATTAACTCTTTTTTTTTTTTGCTTTTTGGAGGGCAGTTGGGGGTTAAGTGACTTGCCCAAGGTCACACGGCTAGTTTTTGTGCTAAGTGTCTGAGGTTGGATTTGAACTCAGGTCCTCCTGACTCCAGGGCTGGTGCTCTATTCAATACACCACCTAGCCGTCCCCCCCAATTAATTCTTAATGGCCAAATCAAATGATTAAAAAACAATTCCTCATGTTCCCTGGCCTTCCTTTAACTTTGGACACTGATAAGCCCCTACTATTGGATTCTTTCTCCTCTGGGTTTTAGAGAGATGACACCTGGTTGTTCTTGCCCTCCCCTAACTTCTTCTCCATTCCCTTTACTGATTTCTCAACCTTCCTTCCACCCAATGATGTTTTCCAGTGTTCCATTCTTGAATGGTTATCTACTCCCCATGTGAGTGGATAAAGAAATATTATTTCTCAATTTCTAAAATGTCTAAAAACAGTTTAAAATTATTGACGGTTTCTTACATCCAATTCCTCATCTATGTGGTAATTAAAAAAATTTCCATATCTTATAAATCTGTTTCTTTCCTCTTTGCTGCTTTGTACATCCCCAATCCCCATCTCTGCTGCGGTGTTAGCAGAGATGATTTAGGCTAAATGGGCAATCCAATACGTGAAATGACTTTAGGAATATTGCAAATCTTGCCCCCCCAAACCCCAATGTTTTCCACTAGTGCCACATTAGACAAAGTTCTCATTAAATCTTTGTCTTTTTAGCATAAATGTATTCTGCTACAAAATGGCAGCCACCATAAGGCCTAAAAGAATGGCCTAAACAGGTAAGTATTAATAGGAATTGGTGGTGAACAGCAGGACCAGGCTTGGTAGAAATGAAAACAGGAGTTGTAGGAGAAGAGTGAGGACAAACTCTATCTATATCATGCCTTTACCTTGGGTTGTCTCTGAGAGTAGATATGAGATTTTGAGTTGCAAAAAAAGTTTGCCATTTATTATGCTTTGAGGAGGATAGCTAGGTGGTGCAATGAATAGAGTCCTAGGCCTGGAGTCTGGAAGACCTCAAAGCTGGTCTCAGATACTTACTAGCTGTGTGACCCTGAGCAAGTCATTTTACCCTGTTTGCCTTTGTTTCCTCATCTATAAAATAAACTGGAGAAAGAGATGGGAAACCACTCCAGTATCTTTGCCAAGAAAATGGGGTCATGGAGAATCAAACACAACCACAACAACACAATAACAACAACAGTAATAAAAAAAAGACCAGTTGTGGTTGACCTGGTGATACCAAGTCAGATAAGTCATTTGACATTCTTCAGAAACTGGAGCAGGTTGCAGCCAAGTCTAGTATACAAGTCTTTTTCACAGACAACATAGGTGAACACAAGCAGACAAAGTCACCCAGATAAGAGAATGCTTCAGTCTCCCTGCCTTGCCATAAGAACTCTAATTTTTCTCTGACACTATCTCTTCTGTCAACACTTTCAACTCTTTTAGCTATAGTATAAAGGCTTACTTAGGAAAGCCAACCTAGAGATTCTGGGCTTTTTAATCTCTCTTAAAAATTATTTTTTCATTTACTTACTGTTTATAGGAAAATCCCAGTTCAAGTCTCTCCTCTAAAATATACTGACTGTGTGGCCCTGGGCAAATCACTTAACCTCTTGTTTTAGGAAACTCTTTAAGACTGTTAAAGATCTGCATTGGTAGAGTCTTCTCCTGTAAGATTACCCAAGATCTTTGAAACCACAGACCCAGTCCTATTCCCATGAAATGCCAGCGATTTTCTCACTGATGTGAAGACGCTTTCCAAGATCACAGATTATATAACCTGTCCATGTCATCTCATCTTTGAGAGAGGCAGTGTGGTAGGGAGCTGGCCTCAGAACTAAGAACTGAGTTCAAATCATATCTCTGGTATATTCAGAATTTGTGACTTTGGGCAAGTTACTTCAGCTATTGGTGTTCTAAAACTTTAAGTTTTAGCACAGGTCCTGATATTTGTTGGTAGAGGAATAGTTCTCTGCTTTCGGCTTTAATGACATTAACTCCTAGAACTCAACCCCATCTGTAGTCCATCCAGCTGTGGGCATGCCTTATTCAGAACTGAACTATATCTCATTTTTTTCCACCAAATGACCAACTAGAGCCCCTTTCCAGTAGTAGTGAGCATAGTTCTGGACCTGATGCTCAACCTTAGAACAGAACAATGTGAAATGAAGTAAGCCATTTTGCTCATTATTCTCCTTAGTGCCCATCAAGATTTAACAAAAGAAATAAAGTACTCACTTTTTTTGTCAGTTGTATTGTGAACTGTCACCATGGGGACTCTGGGACCTGGATTGATGGTAGAAGAGAAGAGAAAAAAACAACAGAAAAAAAAGAATTTAGTTGAGACAAAAATATAAGACATTCTTCTTTTTAGAAAACCAAAAAACATCAGACACTAGAGAACTGGATTCCATGTAAGATATATCAAAGAAATAACTCATTTGGCAATTAACATGGCATTGATGGAAGTATTAGATATATGGGGCAAATGGATTGTCAAGGTCTATGTTTATGGGCTGTTAAATGTACATCTTTCTAATTTTGTAAATGATTTAATTAGAACAAACACAATTAAAACCATTTGTTTTTAGATTATCTTAGTGACATAAAAACATCATTTTGCAAAGCATTTACATTGTGCTCATGCCTTGAAACATATTGAGTGCTTGGCACAGAAACAGACATTCCATTTTGTTCAAGATCCATGGAAGCAATCATCTTACTCATGGAGTTGGCAGAGTTAGTGCTCCAAAGGACACAGCCTAGTAAATGTGCATATTACATGTTCAGTTCAGCACTAATGAAGCTGTTTAGCCCCCTTTGGCATTTTTCTTGCAAATGGGGTATGCTGCCATTGGATGGTCATATGTACCCTGATTTAGATAGTTTAAACTACAGAACATTTGCTTTACCCAATTTCTACTAATTGTTCATTTAAATAGCATGCATTTATTAGAACAGAAAAGTATAAAAACATCACAAAACAATACATTTAAATATGATACATGTAAGGTAAACTTCGACTTTCTAGCCAATTTTTAACTGTGAACACAGAATAAGATTGGATTAGAAAGCTCCTTTTTAAACTAATTCTTTCTTAACTTTACATTTTTTATCTCTTTTGTTTTAACAACATCTTTGTTTTTGAAGGTGTTCTCCCTCCTCCCCTACTCTGTGAGACATTCCTTGTAAGAACGAATAAAAGAGAAAGAGAAAATAACAGCTCAGCAAAACTAACACATGAACCAAGTCTGATAGTGTATATGTGCATATATATATACACACATACGCATTCATAAAATACATGTATATGTATGTACACATCTACATGCATGAGCTAGACTAGATATCCTTTTGAGGATCCTTCCACTCTCAAAATTCTGTGATGCTGTGGGAAATGTTTAATCCCTTCCAGAAATTCACATATAATAAATCTATAGAATTCTCTTCACTTATAAGCCTAGTAATGATGTACCTAGCCAACTTTTTAATTTATTCTTCTGCACTTTAATATTAACTTTGATATCTCCCAATTCAACCAACTTCTCAACTCCCATTCACTCACAGGAGTGTTCACACCTTATATCTTATAATTACATCTTTCATAATCCTGAACTCTGAAATTACCCTCTCTGATCCTAATCACTTATCCTTACATCTCTCTCTCTGCCCCCTTACTCCTGAATGACTTTTGGCCATCATTATAACCTCTTCTTGTTCCTTCCCATAATCTTCCCAGTCCATCACTCTTGTTCTGGTCTCACTTTCCTCCCTTTGTGGTCTGGACTCAAGAGTTAACCAGCTGAACTATGCATTTTCCTTCATCCTTGAATCTTTTGCCTCCTTGTCTTTCAGCCATTCATGCCCTACTAGTCCTTGATCCGAGGTCACACTCATTCTTTATTCAATTCCTAATTTAAGAGCCTTTGAGGTAGAGAATATACCTGGCAGGAATAAGGATGGGGAAAGCAATGTGTAAGGGCAACGATCTGAGAGCAAAAACAGAATACCATTCTAAGATCAGAGTCACGGAGAAATTCATTGGCAACCAGTCCACAAGATGAGACTAAGTCACCAACAAAAATGACAACAACAATAGCTAACATTTATTTGGTGCTTACTATGTGCCAGGCACAGGGTTAAGTACTTTATAATTATTATCTCATTGGATTCTCATAGTAATTTGGGAAAGTAGGTGTTATTTTTATCCTCCTTTTATAGTGGAAACTGAAGCAGCATGTATGTGACTTGCATGGCTCTATCTTTTTGACTCCAGGTCTGGTACTCTATTGGACCAGGTGATCTCTGAGGTCCCTTTAAGCTCTAAATCTATGACCAGGTGATCTGGCCTCATCATTAAAGGTTGTGGACCTAGACACATGAACTATTTCTGAATTGTGATCCAGCCTGCCTTTCTTCTGCTCAATTCTCAACAAATTCTCAATTCTTCAACATCTGTTGAAGATATACAGAAACTGACAGATTCACTTGATAGGCAGCTTGTGTAGTCACATGATATGATATTAGGAGTTTGCATTTTCATTCACTTTTGTTTTTATTCATTCATTCATTTATTTATTTAGCTTTTAAAAAGGAATCTTTATTGAGAAGATAGAGCAAGAATAGAAGTATACACATTCTCTACCTGTACCCAATACCACAAGGCACACTCTTTCTTTTTCTGCCTCCATTCCTGGAGAGAATGGGCTCAAATTTAAAGGAGTTTATATACAGTACTCACCCCACCTCAGTTTTGTTTTTAAAGAAAAATTGGATTCAAGTCCTTCCTTTGACCTAAAGTGACTGTGTGACAAGGGGCAAATCACCTAACACCTCAGTGGCCCAGGCAACTTTCAGACACCATAAGTGATACAGGAGCTGTTGATCTGTGTTGGTGGAGGGGCTTTCTATACTGGGACTTTCCCCCAATAACAAAATTACAGATCTGAACAAAGAGATGTTTTATGTGAAAGATAAGAGCAAATAAATCTCAGAAAGGTAAGGTAACTGATTATGAGTACATAGCTAGCAAGCACTGGATTATTTGAACTCTGATCCAAGGACAAGCTAATCCAAGCTGTCCTTATTATACCATGATACCATAACATTTGTGAGGAGGAATATTTGGACAATCTTTAACATGATAGGAATATTTTTTTTGGACTCCAGTTGCAAGATATCTTCCACAATACTATTGAGCACTTTAGTTGGGCATATTTTCAATGATATATACCTCACTTGATGCCAATAACCACTAGATGGATGAACAATGTTATATTTGTAGTCACATCTATCAGAGTATTGTAAGCATAACAGATCCATTGTTTGAGGAGTGCCTTCAAGGGTTAATTTTTTGTTCTACTAAAAAGATTAATAAATGATAGACCCAGAAAGATTGTATATTCTCTGTACCTGTCAGTTATGTGAGTGTAAAAATGTGGTTGGCTCTAGAATACTATCTATGAAAACCTTCCTTCTGGTTCTTCCCTCATGTTTTTATTAAGACTATATATATAAAATTCTGAATGATTTTATATTGATAAAAAATTAGGTATGTGTCAGGTTGTTACTGATGTTTTCTTGGTTACTACTCCCCCCACCACAAAATCTCCAGATGTGATCTTTTTTTCACTCCTTGGAATTTTTCCTCTTTGAGATATCTTAAAAATCAGTCCCTCAGTGCATTTTAAATTTTATAGAATGTGTCAAATGCCACTGTGCATGTGGAGCCTTTTCTGATCTGCTCTGCCCCCACAGCTGCTAGTTTCTTCCCCCTAAATTATTGTGTACATGTTTTCATACATATACATGAATGCCTTCCCTAGCTAAATTGCAGAGTTTTCTCTAACATGAATTTCGTATGCATTTATTTAGTTAGGGTCAGGTGCTCTTCCCTACTTCATCTTGCCAGTGCCATTGTCATTTCATCAAATAATAATTATGTAATAGAGTAGTATATTTCAAATGTGGTGACTATAGTTGCCAATGAATACAGATCACTATAAAATGCACAAATATGAACAAGATCATAGAGTGAATGTTTCTGGCTAAATCTACTTTCTCCCCCATGACCTTAAAAACAGTAAGAAGCATATCAAGTAAAATAACAGAACAATAATCAGAGCAATGGTAGGAAAGAAATTACAACAGGGCAATCCCCACAATAAAAACAGCAAAAGGCCATCTTATTTGCACCTTGCTTCCCTGACTCCAATCTCTATGTTGTGGATTCTAGCAGCTACTGAACTAAAAAAAAAACCACCTGAAATTGATATTAAGGAGTGATAGGCAATCAACAAGGGCCAAAAAACCACTCCCAATAGACAAAAACTACAGAAGACAGACTGGGGAATGAATAAACAAGTAAAAAAAATTCCCAATACAATGAATAAATACTGTGGGTAAGAAAATCCCAAGATAAAAGCTTAGTAGGAGGAGTTATTCTGAAATAGCTATGACTAGAACACAAGAATAGAAAATAGAATGGGCACAAAATCCCTGAAAGTGTTTAAAAAGCATAACAAAAGAAATGAAAGAAGAAATAAGGAAGGGAATAAATAGTCTTAAAACAGAATCTGCAAAAACTCATAAAAATAAAACCCTGAAAAAAATGGAGGAAATGGAAGTTAAAAAATTAAATGATACAAGAAACATTCAAGCAAAGTCAAAAGACAATATATGGAAGAAAATTCCCTAGAAGTATTGGAATGAGAGGGAAAATGTAGACTGATAGAATCTTTAGGTCATCACCAAACCTTAGATACAATAACCTAGGAATGTTATTGCCAAGTTCTATGGCCAAGTAAAGAAAAAAAAATCAAGCATTTAGCAGAGCTATGAATAATTTACCAGGAAATCACAGTTAGAATTGTGATAAGTATGTATTAACTAAGAGAAAAGAAAGAAGCCTGGAAAATGATATATCAAAAGGCTACAGAAAATAACTTGTTCTCAATTGTTAACTTAGCTTGCAAATCTTAAAAGGACAGCCTAAATTAAAAAGCAGAACCTTTAAGAATATCGGTAAAATCTAAATATTTTAAGGACTTCCACCAGAAAAACCCAAGTTGTTTTTGGTCTTTGAAAGGCAAACATAGTGGAAAAAAACACAAACCTTAAATAGGATAAGCAAATTTGAGCAACTCTAAAGGGCTAAATGATGATCAAAGGTTTATGTCTTGAAAGAAAAAAGAAAGTAATATCTTTTTAGAGATTTCACTATTTCTAATAGTCAGTGAGAGAATGAAGAGAGACCAGCTATGAGAATGGAAGTTTAAAAAAACCAAAAACAAAATGGGGATAATGGTAGCATCTACTTCACAGGGTTATTGTGAGAATCACTTATAACGCTCCTTGAAAACCTTGAAGCACTATGTAAATATCAGCTATCACTTTTATTTTAGTTTCACTTAGAGCAAGAATATAAGTTTGTAGTTCGGTTTTTCTAAGAGTATCAATCTGCTGATTGTTGGACAAATATCACCCATTAAGTAATTAGTAAGAGTTTAGTAAGAGTAAAAGTAAGAGTTTAAGATTAGTAAGAGTTAAAGTAAAGCTTCTGTATGGTCTAAGGTTCCTTAGCACATGCTGTCACCTTTACTACCAGTTTGCAACCATCACTGCTGAGGCAGACAAGATTAAAGATCATTTTGTACTTTGGTCTGTTTTGTGGGTCACTATAGACAAAAGCACATCATTTAGTGACTAAATTTCTGGTGATGAGTTTCTCTGTATTTCAAGAAGCTAGGATCAATATTCATGTTGTGGTAGAACACACCTGAATTTTTACTCCATTCACTTAGCCTTTAATGGAAGGGGCAGCAAAGGCTGTTTTACTGCCTTTGTATCTCTACTGCCTAGCACAATGCCTTGTGCACAATAAATGCTCAATAATTTTTTAATTGGAAAAAAATCTGAGGTGACCTCTATGACATGACAAATCATTATACTAGATTTGTGTGTGTGTGTGTGTGTGTGATTAAAAAAATAAATCTAGTTCAGCTTTGGCTTTATCCCCAATTTGTTGAACTAGTGAGGTTTTATTGCATTGACTATTTCTGAACACTTTCATCAAGTTAGAAAATGGAAAATGATAACTTTAATTACAGAGTGTATAGAATTCCATTCTATTTTTGATTGTGCCAGGAAGAGGGACAAAAAGCACAAAAGCATTAGGATTCTTTGCTAGCATCAGACATTCGAAAAAATCAGGTCAATTGAAATTAAACATAAATGTTCAAACTGATTACTTGTAATCCTGGGAATGTCAATATCATTCAAATGAATTTATATTTTGTTACTCAAAAAAAATAGTGTACTTTGGATATGTTAAAAGAAATGCATGTTGCTTGAGTCTATGAATAAATTAATTGATTTGACTGGTCTTATTTTAATTTTCTGTTGATTGATGGGAATCTTTCTCTTTTTTTTTGGACATGGTTACTAATCTGGAAGATTAAAGGAAGAATACATATATAATTTACCAAATTTTATTGAAGATTTTGAAAAAGAATTAAAACAAAGGAGAACAAAAAAAGCAAAATAAGATGAGAATGCCGTTGGCTTGCTACACGCTTAGTCCAGTCTCCTATATCTTTTATATTTCTATCTCTAATTCTATGTAATGGGCATTTTGTTTGGATTGGTTACCCTGAAGCTTTCTAAGATCTGTAAACATCAAAGAAAAATTCAATTCTGTTCAATAAACTTCTTTCTTAAGGCTGGTAGGGGAGATAGGCATTTCCAAATTAAAAGTAGAAACAAAAAGGAATTTATAAATAATCTCCTGTTAATCCCTAAATTATATCAAATTTACTGTTATCTGATTATTTTCCTTAATTACACCTGTAGTCCCAAAATTCAGTCCAGTGATAGTGCCCTTTTAAATCTTAAGCTGTAGGCATTTGGCAAATTTTGTATGTGATCTGAATAAATTACCAAGTACCTTATAATTTTAAGTGATATGCAAATTCTTAATAATGGTTTATTCAAACACAAGCATATGCACTGCATAGACTAGGTTAAATTGATTATATGTATATGTATTTACTCAGTACATATTTACTCATGGCAATTCTACCTTTGTTTTACATTTGCATATAATCTGCATAGCTTCCCTATACATGCACATATATGTCACAGCTAATGTTCTTTACCAGGAAGAATGATTCCCATGTGTACCAATTATCCTGGGAATGACTGAACAATCAAGGCATATGAATGTCTTGTGATATTATTGTTATCACAAGAAATGACTAATATGATGAATGCTGAGAAACCTGGGAAGACTTATATGAACAAATGGAGAATGAAATGAGCAGAACCAGGAAAACAATGACGGTGACAATCATGATGTTAAGAGACTGATGAAATATGCCAGCTACACTTCTTGGCAGGAAGGTGATGCACTAGAGGTGTAGCATAAGATATGCTTTCCAAAATGGCCAATGTGTTGAATTATTGTGCTTGACTATACTTGACTGTTACAAGAGAAGACTTCTCTTTGTGGGAGAGGGAATGAGTAAGTGTGTAGTGGGTAGCACAGAAACAAAAAACGAGAAGAAAGCATTTACAATATTTTAAAATATACAGAAGAAAGCTGAAAGACACCCAAAAGAAGACATTCAGGGCCATTTTGTTGTTGCTCTGAAAAAAATCAAACGACTTAACAGAGGTTCATGGTTCCTATAATCTTTATTTTTTGCTTTTTGCTTGAGATGCATATGTCTATTGACTAAATTCATAATAAAAAAAGAATAATTGCTGTGTTACAATGGTAAGAACTGTGGATGGAGATTTGGGTTCCAGTACTGACTTGGTCACTCATTTCATTCTATGCATGACCTTGGGCAAGTCACTCAGTTTATTTGGGGCTCAGTTCCTTTGGGAGCAGAATGACAGAGTTAGGCTAGGTGACCTCAAAGGTTCTTTCTGGCTCTAAAAGTCTATGGTCCTTTAGAAAATTCATTAACTGAAACCAAGGTTATCTCCTAGTATGTTACTAATACTTGTTTGATGTATTAGCAAGCACCCTAGCACACCCAGGATGGCCTGCTTAGTACAGTTTCTTTGATCTGCTTTATAAAGGAAAGGCAGCCTTAAAGGGGTTAATAACCCTGCTTTAATTACAGAGAAAGAAGCGAGTATAGAAAATACAGTCAGAGAAATTAGTACAAAGACTAATAGACAAGGCTCCAGCTGTCTGAACACAGCAATATTGCTATATGCTTTACATACATCTCTGGATCGAGGGAGCACAGACATCTAAGCAGCTGGGAGGAGGGAGGCTTTGAACACATGACTACTCAGTCTTGACTAGGAAAGCAAAAGATCCTTCTCACCAGTGAACCCCCAAAGCAAAAAGCCAACCTCCCAGAACATATAACAAAGACTCAGTCCCTGATTGGCTCAGAGTCAGAAGGCACGAAACCCACCTGACTGAGCACAGCTGTGAATTATCAGGATTCAAAGGAGATTAATATTAAGATGCTCACAATTTAACCTGAGCCTGGGAAACTGAACTCCTAAAGGAAAACAACAAAAATCCCACCTTGCTTTTGCTTATAATTGATCTCTTTAATTTGGTATGCATTGGTCTCCTTAATTTATTAGCTCTAGTACTATCTTGGTATACTTTGGTACAATCTTTATTTGCCACACATGAGACATGTAATCAACTTTATCATCTATGATAGATAATTCCCATAGTAGTACACCTGTAGTGAATAACTACTTTCAAGTTTATAAACATTCAATGTTTATAATAGCCTATTTATTTGTTTTGATGACATTTCAGAGTATTTTTTGGGGGGTTGCACCTAGGGATTTCATCAGTGTAATGAACTTCTGGTATGGAAATTCCCTTTGTCGATGCAGGCTAGCAACTCATCTATGATTTATAGTTCTGAAGAGCTATTTGAAGGTATTGAGAGGTATGGCTGCTAGGCCAGCTCTTTATTATGTTGTGGTGCCTCCTTTTCATAAGACTATTTACTTTTATAGAATCATAATAGTTTATAACTAACTGGAACCATAGAGATCCTCTGATAGCTCTCATTCTGTAGGTGGGAAAACTGAGGCACAGAGAAGTTCCTGACTTGCTCAAGGTTACATAGACTGTGAGGGATGAATTTGGGAATAGAAAAACGCAACTCCAAATGCTTAGCCCAGTGTCTTTGAAAGGGAAATAGCATTCTATAGGTGAAAAACCACTTTTAATTGAAGATCTCCTAAATGACTGGATGGTTTAGAGTTAAGTATATCCACCTTATTGGGTCTGTTTCCTCACAGTAGATGACGAAATTGAGCTAGACAGTGATGAAAGGGACCTTAGAATTCATATGGGTGAGGCTCAGAGATATTAGATGATTCTCCTACGGTCATATAAGTAGGCCATATCAGAGTCAAGGATTTGGTCCATCTTATTCCATATTCTGAGTGCTTTTCACTATACCTCCAAGGATCCCTTCCTGCTCTGAAATTCTATGGCCTAGGAGGAAGACCTTTTGAAACCCACACATTTGTAGTGTCTATGGGAAGAAACTGAGATGAGGCAGTTTTATTGAGTGTTTCTCCCTGCCACAGAGAAGGTGGCACTTCTCTTCCCCAATCTGTGCCTTTAAATAGCCTCTCTTGCATGCCTGGAAGTTATTCCATGTTCACATCTAAATTATAGAATTCTTCAAGGCTCATTTGGAACTATTTCTCAAAGGAACAATTTCTCACAGAAAGCATATTCTAATGCCCCACAGATATTAGTATCTCCTCACTCCTCAAATTATATTTATCTGTTTAAATGTTGTATCCCCTTTCCTCTGAAGAATGTAAATTTCCTGAGGGAAAAGTCTACTTTTTCATTAAAAAATATTCCTAGCTTAGGGCCTTAACTAGAATATTTTAATAAATGTTTGTTGAATGAATAAGTGAATGAATGGCAGGGAGAGCTATTTAGGGATCAGAATAGGGAAAAAAAAACTGGAGAGCTTCTCAAGTCTCCTTAGTGTGGCCTTATTATTTGTTTTGAAAAAATATTCTCAGAACATTCATTCAGTTGATTAGTTTGTTAGAAAAAGCCTTAGGACTTCATTCATTCAACATTAAACACTTATTAGGTACGTACTACATGCAATCCACTGTGCTAGATGTTAGGGGTCCAAAACTGAATGACTGCCCACAAGAGGTTTATATTCTACTTGGAGAGTTTGCAGCTACTATTCTAACCATTCATTTATTCAGTCAACAAACATCTGAGAAGCATCTACTTTGCAAAAAGCACCATGCTCTGCTTTTAAAAAAGCATAAAAGCACAAAGCTTTTATGGATCACAAAGCTTTATCTAGCTAATAATAATAATAATAATAATAATAATAATAATAGCATTTCCATAGCACTTTCAGGTTTATAAAGTCTTTTACATGATCCTCACAAGAACACTAGAAATAGGGTTATTATTATTCTCATATTATTATTATATTAAATTATTATCATATTAATATCTTATTATTATTCTCATTTTACAGATGAGGAAATTGAGTCTGAAAGAGGTTAAGTGACTTGTTCAGAGTCATTTTCTGAGGAAGGATTTGAATTCAATTATTCTTTTTCTTTTAAGTAAAAGTCTATTTTTTTCTCTCTCCCATGACCTGCCCTTTCAGGAAACAACAAACAAATTTCTTAGAACAAATAAGCTTATTCAGGTAAAGCAAATTCCCTCACTGACTATGTCTAAAAAAATCCCCATCTCATTATGAACCCCAGATCTGTCACCTCTGATGGGAAGGAGAGAGTATGCTTGGTCATTATTCCTCTGGAATCGAGGGTAGTCATTTCATTGCTCATAGCTTTTACAGCTTTCAAAATTAATTTGTTCTTATAGAGTTGTTATTGTATAAATTGTTCTTCTGTTCCTGCTCATTTCATTTATTTTATAAATCAGTTTATAAAAGTTATCACAATTGTTCAATGTTATAGTATAAATGTTATATTACAAAGTGGAGTCTTCCGGACTCCAAATCCAACTTTTTATCCCAAGTGCCACCTAGTTGTCTGGTCATGGGAAATCAGGACAACACTGATTCGCTACCATTTATGGCCATGTAAAATCACTTGCTCTTATAAAATGTGTATCAAACAAAGTACACAAAATCCAAAGTTTAATATAAATGATTTTTGGATTATCTACCATTCTGGATTTTCCATGTATGAATCTCTTGCCAGCAGGGCTGACATCAAGAAGCTGCCTGAATATGTAATAATATTTTTCTCTTTGTCTTTCCCTGATTTATACAGGGCCTGGGTATATAAGCTGGTTTCATGGATGGCTCAGAGCTCACAAAAGAGGATTATATTTGGCGTTAGGGTGCTTATACTCAATTTTGTATGTTCATAAACAGCAGAAAACTAATTTATATTTACTAAGATTACACTTACAAAAATGGTGCCACAATCAACAACACTTGGGCTTTGCTAAAACTTTGTACAGTGATAGGATTCTGGAGAAAGTTACAAAATGCACTTGCTACTCTACAGAGAATGGAAAGCAGAAACGCATCAACAGGAGAGTTCTCAACCAAACAACAAAGTATTGCAGTTAATAAGGATGTTGTGGCTGTTGGCGGGGAGGGGGGGGGACCTAAACAAAACAACAAAGAAACAAACCCACAAAAAGGAAATCTTTGAATTACATAATATATTCCACGACAAAAATGATTGTTTTTGAGCCTCCATTTACTTCTTTCAAGACCTTTATTCATACCTGGATGAATGTGGAAATGGGACAATTACCAACAAAAGCTAAGTAATTTAAAAGGACACAAAAATCATAAAAGAAAATGCATGAGAATAATTTTTAAAAAATGACAGAGGCTGTTGCTTGTCTTCATTCTCTTCATCTATATTCTTGGAGGCTTCTTATGTGGCAGATAATTTCCAAGCAGAAGCTAAACTCATAGTGTGTAAACAATGGAAATTCAAATCATCTCAGCCAACACCACCAGCATATCTCTGAAGCACTGATGAATGGTATAAAAGAGCAGCTGCAAGCAGTGTGAGTGAAGAGAAGGCTCTGTAGAAGGGAGATAATTGGCACTGGCCACGCACGCCGGCTGTGTACAGATTCCAGATCTCTTTATTTGCAAATCCATGAATTATGGATGGACGATCTATAAAGTTCATATGCAGAGGTGATATTATCATACTAATAAATGGGGGCCCAGTCAAGCTGCAGCCACGACTGATAATTACAATATTTGTTCTGAGGACAGTATTTCCTAGTCAACAGCCAGGACAGATGTTGATGCTGTTTGCTTTTGCAACCTTGTTATCCTCCCTACGTCAAAATATGGGATTCAGGCTGTCTTCCTCCCTGCTCCTGCCCCAAACATTTCAGTTTTATTCCAATACAATCTTATTTGTCCAGAAAAAAGAGAAAGTGATAATGTTTTCTTGTCTCTTTCCCATACAATATTCTAACAGTTAGCTCAGTGGGGTTCTGCACGAATCAGATTTGGGTTTGATGTGGTCACATATGATGGGGAACCAGAGTTGTATCATCATCATCATCATCATCATCATCATCATCATCATCATCATCATCATCATCATCAATCATCTATTGATTCTTATTCTTATAGCTAGTTGTCACACTTAGCTCTAGAAGTTGTCTGAAAGCACTTAAGAGTTATTGATAACTTGTAGTGAGAGACAACATTGTGAACCCTGGGATGAGATACTGCTTTCTGGTGTAGCAATCTATCTGGGATGATCTCATGGTCTGTTGACAAAGGGTTTTAGAGTTTAGAGCTGTGTTCTCTTTTTTTTTTCCAGGGCACTTGCAGAGTATCTGCGATCATTCCTTATATGTATTTAAAATTCAATTGACGGTAATTGGATACTTATAGTTAACAGTAATTTCAACTTTTCTCAAACAATATGTGGAGGAACTTCTATGTATTGCCCTATTATAAGCATTTCATTCATTCAATCATAGACTAAAGGCTTATTCTGTGCAGAGTTCTGGGTTAGCTGCTTAAATTCTATACCACAGATTTAGTACTTATTATTTAGTGTCTTGCATTCTAATTCTGAAATTTTGCAATAGCCTTTAGTCAAAGATTCTAAAATGCTGAACTGCATCATTATCTGTCAACGTGTTTTATCTTTCTGAGAGCAGAATAAACTCTTGGAGTGCAGGGGTTATCCCTCTGCTGCCTGGGGGAGTAGAGTATGTGCTAGACTTGAGGAAGAAATTCAGTCTTGCCTCTTGCATTTACCCATTGAATGACAATGATTGTTAGTTAATATCTTTGAATCCCGGTTTCTTCATTAGTAAAATGGAGATAACATTGCCTATGGTACTTAACTCAAAGGGTTGTGAGGATCCAATGAGAAAAATGTATACAGAATGCTTTGCAACCCCGTGGATGGCATTTAAAAGCCAGCTATTTTCACTCTGCCCGGGCACATCCCATAGTACCTACCTTGCTGCTGGTGCCTTCCCTTCAAAGATTGCCCCACAGCTATTCAGTATGTATCTTGTATGTACCCAGTTACTTACAGCTTGTCTTCCCTCATTGGAATACGAGATCCTTGAAGGCAGGGGTTTTAAAAAATAATAGCTTAGGCTGGGTACTTTCTCATGACAGGTAGATACTTTAATTTTACTAAGATGTCGATATACAGATTTCATTAATAGGTTACTTCTGGAAGAGCAGCCAGCACATTTCGTCCCTGGTACATAGATAGATCCTTTCTGGCTTTAATTATAGAGATTGGCCCATTTCTTAACTAGGAGCTCTGATTTTTTCCTAACTTCTCTTCAGTTCTGATGTTGTTAATATATTGTTAATGGAATGGGAAGATCTTTCCCATCCATTAACAGGCTCATGTGACCTGCTTAAGTCACATGAAAGCCTAACTCACATGAATTTGAGTCACATGAATCCTGTGGTGGGAGGAGCTCCCTGAACAGGCAGAACAGGAAGGGTGGAGCAGAAAGAGGCAGAGCTGGAGCTGAGCTGAGAGGAAGCTACTCAAGGCAGTTAAAGCTGAGGGAGACAGAGGGAGCAGGCAGCGAGCTATGAGTGTTCATTTGTGGGAAGGTCCTAGCAGGGAGAAGGCTTGGGATGGTGGTGCCCTCTACATTGTTATTGTGCATAGATTTTTGTTGCTATGATGGATTTAGCTTTCTGGAGTTGGGATTTGGTTTTCTGGTGTTTGAATAAATGTTTTGGTTCTGTCTTCCATGTGGAGAGTCTGTTATATTTTGCAATTCAGAATTACCCCGGAGTATTCATAGCTGCCATAGGTGCTGTAAATATTGTGTTGGCACTACAGATGTCTATCTTGCTTGGGAAGGGTGGGGCTGTCACCCTCTTTCCCCTTATTATACTGTTTTTGAATAAACTGTCATTCCATATTCATCTTCTTTTTACGTGGACTCCTCTGCCAGCCATCTACCACAAAGTTGACCATTGTATGACAAATGAGCAGGAGTATGAGTACAACAGCTAGGGATATTGCTTGTATGTTGGTTGCATTGCTAACCACATGACTAAGTTGGAGTTAAATTCATGTTTTTTGTTTCCTTACTTAAAATCCTTTTCTTCCCTATCTTTCCCATAGAATCCAATCTGGATCTCATTCAGACCAAGTTCTAGTAGTTCCTGTTCATATGAGATGACTCACACTAGTAATAGCTTTGATGTCTACAGAGTCCTGTCCTTACACTAAACCTTCAATAATGATAATAATGACAGAATGAGCATTTATATAGTATGTTAAGGTTTATAAAGTGCTTTATTAATGTTATTTCATTTTATCCTCACAACAACCCTTGGAATTAGGTATTATTGTAACATCTCTTTTACAGATGAGGAAACTGAGGCACATTGAGATTAAGGAAATTGCCCAGGGTCATACAGTTAGTAAGAGTCTCAGGCCAAGTCTTGCGGACTCCAGGTTTTGTACCACTTGACTATAAGGTCAGTAGGGAAATTCCATCTTCCTAGAAAGTTCATAGTCATGTAGGTAAGTAGCAAAACTGGGATAAGAAGCCAGGTCTTGTGACTCAAAATGTAGTACCTCCTGCACTATGCCACATTGCTGGGAGGCAGCCCACTTAAATTCTGAACTAACTATCCATGCATCTACATTTCAGGTTTAAGAGCCAGGGTGCAACTTGGCTATCATTGCATCGTGTCACTGTTGACTAGCGGCTCACTAGCTTATTGCTCTTTGCAGCGTAGGAATAGTAAGGCATCATCTGCCCCCTTTCTCTCAAAATGATCCCCCACCAGCATTCGTTATAACCAAACATCTGAAGAACATGTCTTTGATCATGTGTCCATGTGATAGAGACCTTCTTTTGAAAACTGGCTGGACATACGCCATTAGAAATGTTTCCATCCCTTTAAAAGGGAGTAGACAGTACCACCAAGGTCAAATATGGAATAAAGTATAGAAGGTGTGATTTTTGCCTCCAGTCCTAAGGGCCAAATAAGAAGCAGGCTACAGAGATCCCAGTAAGGATTCTGAGAAGAAGGAAAGTAATTATTTCTGGTCTAACTCAAATATTAAGTAGTGAGAAAACATAGGGAAGACGCATACAAAACTCTTCCCCCCTTTTGGGAGTATTCTTTTTCCAGAGAATTCAATTTCTCTTCTTTTTTTCCCAGGTCAAAGGCAACATTATGTTCTATACTGAGCTCTGTGCTGGAGGCTGGAGGTCTGCCATTTCCATGTCCCCTTGCTTGGTGTCTGGTGGAAGGTCAAGTATCAAGTCAAGTGGCTTTGCCAAGTCAACAAACTCAATGGAAGAGCTCAATGGAATGAACACATGAGAGATAATCTAGTTCCTATTTGTAGCAAAGTCTTTATGTCTGAAACTTTATGGTTATTGTTGAGAATTATAGTCTCCATTTATATAATTCTTTTGTAACAGGATATCATATTTGTATTGGGCTAAAAAATTTCCAGAAAGTCCATAAACTTGAATGTCCTCATGAAACACTATATTGCCACCCCACCTTTTCAGGAAAGGTACATCTATTTTTCCTGAGGGATAATCAATGTTCTCAACACATTGTTGTTGTCCGCTTTCTAAAAGATCCACGTTGTGACCTGAAAAGAGGAATTAAGGGATCCTTCAAGTCCCTTCTCAAACCAATGTTCATAAATACTCTCCTTCCACGCTGGTAATAGATGGAAGAGAATAAAAGGACAACGTTGACACCAGCTGAGAAGGTCAGCATAGCATTCCAAAGAACTATAAGGCATATAATCTATATTACTAGTACAATCCCTCACACGTAACTTGTAGTTGGCGGAACTGTGTTCACATTGGGGGAAGAGAGGGAAGATTTGATTATGGTGAAAGTGAAAAAGGAAGATTTGGGCTTTTGTGAAGCTCCTCACTTGTCCTGGGGTCCCACAGACTGGCTTAACACATGTTGTTTTGCACTATCTCACAGACTGGCTTAACACATGTTGTTTTGCACTATCTTAGATCTATTAATTCAGTTAAGGTCACACTAGTTGTTTGAATCCAGGCAAATCATTTAACTTCTTAATGACCCAGATGAGTTTCTAAGATGCAAAGTTGTAGAGGATGTGATTCTCGCCAGGACCTCCCATAGTGATAAAATCACCTCGACGCTCCAAAACAAAACACAACAAAGGGGGTGCCAAATACACCTGCTGCTATCTTGTAAAGAAAGATCCTAGGGTGTAAAAGGGATAACACTCACACTTATGTGAAGCTCCTCACACTTTTCTGGGAATATTTCTAAATTCTTGAACACAGCCATGCCTGGATCCAAGAGTGCCCATTCCTACTTGGGACCTTTCCTACGCAGATAGCATTTCTCTTAAACAGGTGAAGACATGAATCTTCCTTTATTTATGAAGTTAACACTTTGGAGGCAGGGTCACGAACATGGGTATACTGAAAAAAGTTAAAAAGTTAAAATACTAGCCTTTGAACTGTTAATCTTGTATCTGAAGGGAATTTAGATGGATTCATCCATATTCTCTTATTCTCTTTTATAAGATGATTGGCCAAGGGTAGGGATTCAGTCCTACCATGGAACAGAGCTTTTTCCTTTTCAAAGTTAATTGGCCCCAAGTGAGATAAAAAACTACACTCAGCCTTATTAGCAATGGGTTCTAGTCAAGTTGGCTGTCTGATGCAGGCTTGGCAGAAACAACATACCTTATAGAAGATGGAAACATGATGTAGTGGGAAAAAAGACTGGATAACTTTGTCCTAGCCCTAGGTTTCAATGCTGTTCAATGGACATTTATTAAGTGGCTACTATGTAGACTTTTGGACAAGATGGCTGCCAGAACTGGAGGCAGAGGATCCAGTTCCCATGTATCTATTCCAGTAAAACCCTGGAGTTCATATCAGACTGAATAATGGTCAAGAAGTATAGTGAGAAAATACAGCAAATTAGTTCTTCCAACTCAGAACTGCACAAGATTGCAATTGGAAGTGAGCTGGAAAGAGGAGATGGGGCCACCAGCAAAAATAAAGCAGAGTAGCCAGATGGATTAGTGACACCTGTGGCCCCTAAGGCTCTGTGTCAAGAGGCCAGGAGTCGAGAACTTCTCCCCCAGAGCCCCAGGGTGGTTCTTCAAAGCCCGGAGGAATGGCAGCACAGAGGGAAGAGATTAGTATGTTATGGCAACACTCAGACCAGAATACCCAGGGTTCTGGGCTTCTGAAGTCCCTAATACTCTGTCCAGAGATGCCACGAAAGTATCTAAAAATCCAGGGATCAAAATCTCCAAGATTTTCCGGGAGCTTGATGTTGGGATGTGCTAGAAACCAGGTGACATAGAGTGGTTTAATGAAAAGCTGACTATCCCACCTAAAAGCACAATGGGGGCAGACCCTGGCTCTGGTACAAAGCCCCAGTTCATTAAGTAAGGCTGGAAAGAGGGATAAATCAAAGAAAAACACCCATTGGCATAAAAAATTATTTTATATCTAGACTTTCCCCCCGACCCCCACAAAAAAGGAGTGAGTAACTACATAACAACTGAAACTAGAGACTCAAAGGGGAAAAAAGGGATGTAGAAGTCTACAAGGACTACATGAATACTTGTATGTGTGACATAGAACTAGTGAAAAACTTCTCAGTCTGGAATGTATCATTTTCCTGAGTGCTTGCACCCTCCCCCTTTCTCCTGTCAATTACTTTTACCTTCCTTTGTCTGTTTTCCCCCCCCTGGTGAGGGCCGTCCCATCTCCCTCCCCTTGCAGTCTTAGTAGGCAAGGGATTGGTGAGCTGAATTTTTCCACCAATGAAAGGAGGCAGCTGGCCCGGAGGGAGGACGTCCTAATTAAGTCTTTAAAATCCTAGACCTGATCTTTGAAGCCCTCTCTCGGCTGCCTGCCTCATGGATCAACATCGGTAAGAAATCTCTCATGGGGCAGATAGCCCCCTTTCTCCCCAGGTGGGAAGGAAATAAATTCCTTTTCTTATCTAAGGCATCTCTGTGTTTACTTTTCTAACCAAATTAAGAATAATGAGTATTTTTTTAACCCAAACACTTGGAAGAAATAAAGTAAGGGATAAAAGATAAAACGAAAACTCTGGAAAAAATAATTGGAAGGAGAATAAATAGCTTACAAGAGAAAGTGATATGCCACACCCAAATAACAGAATCCTTGAAAACTAGAAAGATTAATGTGAAATCAGGTACTACACGAGACAGAAAGAAATATTAGGATAAAAGAGAAAGATTGACAAAACAGAAAAATATGAGATATTTGCTATAAAAACTAGTAACTTACTAAGTCAAGGAGAAAAAAATCTAAGAATAACTATCTGAAAAAAAGCATGATTAAAAAACCCCTTAGATACTATATTTCAAGATTATAATAAATGAAAATTATATCTATCTATTAAAAGCAAAAGGCAAAGTATTGTCTGTCCAGAAAGTATTTCGAGAAAGAATCCATTAATTTTCTACTGAAAGAAACCCCAAAAGGAAGAGTTTCAGACACATCATAGCCAAATCCAAAAGTCCCACATCAAAGAAAAAAGAAATTGTACACATCCAGAAAGAAGCAGTGTGAATACAAAGGAGTTATTGTCAGCAATTATATAAGACCTGACAACTTCTATAAATTAGGGGAGATCATGGAATATATTACTCCAAAAGGCAAAATATGTAAGTTTGCAACCAAGAATTAATTACTGTCACAATCTGTACAGAACACTAAAAGGCAAAACAAAATCATAAGAACCAAGGATTTTTAATGAAACAAATAACTTTAAGAATTTCTGCTGAAAAGACTAGAGCTGAGTAAGAACTTTGACCCACAAATACAAGAGTGCAGAGAAAGGTAAATTTTGAGTAATTGAAAGAAGTTGTACGATAGTACTGTACTAAAATTTTAAGAGGGAAAGGAAACAAGTTTCCTTTCAGAACCTTGCTGTCTTCAAAGGGCACTGAGGGAATTAAAAAAAAACAACAAACAAAACAGAGGTACTAGGTATGGACTGCTTCTGTTCCAAGGGAAATGGGAGGGTAAAAAGATTCAGTAGTTTAGAAAGAATAAAAAAGGAGAGGAACTTGCTATTTCCCTTGATTGGGTTACATGAGAATAGGTCTACAAACATGGAAGAAAGGACAAGAGGGTTAGGTATCAGATACACCTCGCTTTTATATGAAATGGACAAAGGAGAATCGAATACACGCAGTTTAGTTTATGAATATATATCAACCTAAATAGTGTAAAAAGTGGGGCTAGAAAGGGTAGAGTTAAGGATAACATGGAGAAGGAACAGCTACAAACAAAGCAAACTTCCTGATCTTAACTAGGCAATTAAAAGAGGGGAAAAAAGGAAAGCAAAAATCTAGAATCTTAGGGGGTGGGGTGCGTGTGTGCCCAAGATCGCTTCTTAGACATTGGAGAATGACTTAGCAAACTGTGTAATGTGAATGCAATAAAATATTATTGTACCATGACTAGACTTTAAGAAATTATGAAAGAGATTTCAGCAAATCTTGGGAAAAATGAACTGATGAAGAACGAAGTACAAAGAATCAGGAAAGCAATTTATACTAGGATAGCAACATTGTTCAAAAAACAAACACACAGCAACTTTGAAGACTCTCATCAATGCGAGGCCCAACCATGTCATCAAAGGACTTCCAATGAAATATGTTGCCTGTCTCCTAACAGAGATATGCTAGATATAAGTTATAGAAAAAGACTTACATAGATATGGCCACTGTGAGGAATCATTTTGACTATGCTTTTTTAAAATAATGATTTTTTTTCCCTTTTTTCTATCAATTTTTAATTGGGAGTAGTTGAAAGAGGGGGGTAAGCACTAGTGACACCCTAAAAGAGGGTCATTTCAAAATCTTTTAAAATGTAAAGAAGAGACCAGATGGAGCCAAAATGGTGGAGTGGGAGGAAGCAATGCAGCTTAGCTTCACTTACCATTCTACCAACCATCTAAGAAGAATACTGGGTAATAAATAGAAGCTAAAAGAGAAACTATCATCTTTTACCCTTTAGGCAAGTAACCAGTGTAGAAAAGAGGTAAGTAACAGGGGTGGGCTGTAAGCATGGATTCACTGGCTTAAAAAGCCAACAGCTCAGCAAAGTCCAGAGTTGATTGATGGCAGACTCCAGTATGGAGTCCAACTCAGAACCCTGAGTTAGTCCAACATGGTAGAGATGCCTGAAAATGACGAACTCAATCCTTGTACCCAGGCTAACAGCTAAGGTTCTACCAGCGGGAACAGAAGCCTGGAATCATCACGTCAACCTCTGAGCTAGGCCTTTTGGTATATTTTGATGATCTTAAAAGAAAGGAGAAGGGGGGGGGGAAAGGATACATTAGGGGAAAAAAGGGGAAGAACGATGGAGAGGGAACTAATTTTGCATAAATGAGGGAAAGTGTCACCTGAAAATTACTTTGAACTGTTGCAGGAGGAAGTGAGTAGAAAGCAATTTATAACAATAGTATAAAAATGAACAATTTTGAAAGATTTAAGAATTTTGATCAATGCAGTGGTTAACTGTGGTTCCAGAGGACCTTGAACCATCTCTAGATGGAGAATGCTACACATTTTCTGAGAGAGGAGTAATGAACTATATCTGCAGAATGAGATGTGCATTTTCGGAAATGGCCAATGTGGGAATATGTTTTGTTTGACTATACATACTTGTTGCTGGGGTTTTGCTTTTCTTTTTGATAGGAAAGAGAGAACAGGCAGATAATTCTTAACTGAAAAAAGTTTTTTGATGTAAAAAAATGTACAGAAGAAGAGAGAAGGAAGTTTCAGAAGGAAGCACAAACAGGAAGGTTTTGAAAATAATGTGTAGAATTTTTTGTATATTTAAAGCAACTATTGTGACATGGAAATTTGGTTTCATACAGAATCCTTTTCTGTATGTTCTGCTATGATTATGTCTAAGTTCAAAATATTTAAAGAAATTTAAAGAATTTCTTTTCATAAACTTTAAAGAATTTTACAATTTAAAGTTATTTAAAATTCACAAAATTTTATATATTTATGTATCATATATGATATATTTTGATATATTATCTGTAATACATTGATATAATGTTATATTTTATGTTACATAAAATTTAAAGTAAAAATTAAATTTAAAATTATTTTAAAGAAATAATTCAAAGTATTTAAAGAAAAATTTTAAAAAGAAAAGGAAGAATGCACAAGACTCAACCATTAATTGGAATAGTATGACCTTAAATAAAATCAGCTAATCTATCTGTGCCTATGCTATTTACAAAATATTAGCATCAGACTAGGTGATGACATTCAAATAATTTTCTAAGATTAGATTATCAGAATTCTTCAAGGCTGGTCCATCCCAGCAGGCAGAAGGACATTTGCTCAGGGGAATTTTGAGAGGAGGATCAGAAGCACTATCAGCTGTCTGGAATTTCTACCTAGGGGTAGTGTGATTAGACTGGCCTCTTCAGAATTTGTCCCTCTCGGCTAATAATGATAATGATTAACAGCAAAAACAATTAGCATTTATATAGTACTTTAAGGTTTGCAATGCACTTTGTATGTTTTATCTCATATAGGATATCTTGATCATCTCAACAATTTATAAGGCTGGTACTATTATTATTCCCATTTTATTGAAGAAGAAAGTAAGGCTAAGTGAGATCAAATGGCTTTTACTTGGGCACACTTAATAGGTGGAGGCAGATTTGAATTTAAATCTTTCTGATTCCAAGTCTACCCTTCTATTCACTAAGTCACTTAAAATGCCCCTAGACAATGTAAATTACCAACATGTCAGGCACCGCATAAGTCCCTGCCCTAGCCATCCTCCTACTGACTTGGTTGGTGCAGCACCTTGACAAGGATTCTGGCAATGCATGGAGAGTCTGTAAGCAGTTCCTACCTTCAAAGACAGGTCAATAATCAATACCATTCTCACTTCTGCTTCCTTCTACTTGGGTTCTGACTTTTGTGACCTGATTTTTCTGTGCCAGTGTTACTCAGCTTCTCTGTGCCTGAGTCCTTTCCCTGGTGTTGCCCAAGCTTTTAGCTTTGTTTTTGTTGATTCTCCAGACTCTAAACTTGCCTATCTACATGAGATCCTGTCTCCCGTTATCTGATTCAATATGATGTTGGGTGTCACATGGATAGAATATTAAATTCCTGAGTCTATTTCTTCACTTGAAAGGATGGGGTTGGGCTAAGGTGGCATTTAAGGCCCCATTCCCATGTCTCAAATGTTCCATATATCTATCTTCCTGTCTGTGCTTATTCCCTAGATTAAATTTCTTCCTCTATTAATGATGGGGTGCTCAGACCCCAGCCCTAGGAACATATCTCTCCCTAGCCCAAAGATCCTATCTCTGGTAATATCTCATGAGTGGACTCTAGTGAGGCAAACTATCTTTCCCTGTTACAAAAACAAGCTGACCTCTGTAGAATTTCCCTTGTATGAATAGGACTATATTGTACCAGCAGAACTATCAGGTACTGATTCCCAGTTATCTTCTACAATCTAGAGGTCAAGCTATAGACCCTCAACTCCCAAAGCAACAGACCAAACACATACCCCTTAGGAATCCCACCCCAGGCCATGCCAATAGTGAATGATGTCTGCACCCAAGGAGTAGAAACTGTATATTGACCATCTAATTAGCATAGTTAGCACACAGTACACAAATTTTTCCTATATAAACTTTAGTAGCACTCCTGATAGATTGCAAATTCCCTAAGGAGCTCTGCTGGCCATATTAGCATTACAAAAAATGTTTTGCCACTTGACTAGAAGACTACTTGAGTCCCTGAATTCTTTTCAGATGACTCTGCCCTAAACCTCTGTATTTTAGAAACCCCAGGCCCCTAAACTGCATCATTTACAAACTGTCAATATATTAATTGTCCCACTGGCTATGAGACAGAGAAGAAATACAGTCCAAGAGAAACTATTAAAAGAAAGATTTATAGAAAGAAGTTCTGAATTTGAGCCCCAAGTCTTACACTTCCTAGCTGTATAACACTGGACAAGGCACTTAACCATTCTACACTTACTTACTGGTAAAATGGGAAGAATAGTGTGTAGCTTTACTTTGTAGGGTTCAGAAAAGTACCTTATAAAATTTTAAGTGCTATACAAATATGTATTGTTATTGTCACTGTCTGCCAGATATCTCTGTTCTAACTAGATTCTTAGTCCTCATATCTGGTCTGGGGTCTATGTGCTACCACTTAAAATATGAGGGAGACAGGGAGAGAGAGACAGAGAGAGACACACGAGAGAGAGAGAGAGGAGAGAGAGAGAGACAGTCAGAAAGACAGAGACAGAGAGAGAGAGACAGAGACACAAAGAGAGATAGAGACAGAGACAGACACGCACACACAGAGGGAGAGAGAGAATATGTGTGTGTGTTCAGGGAAGCTTGGTATGAAAAAGGGCTGAGAGTAAGGGCACTTTCATTCTAGTTGTACCTCTCCTTTCACTGGCTGTGTGAGCTTGTTACCTTTTATGTCTCAGTTTCTTTTCTTGGGGAATGGAGACAATCATTCCTGCCCTACTTACCTAACAAAATTGGTCTGAAGATAAAATGACATAATGGAAATGAAAACACTCTAAAAAGTTAAAAGTTCCTTTTAAACGTAAGGAATTTGTATTTGAAAGATTCCCTTAAGTATTTTACTCATGATTTACTTATGTTAAGCCTATCTGGATTTTTGGGAATCTGTTAAACTGATTTCCTTGGAAGTACCATAAGAGAATCTGCCTTCTAGAAGATCTGCAAATTATCCAAATTTGACTCACCACTTAAAACATTTTCCTAATATATATGCAGAAGGCATAACTGTAATGTTTAAATACCCTCAAGCACAGGACAGAAGCTGGAATCATTTTAAAAGCTGGGGCAGCTGGTAGAGAAGGTGAATGGCGTGGCTATCCTCGGCGTGAGTGCTAAATCTTAGAGACTGTTAACATCTGTACAACCCACTCAAGAATAATGAGGTACACCAAGACTACTTTTAAGGATGATGACAGCTGCATGCATGTGCCCCTCTATTCTTGAAATGCAGGATGGATACCAAAATATTCATAAAGGCCTTTTTAATAGTTGCAAAGAATTGTCAACAAAATAGATGCTCATCAATTGGAAAATGCCTGAACAAACTGTAATATTACTGTGCTATGAGGAATAACTCATAGGAAAAATAAAGAGAATCATGGGAAAATTTATAGGAACTGATGCAAAGTGAAGTCAGTAGAAGCAGGAAAATTACATGCCCAATGACTATACTAATGTAAATGGAAAAGCAGTGAGAATAAAATTGGAATTGAATGCTGTGTGTTTATAATGATCAGAAGTGGAGGTCTATGGATATGGAACACTGCATACATTGTCAGGTGTCACTGTTGTGTTCATTGGTTTTGCTAAATGTTTTTTTCTCTGGTTTTTAAAAATAAGAGATATAAAACAATTTAAAAACAAAAAGAATACAAGGTGGATGCCTGTTTACCACAGGCAGAATGCAACCAGCCCATCCGTAAGGCCTTTCCAGATCAACCCAGTTTTCCAGTGATCTCTCCTTCCACTGAACTGTTGCAGCATTTCCTGGTTACTTGCCTTAAGGAGGCAAATGGTGTAGTAGAAAGAACACCAAGCTGGGAATCAGCAGACCTGAGTTCTCGTCAAGAGTCTGCCACTAACTAGCTGTGTGACTTGAGTCTCAGTCTTCCTCATCTATAAAATGAAAAGGTTGGACTAGGTGATTTATGAGATTTCTTCCTCCCTATGATTCTATCAGTTACATGATACTTTTCAAAGATGGAACCACACATAACTTTGGTTCCCCTCTATATCCACCTTACAATGAAATCCCAAATCATTCATGTTCTTTTAATCTAGGTGTCTCTTGTCCATGTGTCCAGAAATCTACCACAAGACGTCCTCCAAACATGCTATGGATCTTCCCCTAGTTCTTTCGACATCAGTAGCTACCAATGAAGCACATGTGCTGTCCATCACATATCCTTCACTCTCTCTACAAAACCAGACCACATTCTTTCCCAGTCATAAATATTTCTGATATATATATATATATACATATTTTCTTTTTTGCTTTTTTGGAGGGCAGTTGGGGTTAAGTGACTTGCCCAAAGTCGCACAGCTAGTAAGTGTGTCAAGTGTCTGAGGCTGGATTTGAACTCAGGTCCTCCTGACTCCAGGGCTGGTGCTCTATTCACTGCGCCACCTAGCCGCCCCTTCTGATAGATTTTTACAATACTTCTCTTCCAGAATTCTTGGTTGACAAGGGGCCCAGTCACACCTTCTATGTATAACTGTACTTATAGACAGGCAGAATAGGGTTCAAATTCTACGGACTAGCTGTGTGACCCTAGACAAGTCATTTAACTTCTCTCCTCAGTTCCCTCAATGGGAAAATGGAGGGGAGACCATCTACCTAACAGGATTATGAGTAACATATGTAAATGACTTTATAAGCTTTAAAGAGTCAGAGAAATGCTATTATTGCTGTTACTATTATTATTATTATTACAATTGAGGTATTTATAGAAAAGTGAAATGATTTGCTCCAAAAATCATATTTGTCACAAGTTACAAAGCTAAGGTTTAAATTGGAGAAGAAGATCCTTTCTAGACCCAAATCTGTGAAACCCTAGACTCAAAACCAGTGCTCTCCCCATTACATCATGTTGCTCCTCGTTATTAGAAGTGAGACCACTGGCAAACTAACCTCTTAACCTCTCTGATCCTGTTTCCTTCTCTGTAAAACAAGGCTCACAAGATTGGTACTACTTACCTAATCAGGGGTGCTTGTGAGAACTACAAAGGGTTTTTTTCAAAATGAGAAGTGATTAATAAACCCGATAAAATATTCTACACAATTATCTGAGGCAAACTGGTGAAAGATTATTTCCTCTGATAGGAATTATTAGTTTAAAAAAGTAAATTATTATTAGGAAAGGTGTTTTAAAAAATCATTTCCAGTCTTTTCTGAAGTGGCAACGAGAGTTCTAAGAATAAATCCTAGACTTCTACGGCCCTCCCCCCTCCCCCATCTACCAACAAAACCCAAACAATAATCTCAGAAATGCTGGCAGTTGCTTACTCTTTTAGAAGAACATGGTGGGGAGTGGGTGGGTTGGGAGCAATCCTTTTATGCCTATTTAATAAAAGCTGGGTTTTTGTTGTTTTGTTTTATTTTATTCTAAATGTTGAGGATGCTACTCCTACTTCCTCATAGTGACTTAAAAATGCTTTTAAAATTCTCCTTTGCCTTCCTTTCCTTTTCTTTTTTTTTAAGCTCTCTTATCCACAATTTCCTCCTCCATTTTTGTCTTGTCAGTGAGCAATTAAGGGCAATTTCAACAAAATTAATGATGCATAACACTACAATGAAATATTTCATAACACATAAATGAGTGGTCTGTTTAGAGAAAGTAGAATTATAATTTGAACATTCACAAAAGTGACAATTTTAATTAATCTCCGCCTGCTTTAATAACTGTGTTGTTACTGTGTGACAGGGCAGATGTTCCTTCTTTAACACAGAGCCTACTTATCACATACTGTTTTTATCTGAAAGTACAGCTCCTGAGATGGGTTGGGTTTGGGCAAGGAGGTTCTAGGAGCTCACGCTGTATTTGAAAGCCTTCTACTAACAAAAGGCTCAGCCTCCCAGTCCAAACAAATCTCCATCCTCTTTCCTCCCCAACCTCAGGGTCTTAAAGGGCCCATCATTTCCCCCGATGGAGGGGAGGACTCTTTGTCAGGCAAGAAAAGAACACATTTGCTGGAATTAAAGGTTCAGGAGAGGAGACTTTTTAGGAGGACAGACAAGTGAGCCACAGAAATGAAGTCCATGATAATTATAATAGAAATGCGACATAGAGATTAAGCCTCAGGCTGGCTTTGGTGCATCAAAAACTAATTTAAACTTCAGAAGCCTCCAGAGAAAAAGTTCCCAAAGGTCACAGTTTGCCTCCGGGTGCTCATTACTGCCTCTCACTCCTGGGCACACCGTTTCATAATCCCTGGGCTAGAGGAAATGAGCCTGCCCCCCATTGATAAGTAAGCTATAGAGATCAGGGGGGCTGGCTTCTCCAAAGGATGGGGACTAATCCATGCAAAGCCAAGGCCACTACCAGATCAGCTTGGCAAAGAGGTGTAGGAAGGTCTACTACAAGGGTTCTTAACCTTTTTTTGGTGTGTGTCCTGGGTCCCTTTGGCACTCTGGTAAACTGTACTGATTCTCAGACTAATGTTGCTTACTTAATGCTGCTTACATTCTTGATTGAGGGAAACGCTAAATTTCAGTTAGAGGTTAGTGAGAATAAAGATGTGATTTTTTTCCTATCCAAGTTAATGGGTTCTCTGAAATCTATCCATGGACCCCTTGAATCCCCCATTCCAGAGGATAATGAGGGGAGATATGGGAGATCTGAGTTAAGAGTTCTAACTCTGTTTCTAAGTAGGTGTGTGATTTAGGAAAATCACTTTGCCTCAGTTTCCCCCACATGTAAATAGGCTCCAGGGGGGAAAAAAAAGATGAAATAGTCCTTGTTCTCAAGTCCTTGACCATACATTTTAGGGCACAGGGATGAATACAACATCTATAGAGATAAATTATGTGCATAGCATTTTGAGGAAAGTGAGGAATTTGATGTCTCCAGGTGGATGCCATTGTGATTGCTATGGCCAGTGAGCATGACCACTGAGCAAACCTCCTTATTTCAGTTTTGCATGATCTCATAGATATTATGGAGACTGAAGTTCATCCATGGCTTTCCAGATTGGGCAATTCTTGTCCATATTCTATAATAAGTCCTCTATGAAAGATCTACCCAGTGGAATTTATTTTGCTTGACTATACTTAACTTATTACAAAGGTAAACCTTTTATTTTTTTAGTTTTGGGGGGACAGTGGGTGCATAGTAATGTTAGTAAAAGAAAAGAAAAAAAAGTCAAGAACTATTACAATACAGAGTAGAACAGAAAGAAATTCCGAAGAGACCACAAACAAATAGGGCAGTTCTGGTCCTATCATTAAATTTAGTATAAACATTAAAAAAACAAAACAAACTGTAGGTAATTGAGATTCATGGCTTCATACACAATCCTCTTTTTTCTGTTCTTTGTTTATTTAGACATTCATGCTTGTTAAGGTTATAATAAAGATTTTCAAAACTTGACCCAATGGACTGAAAACTTTTCTCTATGTCTTTTAACATTTTTTGGGGGGGAGTTTAATGTTTTTGAACTCAGGATCCCACCCCCACCTACAACAAAGACCACCTTGAGCAAATGCTTACAAATCTGAGTTGCTCTCTTTTGTTCTTACTACACGACCAGATCACCTCCATGTCTGATCATACATCTCATGGATGGTAATTTTTATGAAAATTCTTTCATTCAAGTCCTTGCTGGCAATATATAACAACCTGTTAAGACCACTGGGCATTTCTCCTTTGAGCTCTGGGTCATTCACAGTTTCGATTTTTTTGGGTTCATTAAAAGTGCCCTGCAACCGGACTCCTCCTTAATCCTGGGCTCAATTCATTGTCCTTCTTCAATGCCTGTCCAAGGCATATATGCTGATAAATTAACTAATTGGGCTGTCTAGTCAACTCTTATGGTCTGTATGAGAGTCATTCTTTACTCATATGGATGTTCTTCTTTGGCTTAGCAGGAAGAGCTCTTTTAAATGGTTATGGATGTCACTAATGTTTTCTTTTTTCTTTTTTTGCTTTTTGAAGGGCAGTTGGGGTTAAGTGACTTGCCCAAGGTCACACGGCTAGTGTTAAGTGTCTGAGGCCGGATTTGAACTCAGGTACTCCTGAGTCCAGAGCCGGTGCTCTATTCACTGCGCCACCTAGCTGCCCCCACTAATGTTTTCTTAAAACATTTTAGGATTTGAGAATGTGTTATAGAAGCATCTGATGGGTATTAACTATAGGGAATCATTCCTCCATTTGCAAACAAGCCTCTACTGCCCCACAAGCATCTTCCCTATAGTCTGTCACTGTGCTTAAAATTCCACAGGTATAGCTTAATTCTTCCGTAACTCCAAGGCTTTTCTTTCTTTAAGAGCTGTTTGACTATATTTGTACCTTAAGCCTATAACCATGAACATTCTCGGATTTTGTGGTGAGTGGGGAAAATGCTACTTCTGTTACCAGCTCTGTGACTACAGATAAATCATTCTGCCTCTCTGAGTCTCAGGTGCTCCATATGTAAAGTGGGGACAATAATACCTATAACAGTATGACAACAGGCTCCAAAAAACCCAAATTGATGCATCTAAAGCACTCTGAAAATCTTAAAGCTCTACAGAAATGCCAAGCAATGCTTGAAGAGAAAGGACCTTCCCCTCTACCCATCCCCAAAAGGAGAAGGGAATTGAAAGGGGAATGCATTGAAGCTGAGCCTGAGTCCCTAGTGAGTTCTGTCACTGGATGGCAAGCTGCTGTGGCTTACTTTCTCCTCTCTCTCTTCCTTAGAGAAAAGTACAAGACCTGAGGGGTACTGCTGCTAGACCATCAAACAAATGTCAAAACCAGTCATAAACTGGGTGAGGCCACCATCACTTTGTCCAAGAGCACTGACATTTAAAATAATTACCTTAAAAGACAATGTAATTTAAAGTTTTTTTTACAATTACATTTTGCTGATAATTGCACTCATATTGATTGATCATAGACTCTTAGACCCAGAGCTGGAAGGGACCTCAGAGGCCATGAAATCTAATTCCCTAATTTTACAGAGGAGAAAACTGAAGCTCAGAGAAAATGAGTAACTTGTCCAGAGTCAAACAGCTAGGAAGTATCTAAAGAAGGATTTCAACTCAGGTCTTCCTGACTCTAAGAACATTATTTTAAACCACTCTGCCACATTTTTCAGCATCACAGAAACACCTGAGCTCTGCACATAGTTAACAAGAAAATGAGTCAAAGCAGGAAGCTACCAGATGGTGGGCTTCCTTTCCCAGCTAGCCAAACCCCAGACGAACTCTGTAGACCAGAGGTTGCCAAATTCATGTGCCCTACCTACCCCTTAAAAAAATTACTCAGAGCTCCCCTGGAAATCTACTTTCTTTAACCCTTTAACTTTTTTTTAATTGTGTTATTTTGAAAACTACAAAATATTAAAAAAAACCAATGACATCCTAAATTTAATAATTTATTATAAATTTTGTTTTTTCCTGCATTAAAGTTTTGATGACACAATATTGCATTATGTAACCATATAATATCATGTTGTAAACAAGCTATTACACACATATTTCTACTGATGCATGCTGGACTTCCTGACAATGCCCAATAGGCTACTACTGCACTACCTGCTTGTTAAGACCTGTTGATTGACTTGACCATTGATAGGTTATAACTTACATTTTGTATATTTATTTGGAAAATAATGTAATCACTATGGTTAACTCTATTATAATTAAACAGATGACACCTGTTAAAGGTTTTTCAAAATTTTCTTCTCTTCTTTCCTTATGCTTCCATCACCCCCTTAATACCCCCCAATTGCACCTGAGGCTACTACTGCTCCCCCCCCCATTTTTCCAGGTTCCCCTCTCCACCACTGGGCAGTATTGCCCACTTTGGGAACCTATGTATTTAGACCAATTACCTCTTGTTCATTCCTCCTTTCCTATAACATCAGCCTTAAGATTTACTTTGTGGGGTCTCTCATTACTACAGAACAAGTATTTTGGGGTTTCTTCTTTTCAGCTGAATCTGTCTTAATTATTTCTTTCATCCTCTTTCATTTTACAGTAAGAAGCACAATGTTTATCTGAGTGTGGTTCCTTCTACTTGCCATGTGTGCCCAAACTACTAGTCATGGTTCTGCCAAACAACATACCATCATCCATTAATAGGTATGACTGGTTGGTTGCCTTGGATGCTGGCTTGGCTCTATTGTCCTTTATCACTTACCAGTTCTTGGTCTGTCTCACTGTTGCCCTCATCTCTCTCTTACCTGCTTTCTAGGGTTAACACACCCTAGGCAGCAAGCCACTGGATGAGAGGAAGTGGAAAGCAAGCCATTCTATGAGGTTGGAATCTTCTACTGCCTACTGGTTTCACCTTCTTCCCTCACTTTTCTCTATTTCAGTTCTGGGCTCTGCTTTAGGGGTGTCTGTCTACTCATACAGGTCTGGTCTTACTTGATAAATTGAGTGATCAGCCACATGGTGACCTGTCTTCAAGAAATAATAAACCCATGAGAATTTGTTCTGATGTTGTAATATTTCTATCTTTATGCCTTGGCCCAAAGGGGCTGATTTCAGGGTAACCTTCACCTACCAAATGATTTTCCTTGTCTCTTCTACTCACAGATATCTATCATCTCATAATTACAGATTCATTCATTTGACTTTAAGCTTTAAAATATAAACATCCTCTCCTCCACTCACTCTCCTCCTACCCCCTTCCCCCTCAAGCAGGTAATAGATATGTTATCAGTGATTTATATGTTTGTGCAAGTGAATTTATCAGATCCTTTCCTAGGAGAAGATTCCAGATAGCAGGAAAGAGAAGAAAAGAAACAGAAGGTATCAAGGATCTGACAACCCCATAAATACAATTTAACGATTTGATAAGGACCTTTCTTCCTAGTCCTGATCCTTGTCCATATTCCTGACTGTAAGTATTTCTTGATTAATTCAATTAGGCCATCAATAACCAGCAACAAACAAAAACAATGGTTAACATTGAGTGACTTGGTCATGATTCAGAGATTCTGTATCTAGATGACTATCATGATTAGTTGTCTCAACTTCAACCTCATGGTTTTGGTGTTTGATTCTCTCCTAATGGTTTTGGACCACGATTACTGACATTGAACTCTCTCTTTCTCAGTCCTAGACCCTATATTGGTTCCACAGGGACTAAGACTTCATGTTGCTTTCTAACATGAAGATATCTGGCAAATTCTTCTCCAACAAACTCTCAGTCCTTAATCTCTTTGTCTTTCTTCCTCCTTGGCATTCTTGGTCAACAATTCACTCCATCTACTGGACTTCAGACCCAGATCATTCTGGAATCTAGAAATGCCATTTCTGAGTGTGAGAAAGCTAACCTCTTCTCTTGAATGATCACCTGTTTGGAAAAAGATACTAGAGTACTTACTAATTATTGAGCAAGTTTCCGCTGTAGAGGAGTTATATCATATTCTAGGCTGATAATAAAGCAACTAGCTGATTTGGGAAAAGTTCATTTTTTTTTATTACTTTTCATTGAATTGTGTTCATGACATGAAAAAATGACCAACAAACCCAGCCACCTGTTTTTGCTAATTATTTCTACTGAATTAACCAGAGGCAGAATTTGCCTTCAGATAGCCTGAAGTGGACATTTCCATTCTGCATTGTCTCTCAATAGCACCTCACTCCTGCGGCCTCCTAGCCCCTGTGGCCTCCTAGCCCAGGCCTGTCTTTTCTACTATGCCCTAAGTTCACCCCTCACATTTTTTTTTTTACTCTGTGCCTTCCATCAAAATTTCTCAGATTCTTTATTCCTCCTAAGTTGTAAATAACTGATAATAGCTTAAAGGTTACCCTGCGCAGAATGCTTTCTATTTCAATAGTGCTCAACTTCTCAAAATAAGGGGATTCAACTTAAAAAGCTGGTACAGCTATTTGGCACAGTGTTATCACCAAGCTTGCAATCAGGAAGACTCATCTTCATGAGTTCAAATTGGACCTCAGACACTGACTAGCTGTGTGAGCCTGGGAAAGTCCCTTCACCCTTTTTGCCTCAGTTCCTCAAATGTAAATTGAGCTGGAGAAGGAAATGGCAAATCACTCCAGTATCTTTGCCAAGAAAACGCCCCAGTGGGGTCATGGAAAGTCAGGACATGACTGAAAAATGACTGAACAATCAAAAAAACTTCAAAACTATTTCAGGTATTCAATGGATAGAGAAAAACTTGGGGGAGAAAGGGAACTTTGAGGAAGCCTTTCCCATGCTCTGGATACAGGTATAGAAAGTTAATCTGGTGATATATTCTACTTTGTGTCATACAAATGTTCCCTTTACAGGAAGATTGGTTTAAGCTACATTTCATTAAAAATATAAGACCAAGAAACAGGATCATCTCAGGCCAAGGCATAACAATAGAAATATTACAACATCAGAACAAATTCTCATAGGTTTTTTGTTCCTTGAAGACAGGTCCCCATGTGGGAACAATTGTTTACCTGTTTAGGGTTCTAATAAAGTTCCCTCCTTAACCATCTGGTGGTTTAGATTTCTAGATGATTGATTCTAAATCATGGGGAAAGAACAGGGGGGTGGGGGACAGTAGAGTTGAGAAGAGAAGGAAGCTTCATCTGGATTGTTTGTTTTTAAATAGATGAGGATCATTTCTGCTTCACAAAATAATCTTTAATTGACAATTATCAGCACAGGGAACATTAATGGCCCAACCTCCCAATGTGGCCCAATGAGGGTCAGGAATTCTATGAACACAGTCTCTCAAAGAGAAGAATGATATTTGAGACATCTGAGTCCTGTGAGTTGCTACACCTCTATCCATTTTGTTTATAGAGGAAACCTCAAGAGAAGGATTTACTTTCATGAATAGGAAATAGGATGCTTAAGTGTCCACCACTCCAAAGAGTAAACCCACAATATCATCATTGCAATGAACAACCTCGAATTGTGCACTTTTTTTTTAGTGGTCCTGGGAAGGGAGAAAGCATTTTCTACTACAAAAGCTCTTGTCAGAGAAATTAGACTTCTTCAGTCTGGAAAGAGGAAGGCCGAGAAGGGAGATGATTGAAATCTATCAAATCATGAGGAGTATGAAGAAGGTAAACATAGACTTGTTCAAGAACTCATGGGTCCATGTACTGCCATTCCCTTTGAACCTCAAAAAAGATCAGTTTAGGATAAAGTAGAAGAAAAACTTATTTTCATAATCATGAAGATTATGCAACTGGCCAAAATGTTTGCAAGTATATAAGTATGCTCCCTGGAAGACAGATTCACACTTATGAGTAGGGAAAGAGGGAATAAGCATCTTTTTTGGAGAGGGGAAGGCAGGGCAGTTGGGTTTAAATGACTTGCCCAAGGTCACACAGCTAATAAGTATTAAATGTCTGAGGCCGAATTTGAACTCAGGTCCTCCTGACTCCAGGGCTGGTGCTCTATTCATTGTGCCACCTAGCCACCCCAGAATAAGCATCCCTGTAGATGCCAGACACTATGGCTCAAATATTATCTCATTGGGGCTCATTTCACCTTGATTGACACAGATTACAATCTTGTTGATGGTCTTAGAAAGCCGCTTTGACTGAAAAATCCATCACCCTGCTGATCTGGTAATGATGAACATCTCTAGTCCTAGATGATAAATCTGGCCCTTAGATGATAAACATACAGCTCATTTTCAAGGCTGAAAACCCTCAATATCGAAAGCCTTGCTGGACTGGTAGAATCTTCTAGACACATTCTGTCAGAACATCCCTAAATTCTGAGGACATCAGAGAAGCCATTACAATGGTTTCTCACAAAACATCTCTTAGTGCCACTGTCAGAAATGGGCCACCTGTCTGACCCAGGACACAATGGCATTTCTTGCACTGTTGTCTGTAGTCTGCACACTGTAATTTGGACAGCTGTCAATCAGTTACTCCGTCTTCCAGACAGAATCATGAAGGCAATATCTTCAAAATGGTTCTGATGTGTTTGTGCATGCAAACTGTCTTTCCAGCTCAATGGTGAGCCGTTTGAAGGCAGAGACTGTATCTTCTTTTACCTTAGCATTATAATCACAGAGCCTAGGGAAGTTCTGAGGAGTGTTAACTCACTCCACACTGATTGTAATATTAATGCATAATGGCTACCCATCAGGAATGTGGTGTTTTTTTTTAATATTACTTTGATCATAGATGTGGGTATTCCCTCCAAAGGTGCTTCTCATCATGAATGATTATTGCTCTTGTTCCATGTCCCATAAAATCTCCCCAGGGGGTCCACTCAATGTGCTGGCTGGGGGAGGGGCAGAGTTGAGGCAGGCAGGAAGCTTCATCTGGCTCTCCTGACATTTCAGAGATGTGAATAGATCAAGTGTACAATGAGGCAGTTATTCCTTGTTCTCTCTGCATCACCAATCTACTTTCTTTTTAAAAATATATTAAATCTTCCTGTTGAGATTAGATTTATCTTCAGTAGGGCACACATTTGGGGTTACTCCAGCAGCAGGATCAAGTTATAACCCCACAACATATCTGTCTGGGCTTTGGTGTGCAATCTGCTGCCAATAATTACTCACACCAAGTCCAATAGTTCAACTGGCATATCTGGGTATTAAACTTAGGACCCTGAGACTCATTAACATTGTGTACTAATCATCTTGATTAAATTATCTATTAATAATAACAGTAACATGAGCTGTTGGCTACACAGTGCACTAAGGGATACAAGGCATGTTCCAGATGTCATCTCCTTTGATTTTCATGATAACCCTGTTGAAATAGGACAGGTATTCTTATTCCCACTTTCTATAGAAGAAAAGTAGCCTCAGAGAATTAAACAGAATCATCGATTTTGAGTTGGAAAGGATCTTAGAGGTTCAGAGATATTAAATGACTTTCCCAAGGTCACACAGCTAAGAGGGAAGGAAGAGGGATTAGAAACCAGATCTCCCCATTAGACTGTTCTTACCTCTCCCACTACTCCAACTAGAAACTGCCCAAGTTAGAATTTGAACCCAGATCTCTCCTGACTCTACGTCCAATCCTCTTCTCACTACACCACCGCTGTTCAGAGCAGAAGCCAACACAGTCATGATGAGATCAGGACCAGCAGTTTGGAAGATGGCCTGGCTCAGAGAACTCGTCTTGGCTAGTTCTGCCCAGGTCTGTACCTGCACCAGTATTGCAAAAATGCCACTTCTCCACTGCCTCTCAGCTTTTCCCTTCCTCCATTGTCCCCATTCTGAATGATGGTGTAGACATTTTACCAAAATTACTGCTGATTTTTTACTTCTGGAAAGTTCTCTAAATCCTTTCCAGTGACTTGTCCCTGTCCTAACTCCCATAATACTGACAGTCCTATGGTATCACATGTAATCAGATCATTTTGCATCCCAACAAAGAATGCATATAATTCTGCCCCACTGTATATCCTAATGGCATGGGGTTCTTGGGACAGGACACAAAGTAATTCCACTCCTCAGCTTTGCTTAGTGGCATAGTGCCCACAGTGTTGGATGGAGAGTCAGGAAGACATGAGTTAAAATCCTGCCCCAGACACTTACTAGTTATATGGTCTTGGGTAAGTCATTTAACTTCTCTCTGTCTCAGTTTCTTCATCAGCAAAATGGGGATAATCATAGCACCTTTCTTAGAGTTGCTTTGAGGCTCAAACAAGATAATAACTCTAAAGTGCTTTGCAAACCTTAAGGCTCTATTTAAATGCTAATTATTATTATTATTATTATTTTTTATCAGTTTACTGCACCTGATCCTGTACTGTCTTCAGTTGTTTTCTCATGTTTCACTGGCCATGTAGTCTCACCCTAGGTTGTAACTTTTTTCCTTTAAAGGGAAGTGGCTTAGTCTCTTTCCTGGAAATGTTCCTCTTCCCCATCCCCTCCTGTATCTCTGCCCTGCCCAGCTCCCCCAATCCCTAGCACAATACTATGTAAAGAGTAGGTACTCAATTAATACGGTTTTGACTTGCCTGGGGTAGGTTAATGAATTTCATCGTGGCCACAAAGGGGCTCTAAACCATTTAAACCCAAGACCATGTAACTAGTAAGTGTCTGGTTGGAAAGACCTGACTGAAAGTTCTACCTAGTCCTACTGCAGCCTAATGAGGAAAGTGTGCAAAGGGCCCCTAAATGAATTAGGAGGTATTGTAGTGCCCTCTTGTGTCCAGTGTATCACCAGGCTTAAATGTGCCCTGCCTGGGGAGGATGACATTTCCAAGGAAGACAATCAGCAAATAGCTTTCCCTATTTTTTTCTTTTAAAACTTGTTTTGGAGGGGGTGATAGCAGCTTTTGCATCCATTGGCTTTGACCTAATAATTTTTACAGGGCCATAAAAATAAAAAATAATTCTAAGTGTAAAGGCTAGTTTCCCTTGTATAGTAATAAGGTAATCTGCATTTCTTGGCATTTTCTAGGGGACAGTGAGAGAGCAACAAAGGCCAAGCTGCCTGTGGTAACTCAGTCTAGCAGCTTAGCACGATGGGAAGTTTCCAACTTCTCTATGCTTTCTATACAGCCATTGTAAAAATGGTTACTACAGTGAGGGATATTATACTTCTGGTACAAACTGTTCATCCAACTCTCCTGCAGCAATGTGTCATTATTTTAGGGCATTTATTTTCCCTTTCTACCCCACCCCTGCCTTTATTATTACTTAGAAACCAGAACAAAAAGACCACACAGGCTTCTACTTTCCTAATGAAAAAAAATGAGATTCTACTTTGTTGAATCTATCAAAGAGTCATGTCAACAAGTCAACTAGCATTATGTCCCTACTATATGCCAGACACTGTGCTAAGGGTTGGGGATGCCATGAAAGTCAAAGCAGTCTCTACCATCAAGAGGCATTCATTTATTAAAATTATCGATCAATTAGGCTGGAAGACACCATAGCCTATATAGCTGGAAGGTGCCTTAGAGACCAGGTCCAACTCTCTTCATTTTTCAGATAAGGAGATGGAAACCCAGAAAGGTCAAGTGATTTCCCTGAGTTCACATAACTAGTAAGTGACTAAATCAGGCTCTGAACCTTTGTTTGCTAATGCCAAAGTGCAGTACCTTTTTCATTATAGCATGCTACTTTCTGGAGCTCTTTAATTTTGAACTGATAAGAGAATCATGGGTAGACACTTTTCTCAACCCTTTTATTTGATGAAGGAAAGGATTCTCATGAGACCTGGGGGGGCATCCTTAACTGTGGTAGGCAATTTATAAAACAATCTAAGTTCCTGTAACCTGTATAACAGAAATGGGATTTGCTATCATTCCTCTGATCTAGTAACTGAAGAATAACTGGGCTTCAGATGGATACCTAATGGCTACAATTAATACAAAGAATGATAATACCAGTCATGATGAAGTGATTATCAGATTTTTGGAGTTTGCAATATGATGGAATAGACAGGAACTAAATGTCAAAAATTCAGTAACAGTGTAGTCACACTATCAATTCAACCTTATCCCCTACTATCTACTAGTCCTGACACAAATCCTTCAGCCAGGTCCTCACTATTCCAACTCTAAGCTTTTTATTCATGCTAATCTCCTTGCCTGGAAACTCACTTCCCCATCCACACCATTCATTCAAACTTTTGGGAACAACTCAAGATTCATTCAGGATGCCTAGCTTGTCTACTCCCATCCATAGTAACCTTACCTTTCATGGAGCTCTTACAATAATTAATCAGTTGTCACTTATTTGCATGTCTCTTTTCCTCAAACATGCTGTAAGCTCCAGGAGGAGAGGAACCCTGTGTTTTATTTTTTTGTACTTCCCCAAACATAACAGGCATTCAACAATTTTTTTTAAACAAATGAATAAATAAAGATTATTTTCCTAGGCTCATGCTGAATTGCAAACACATCTAGATGTATAGGTACAGTATAGTTGTTAACCATAAGGCAGTTTAGCACAGAATAACCAGAAGCAAAGGAGATCACCACATATGGGCATAGCAAAATTGGTAATTTCACATGGTAGTTAGAGGTGACCACTAGATAATGTAGTCTTTTAAAGAAAAACCCAGCTGCATTCCCAGTGAGACTAAGGATACATCATTGGGACATTATCCTTAATCTTGTACAACATTAAAAAATCTTTGAATTGCTTTTGAAGTTTAAGGCAGCATTAACTGATTGTCTGAGTGCCGAATCATGCATTCCTGTTATTTTCAAAGTTCTTTTGCTTCCTCAATGGGGTGTTGGAAGCTTTTTCTGGCAAAGCTTTTTGAAAATGCTTCAACAACTTGCCAAAGAAATCATCTTGGTAACCTTCAGAGAGAAGAAAAGCAAGAGCACTGCTTGATACTACATTACATTAAAAGGGGAACAAATCTTTGCAGAGTTGTTGAAGTACAGTAATAATATCCATGATGAAATGTCAAGATTTCTTCTATTCACTGCTGAGTTATCAGGAGAAGATTGTTCATGGCTGGTTTTTTTTCCTATGTTTTTTTTTTTCAAGTGGGGGTTGGAGTGTGGTTGACAGAGAGCTTTTAGACAACTGTTCCAAACTTGGTCTTGTCATATGGACATTTGGTACATAGGACACTCATAGGTAAAGTTACTATGCCCTACAGACACCCAAATTTTGATGGCTTCAACTTTCTTTAAAAAATAAGGGTAAATCTAATACCAAAGATATGTCTTGGGAATCAGAAATTGCAACTGGGTTCAATAAAATTAACTTCACAAAATAGGATGTGGAAGGCATGATTAGATGACAGTTTATCTGAAAAAAAAATAGATAGTGGATGGGTTTAGCAGATCATTTACTGAGTATGAATCAACAGTGTAACATGGCAGCCAAAACAGTTAAGATGATCTTGGGCTACATTAAGATGGATAGAGATCTCAGGAATTCATAGATTATGGTTCTTGTATATTCTGCCCTGCCTCAGATTGCATCTGGAGGAATACATTCAGTTCTGGTTGTCATAGTTTAAGAAGGACTGATAAATTAGAAAGCATTTGGAGGAGGGCAATCAGAATGTTGAGGAGCTTTGAGTTGGCATGATGAGAGTGTAAGTTGGAAGAGTTTGGAATGTTTAGCCTAGAGAAGAGAAGACTCAAGGAACATGTGATGGATGTCATCAAATGTTTGAAGGACTATTGTGTGGGGATTGGAAGAATTCTGTTTGATGTTGTAAGTAGGTAAATTTAGGATTAAAGCTTTGAAAAACGTCCTAAAAATGAGAGCTATTCCAAAACTCAATGGGTTACCTCTCCTTAGAGGTCTTTGAGGAGAACCTGATGGAACACTTTTCAGATATGTGACAGTGGGGATTCCTTTTTGGTCACAAGTTGCACTACCAGGTGATCCTTGTGGTGCTTTCTAACTCTACAATGTGATTATTCTGTCAGTTTTCTAGATCAATTTCTAGACATGAAGCTTTTCCATAGCAACTCATTCATGAGGTAAAAACAAGTATACACAATTAGGAATGTACTCCCTGGAGAAAGGAAGCATTTTCTCCCTGACATGTCCTAGGCGAAGGCAGTGCAAAAAGGTAAAAACAAATACATACAAAAAATAACAATCCTGAATGATAGTTTACTGTGGCTTCCAGGGAAACAGGAGACAATGAGGGATTTAGGCAGGGACTAGGGGATGAAGTAAAGGACAGTATGGAACACAACAGGGGTTTGACCAAGGAGTAGCTAAAGCAAGCTTGCAAGGCACCAGGATGTCTCTTGATTTTTATTTGGGGAAGCATCATTCTCATATTCAAAAGCAGGATAGCCTGAGGGAAAAAGACTGGTCCTAGCCCTCGGACCTTCTGTGCAATATTAAGTAATGTGCTCTCTTACTGTCTCTTTTCTCCATTTGTAACATAAAGGTGATGATGCTTGCTCTTAAACTAATTCACAGGGATGCTGCAAGGAGATAATTCATGAAAACATTCCTCACCACCTATTCACCTTTTATTCCTCCTCCAAGGCCAGCTCAAGCTGCATTTCTTCCATGAAACTATACCTGACCATACCAGCCTACATCAATTTTTCCTACATGTAAAAACTCTCAAACTTTTTGGTCTTAGGACCTCTTTACACTCTTAAAAATGGAGGACCTCCCAAAGAGATTTTGTTTATGAGGATTATATCTATTGACATTTACTGTATTAGGTATTAAAATGTCTTTGTATTATTAAAGAAAGGTTTTTGACTTCACAGATGCCCTGAAAGGTTCTTTGGGATCCCCAGGAATCCTTGGACCATACCTGGAGAATCACTTTCCTAATGGATAAAGAGGTAACCTTGGATTAAGGAAGAGAAAATCAAGTCCAGCTTCTGTTTGTGTAATCATGGGCAAGTTACTTTCTTAATGCCCAGAAAACTCTCTAAGACTCTGGGATGCACAGAAGGTACAGAAAAGTTACTATTTTGCTTTGGTAGAGGAAGATTCTTCACTGGTAGTTGCCTAGAGTGAAGAAAACCACACGTCTAGACCCCCAAAAGCATAAAGCATTGTGCGAGGAGTTGGGGAGAAAGGGAAAAATAGATCTATGTCTGATATTCAAGTAATTTAAATAGCTTTTTACAGTACTGCTATCAGGCAGAAATGTGAATTCATTGCCCAATCACCTCTATCACTAATCATTTCAGGGTTCCATGGTAAGTTTCAGGTGGAAGCTATCTGAATAATTATTGACTCATGTTCAATGAGCTGATGCATATAGAGTACTTAAAATCTGAAAAATCCATTATTTCACTGAGCTTTATAAAAATCATATGAGATAAATTCTATAGGTATTATTAGCCTCATTTTATAGATGTGAAAATTGAGGTTAAAAATGATAATGAAGTGACTTGCTCATGGTCACAAAGCTAATAAGTTCTAGTGGCAGGATTCCAAACTCAAATCCTGTATACCACCTACTCTGTGTTGCTTCTGGAAAATAAAGATGAACACCTCTACTCAAGAATCTTCACTGGGCACTACTGCCTACAGATGAAAGTCCAAATTCTTTTACCTGTCATTCAGAGCTCTAAATATTTTGTCAAGACCCTAGTTTTTCAACCTTAGCTTCAGGTACTTTCTTTAAATTCTATGATCTGGTAGAATTAAACCGACTACTTTCTGGATCTTAAACATACTTTGAGCTTTCCTGCCTCCAAACCTTTCCTTTGTCTGGAATGTTCTTCCTCACTACCTTCACCTACTAAACTCCTTTAAAGTCCAACTCAAATGCCACTTGATCCCATGTTGGTAACAACTTTCCCCCTCAGACCTCATATATTAATAAATGCTTAGCACATATTAATTAATGCTTAGCATGCATTATTGTACTTTTCTGTGTGGGGGTCATATTACCCTACTAGAATGGTATAAAAGCTCCACAAAGGCAGCAGCAAGAGCATCTTAGCAAAACTTTGAATCCCTTTTCCCTGGTACTCTGCACATATTAGGTTCTATTGCATTGAATGGATATGTATTTGAGCAACAGAATGTGAAGCATGTCATTCTTATAAATGTACTGTAGTATAATGTCATTTTCATTACAGATGCATACATTGATTCTTAGAGTGTATATGCAAATCACTGACACATCTAGTATTCAGAACACTCCACTAGCACACATCTTCTGGAAATTTACTAATGATAGCTTCCTTTTAAACACTACTTTTTATTTACAAAGAAATTTACATCTACATTCTCAATGGCTCTCATAATGGCTATCATTTATATAATGCTTTAAGATTTACAAGAACATTGCAAAGGTGGATGTTATTTTTTTTGTCTCCATTTTACAGATGACAAAAGAGAGGCAGGCAGAAGTTAAGTGACTTACTGAAGGTCATGCAGCTAGTGAGTAATTGAGGTCATATTTGAACTTAGGTCTTCCTCCCTCCAGGTCCAGAGCTTTATCTGCTGTACCATTTAGCTACCATGTGAGGTTAAATAGAGCATCCTCATTATAGGAAAAGGAAACAGGAGCTCCATGAAGTATAATGACTTATCCAAGGTTATACAAACCAGTAAGTAGAAGAGCTAGGACTTTAATCTAGCCCTTCTGTCTTTTTACTTTCATACCTGCCAAGAGTAAAATGTAAAAGTCTGTAAAATGCACTAGAGGAGGAAATGGCAAAGCCCTCTAGTATCTTTCTCAAGAAAACCCTAAATGGGTCATGAAGAGCTGTATATGACTGAAATGACTGAAGAACAACAAAACCTGACAAGAAGTATAGAAAGGAGAAGGAAAGAAAGACAATCCTTTTTGTAAGTCATTCATGTTTTTAATCGGTCCAACCTTGATACATTAGCCTTTGGGGAAACACTTTTTTTAATAGCTAGTTCTAAGACCTACCACACCTTGATATCTAATTGATATCTATTCTAAACAAATGATATCTTTAGTAAGTAGGCAAGATGTGTTTATGGATTCATATCTTTGGCAGTCACACAGACTTTGTGATGGATAATCACCACATAGGAGGAGGCTTTTTGCATATTTAACATGTTCCATCACCATTGAGTGCTTTATATTATCCAGATGGTATCTAATAATACCAGCCAAATGCCTCCTTTTGGGGGCAAAAAAATGGAATCTGAAAGTAGACGTAACCTCTAGCCAGATGTCTCTCCTCATAATTCTATGGATATAGGCTTGTGAGTGGAGGACTAAAGCTTCCTTTCAAGAAGGTCCAACTTGGATGTTTCATCAGAATGTGGAGGTCATTATGGGTTCCCAAAGGCCATACCAGTGAGCTCAAACACTTTTCTACAAGATTCTATCAAGCTGGAAAGGAATCTCAGCATAGGCTTAGAGGCAAGCTTTCTGCCATCTGTTAATCATCCTAGGCAGGTTCAGAGAGCTTTGCTATGGTTGTTATATCTTCTATTATTGTGAATTCATGAAGTTCATTCTTTAAATCAAAGAATAGTTGAGCCCTGCATTGGTGCACAGAAATTACTAGCATAGACAAAATTGCTGATCTTTGGAGTACTTGAAGGTCCTTGGCCACCCTGGGGTCAGCAGTAATGGGTTCAAATTCAGCATTTAAAGCTTACTACCTATGTGGCAGAGCAGAGTACAGAATGCCCATTGGATAATATTCTCATGCATATTTTCATATGTGGAGCATTAACTAAGTTTCATAATTTCATATATACAGAAATAAAGATGTGAGTATGCTGAGGAGAACACATAGGTATAGCTCTTCATTAAAGTTAAATTCTACTCTCACTTTCTTTTTAACAAGGAGTAACTAGAAAAGCCTACTTTGTTAAAAAAAAAGATTCCTTTTTTTATTCTACAGATGAGATTTTTTAAAAAATTGGGAAAAACAAAATTCTCACTATCTAATCTGGCAAATGGTAATCTTAACAAAGAAAATTGTAGAGTTGTAAGTTTCATGCTCTTCATGATAGATATTTTCTTCTGGCTATTTTAGCTGGATTTATATAGCAATTCAGGTATAAAGGACTTTACAGATAGCTCGTTTGATCCTCCCAACACAGGGAGGTAGGTGCTATTATTATCCCATCTACAAGTCAGGAAACTGAGGCAGGCATGGTTAAATGACTTGCTCAGGGTCATACGATAGTTAAGTGTCTGAGATAGGATTCAAACTCAGGTCTTCCTGATTCTAGATTCAGTATTCTATCTACCATGCCACCTAGCCACACAAGAATTTTTAAAAATCTACTATTATGTATTCATATGTGTACAGGATATTCCGGTAAGCCAAAAGGGGACAAAAACATAAGAATAAAATTGAGCCTGACCTCAAGAAGCTGGCATTTTACTGGGGGAACTTGGGTAGGGAGAGATAATATTAACCTAGTATTTCTATAGTGTTTTTTTAAAAAGGTTTACAAAGTGCTTTGTGCATGTAATCTCACCATAAGTATTGAGAAGTAATTCTTTTGGCAGGGAGAAGGGCACTAACTAGGGCATCAGCACAGGATTTATGCAGGAGGCAGCATGGGAGCTGAGTCATGGAAGGAAGTAACAAATCTAACCAGCAGAAGTGAAAAAGGAACACAGTCCAGACGTGGAAGACAATCTGTACAAAGGTACAGAGTCAGGAAATAGGATGTCCTGCCTAGGAAATTGCAAGTATGTCAATTTGGCAGGAACATGGATTGCCTGGGGGATATAATATGGGATAGGTCTGGAAAGTGGGGTGCTGGAACCAGACTGTGAAGAGCTTTAAGTGCCAGACAGAAGAGGTTATATTTTATCTTAAAAGCAATTCCAACTCCTCTGTAATTTGAAATCCTTCACAGTCTGGCTATAATCTACCTCACATAATACCTCTCAGACAATCTATGTCCCATGAAACTGGCCAGAGACAACAGTCCATCTCCCACCTCCAGTTCTTTGTACAAGCTATCCTTCATGGCTGGAATGTATTCCTTTCTCACTTACATCTGTTTGAATCCCTAGCTCCCTCACAGGCTCAGTCTAAGTGCCACATCTGACCCAAGGCCTTTCCTGATCTCTTCTGAGGTTTTTAGATTATCAGAAAATTAAATTACCATTAATATTTCTTAATGGCAAGTATATTTTTAAATGAACTTTAAGTCTCTGAAAACTGATGTTAAAAAATTTACATGACAACTATTGTATATTTGAAAGGAATAGCAAGTCGTGAACAGCAGACTTGCAACCATATTTCTGTGGTACTATTCTATGGAAATGCTTATTTTTGGTGCTTTTTTATTTTTGGAGGGCAATTGGGGTTAAGTGACTTGCCCAAGGTCACACGGCTAGTTTTTGTGTTAAATCTCTGAGGTTAAATTTGAACTCAGGTCTTCCTGACTCCAGGGCCAGTTATCTGTTCACTGCACCACCCAACCATCCCTGGAAATGCTTGTTTTATTCCATAAATTAAAAGTAAAATAAATTTAAAAAAAGAAATAAAACTGATTTCAGTCAAATCATTTTCCTACTACTCACCGGGCACTGTGCTAAGTACCAGGGATACAAAGAAAAGGAAAAGCTGCAACAGTTACTACTGATTATTATCAACAGTAACAACAACAAAAAGAGGCCAATTCCAAGTATTCAGGGGCTGATCACCCTGTCTGACTGAATATGCAGGTCTCGTGTGCGTGCGTATGTGCATGTGTGCATGCATGTGTGTGCATGCATGTGGGTGCATGTGTGTGTGGGTGCATGTGTGTGTGGGTGCATGTGGGTGCGTGTGTGTGTGTGTGTGTATGTGCATCCCTCAGGCTGCCTGACTGCAAGCCATTTTATTATTTTATTTATACTCTGCACAGATAGCAGGTAGGTATGTGGGTAGCATGTTAGAAAGACATATGAGGGGAAGGTGCTTACAACCAAGGGTAAGGGCAACAGCTTATTTGTTTGATGCCTCTGCTATATTAGCATCAATAACTGGACGTTGGCCCTGAGCTGTTTCTCTACAGAGCTAAAATAGAAACATGTTTGCAACACAGTGAGTTTAGAATTCTTTGCAACCCATTAATCGAATCTCAGCTATTCTAAGTGATATGATAACTCCCCCTCTCAACACATCACCTACTGCCTCCGATGGAAGTAGAAGAAATGAAATAATAGCTTTTAACCAAGATATGTCAGCAGTACAAGTTTTTAGTGCCTCTCCCTTCTGTCCACTGCTGGTATGCTACATACTTGATAACACTATTCCTCCTAACTGCTAATGCTCCCATTAATACCTATTGAAGGAAGAAAATAAATGAACTTTGAATTATTTTTTTTCTGGAGGAAGGAGGAGTAAGGAGGAAGAAGACTCATAAAAATCTTAGCATGAAAGTAAAATACAAAATCAGTTCAATTCTAGTTCCACCTAAGCAGTGATTAGACTTGACCGTTTCAGTTAAATCCTATTTATACAAAAAAAGTTGGAAGTGTTCTGGTTAATTGGCAGTTCTTATTATGAGAGAATGATTTTCTTTGCCACCTAGGGATGACCAGTTTTTAGAGAACAAGACTACAATAAAGCACGCTAACGCTGAACCAAATGAAATTTTCCTTTGATGATTCAGGATCAAGCACTGTTTCAAGGACAGAATGGTTGAGAGAAGTTATCATCATTGAGTGCTGTACGCCATAGAGGTTGGTTGTTATTCAGTTTTACAGTCCTGTCTGACTCTTCAGTCATGTCTGACTCTTTGTAACCCCATTTGGGGTTTTCTTGGCAGAGATACTGGAGTGGCTTGCCATTTCCAGAGCTCATTTTACAGATGAGGAAACTGAGGCAAACAGGGTGAACTAGGAAGTGTCTGAGGCCAGATTTGAGCTCATGAAAATGAGCCTTCCTTACTTCCCAGCACGCTATCCTAGGTGCTCCAAGAACACAGAACTGTGGAAATGAAGTACAAAAATGTGACAGCTACAAAGGGCTTTATAGATTTGCTAATACAACTATTATTTTATAGGTGAAGAAATTAAGGCCCAGGTACTTGACTGAGATCACTCTTCTGTATATAATTATAACATCAGAGATGCAGACATGGAAGAGATTCTAGTCTAGCAATTTGGCAATCTAGTCCAACCAGCTCATTTTACAGGTCAGGGAAGTGAGGTCTACAGAGGATAATTGTCACCTGTCACAGAAGTAATAAGCATGTGAAGCATTATTTGAATCCTGGTCTTTTGGGTCTAGAACCAATGGCTTATCCCCTGTACTCCAAAGTCCCTCTGGAAAAGCTAGACTTCATACCCATGCCTTCTGACTACACTACATCTTACTCTCTTGATCAGGTGTTATAGATGGGCCTGAATCTGTTGCTTCTCCTTTTAATTAAATAAATTTTTTCCCCTAAAACTTAAATACACAATAAGAAAAGAAAAAAAACATATTATAAAATTAAATATAAAATAAGTAAAGAAAAAAAGAAAAAACATATTATAAAATTAAATACAAAATAAGAAAAGTAAAAAGTGCAAGCAGAATGTAAGGGAGGATTCACAATATATAGCAATAAAATTTTCATTTCAAGAAAGCCTATGTAATAAAAACTCGGTTGTGTTGAGATCTATCCATCTTTTCTTTGCTTCCTTGTAAGTTTTGTTTTGTTCTCTGCTGTTCACTTTTTACTCTGTTCTTTTTTCCTTCATCCTCCCACCTACTACTCTAGAAAGCTACAATTAGGCTTGAACGTATTTATGCATAGATATACATACACATATACATACATACACACATACATACACACATACATATGTAAACATATACTTTCCTTAACAAATTCTACTTCTGTTCTTTATTTTATGTTTGTGCATATCTCTTATTTTCTATCCCTCCTGACTCCTCCACTTCACACCTTGCATTTTTATTACTTAACCTAATGCCCCTCCAAAGATCCCTCTCTTATCTTCCCATTCCCATAAATCTAAACCCCCTTTTATGCGCCCTTTGACCTATTCCCTCATCTTCTCCTCTAGAGATCCCTCTATTATCCTCTCTTCCCTCCCTATCCCCTTAGCATTTTATTACTTTCTGAATTTAGAAGACTACTATACTCTTCTAGATATATATGTATTGTTCCCTCTTGAACTCATTCTTGATGAAAGTAGATTTCCAAAATTAACAACCCTCCTCCCCCATCTAATTCCTCTGTGTTGGTTCTTCTTCATGCATCTCATTTGTATAAGATTATTACTCATTTTAGCTGTTCCTAACCAGTTTTACTTTTTAAATTCATATCATACTCATGTTTACCCCAATCTTTCTTACAAACGATGCCATTACTAATGACAATCTCAGACATATGTTTTACATTTTACATACATAAAAGGTAAAGTCTGTCCTTTCTGAGTCCCTTGTACTTAGTCTTTGGTATACACCTTATATTTCTCTTGGCTCTTGTATGTCAAATATTCTATTGAGTTCATTTTTTTCCCTACAAAAGCTGAAAGTCTGAAAAGTCATTAAATGTCCATTTTTTTTCATTGCGGGTTATGCTTAACTTTGTTGGGCATGGTATTTCTGACCAGAACCCCAGTTCTTTTGCACTTTGATATGTTCCAAAACCTGCAGTCTTTTAGTATCACTGCTGTTAGGTCTTGTGTGTTTCTAATTGTGCTACCACCATATTTAAATTGTTTTTTTTCTTATTGCTTGTAATATATTATGCTTGAGAAGGGTTTTTCAGAATTTAACTATAATATTCCTGTGGGTTTTCTTTGTAGGATCTCTTTCAGGTGGTGATCAGTGGATTTTTTTTCTATTTCTCTTTCCCTTCCTTGTTCTAATGCTTTAGGACAATTTTCTTTAATTATCTCTTGTATTATTGTATCAAGATTCTTTTTTTGATAATAGCTTGGTAGTACAATTATTCTCATGTTATCTCTTCTTGATCTGCTCTCCAGATAAGTTGTTTTTCTTAGGAGATGTTTCATATTGTCTTCTATTTTTTTATTCTTTATATTTTGTTTTATAATATCATCTTGATCTCTTA
>CM053597.1:70366409-70407730 GCA_028646575.1 Pseudocheirus occidentalis
GCTGGGGTTTTCCCAACTGCTGGAGCTATTAGGGGGTGTTGCAAGTCCCCCCAGCTTTGTCTTGCTGAAAGTGCACCCCAGGACCAACACCCAAAACCACGATTCAGATCCAGGCCACTCAATGCAAGAGCACTTGGCCATGATCAAGCAATTCAGCCCCCCTGTAGAGTCCACAGGCCAGGGACTCTGAAGCAGCCTGGTGGGGGTTGCCTCCTCTGGTTCCAGCAGTTCCCTTCCCCCACTGCTTCCTTGCCCCAGGGGCAGACGAACTGCTTTACCACCCCCAAATTAATTTTCAAAGTTTCACTTTCACTAACTATCTCTGACCGGGATTTGAAGTTACCCTAAGGCAGGTGCTTTAGATTTTCTTTGAAGTAGACTCAAGCTGTGGTTTGGGAGGCTCCCCTCCTTGTGGCCACCCTGGGGCCTAGCCTGGCCAAGGCTGCGGTTTTGGGCTGGCCGGTTCTCTGCTCCTGTGGTGCCAGCTGCCCCTCTCCCGTTCGTGTTCCTCACGCCTTGGCAGATGTGCAGGTGCTGGAGGCTGTAGAACCTCTGTAGACTGGCTTGTGGCTGCCAGCTTCTTCCCACCTCCCTGGGCCTGGCCGAGGTCACGGCTTCAGGCTGTTCCAGCCTCCTCTGCTCTGGGCTGCTGGATGAGTCCTTGCTGCTGAGCTGCCTTCAGTGAGAGATGTGTTCTCTGTATTTTTGTGAGTCTGAGATTCCTAGACTTTGTCTGAGCTCATATTTTATGGGTGTTTAGGGTGGCGGTGTGGGGGCTGCAGGACCTTGCTGCCTCTACGCTGCCATCTTGGCTCCGCCCACCAAATTTATTTCTTAATATTGCTCAAACTCCCTCAACTCTGAATTCTCTTACTGACTACTGTTTCACTTGCTTGTTTCATCCCCTCACATCCTGGTGATCTGCAAACACTCCAGCAATAAATCCAACCTAGGTATTTGTATTCTTTCTGCTTTCCTCTTAACTCAGAACTATCTCCTCTGTCTTGGATGAGAATTACTCTTCCCCTCCCCCCCTGCCCCAGTCCTTAACTTTCTAATAACTGGCCCTGCCATGTGGGATGTGTGACATTCAGATAAGGGCAGGTGGGATGGTTCAGTCTAAAATTTTAGATGAGAGGTTGGTTCAAGAGGGATGGCATGCTGTCAAAAATGAAATTCTGTTACTACAGATGATTCTAGTGGAGAAGAAAGAGTGCCTTTCTAAGGAGACTGATGTGGCTACCCAGGATACTACAAACTTAGGTTTAAAAAAGACATAGACAGAAGACAAAAGCATGGCCAGGTAACAGGATCAATACTAAAGAATGGCACAGACATTTAAGAATGATGTCTGGATTCCTGATAAGCTAAGGCTTGCTATGAATGCTAAGGACAATACAACTATTTAAGATACCCTGGGGACAAGAAGAGAAGACAGAAGGGAAATAACTATTGCTCAGAGCAGTTGGGTCAGTGATAACAGATGACAATATCCTGGGAGTTGGTGGGTGTTACTTGTCCCCACTCTTGACAGGAATAAAGCCATTTTAGAATAAGGCTCAATTCCAGGGAAGGCAGTCAGATTGAGCCCTATCCTTTAGATTTCCCTCTACTCAGTTCCCGTGCAAGGCTACCCACAAGAAGGAGGCTGTTTGGTCTCAGAGAGCAAGGCCAATGCCAGAATAAGGAGCTCCCAAGCTTCCTTTCTGGAACACAATAAATTGGTCCCGAAGCCAGGAACAAATTGTTTGTGCACCCCAAATGAATATTTTTTACATAACATAAATATGGAAAATGGGTGGCATTAAAATTTTTGCTTGCCCTTCTCTATAGACTAACTTCTCCATGCCATGGCTCATAAAGATGGACGAAATAAAACTTTTTACTGACTTGTCCCTGAAATTGTGGCCCAGTGGATAAAACATTGGGCCTAAAGTCAGGAAAATCTGAGTTTAAATCTAATCTCAGACACTGATGAGGAGCGTGGTCCTGAGAAATCACATACCCTCTGTTTGCCTCAGTTTCCTCACCTGTTAAATGAGGATGATAATAGCACCTAACTTGCAGGGAAAAGTTATGTGATCAAACGAGATAACAGAATTTTATGAGCAAATGAGATACCAAGTGTAAAGTGCTTAGCACGGTGCCTGGCATGCAACAAATAAGTATTAACCATTAGAGCGAAGGAAGGGCTACTCAGATCTCACTCTGCTTCTGTTTTATCTACCAAGGAAAATGATCTTTGGACTAAATAGAGAAATGAATCATTAATATGGAAATTAAATTTCAGAACAAGATAGATGATGATAAGAAAATACACAGCATCTAACTGCCTTAAATGAAACTCGTGTAAGCAGCCTTGGCTGAACTGTTACACAGGGTTCTGAAAGTATTTACTGATGTGACTGCCATCTTTTGTGATCGTTTGAGAAGATCTATGTTCTTCTGAAAACCAAAGAGAAATGAAAAGGCACTGTTGGGCTAAAGAAATGCAAAAGTGATCTTGATTTCCAAAAAAAGAAAAAAAGGCAGCTTCTTTCATCAAATAGGCCAATGAATTTGCCTTTGACAAAGGGCAAAATTCTAGAACTCAATTATTAAAGGAAGCAGTGGCTGTGACAAAATAGCAACAGCAGATCAAAAACAAATCCTGCTAGACTAAATGAGTTTTTTTGGTTTTGATTTTTGGCTTTTGGTTTGATAAGGTTGCTAGACTGGGAGATGAAGGCAGTGATGCACAGATAATAAATTTGGCTTCCAGCAAGTCACATAACAATATCTCTCACACATATTATAGATCAGAAAGAGAGATGTTGGTTGGAGAAGGTAAAAAGGGTTCAAAACTGGTTCAATGACCACGACCTACGGAATCATGATTAATGAATTAATGCCTCCTCACACGGGTGTTGGGAGGAATGCTTCAGGGATATTTCCTTGGCCTTGTCTTGGTCAACATATAAATCAATAGTTGGACTGAGGCACAAATGGCAGGCTTACAAAATTTGTGGATGACACAAAGCTAGAAGGAATAATTAAATATTGTATGTCACGGTAAGGTTTTAAAATTATCTCAACAGGGTAGAATGTGGGGCTAAAGCTAATAAAATGAAATTTACTATGAACACACCTAAAAATCTTAAATATGGATTCAAGTTAGCTTCACAAGTAGAAGACTGTAAAGGTGAGGGCTATAAAGTAATCCATCTGAAAATACATTTCTAAGTGGAGGATCAGTAGACTACAAAGTCATTCAGAATTAATTATGGTAAGATAGCTCAAAAAAAGTTAATATCATCTTAGGCTAAATGAAGAAAGGGACAGGAAAGTGTCTAGGAGGAGGGAGATGACAGTACTGCTGCACTCTGTCCTGGTCAGATCCCAGCTAGAGTACTGAGTGTAGTTCTAAGCAACATATTCTAGGAAGGACACATCTACTGGACAAATCAGGGCTAAGTCACTGGAGGGCAACCAGGGAATGGCTTCATAGGGAGGTTCAACTGAAAGAGCTGAGGATCATAGGAAAATAGATCATGGATTTTAGAGCTGGAAGGGATGAGGGGAATCTCAGAGGTCATTGCACAGCTAAGTAAATTTCTGAGGTTCAGAGAATTTGAGGGATTTACCAAAGACTGTACAGCAAATAACTGACTTAAGATTTGAATCCAGATTCAATTCTAAATTTAGAACTCTTTCCTGTATTGTACCTTGACAGATGATTTAAACTCTTTTAAATAGGAAGGAATGGGTAGGTCCCTAAACCTGATACTGCCCAGAAGGGGAAAGACTTGGTAGTGTAGCTCAGTGGTGACTGAGCCTTTGAAGGGAACATGAATGTACGAGTGGTAAGGGGCACATGAAGAAGATTGGGGCAAGGATCAAAAACTTCACTCATTATATTCTGGCTCAGAGGCAGCCTTGGAAGTTGAAATGCCCAGGTTTCAGAAAAGCCTTTGTTCAATCTGCAACATTCTGAATGGAGAAAATGGTTATGTGTGACCATGGCTTTGAGCAACTACACAAAGCCTCTGAGACTCTCAAACCTGTACCTCAAAGATTTGTCCTAACAACAATCAGCCATTAGCCTCTCTGTTAGAAGACACCTCTCTGACCTTCCTTAGTCAAGGTACAATTTTGTCATTTTAAATGATGGTACTTGTAGTATCACTATGGGAACTAGAATGCCATTTCTAGAGAAGCATGAAGGGACCATGGAGAGATAGGTCAATGATCATCTAAATGTGTTTGTTCTCACAGACTACAGTTATTGCTACCACATTGTAGGGTTTAAGGGCTTGGCGCCCCTGCAATCTGGAAAATCCATAAAATTTTTTACCCTCCCTTTGTACCAAAGAAGAAGTCTGAATTTTTTCTTTTTCTTTTATAGGGTGTTTACAGTGTTTTATTGTAACATTTTGGTTAAGTATTTGGTCATGGGCTCGGCGTTATCGGCTGGCCTTCACTTGCCATCTGCAGCTTTTGCAAAACTCCCCCTTTAATTTATTATGCTAACCTGCAATATATTGAAACAGCAATGGGGAAAGTCATGTTGTGGAAGGGATAATGGTACATTTTCCCTTTAGGATACAAATGTGCCAGTTTCACCTAAAATGGGTATGAAATGTCTATATGGGTAGTCAGATACCTGGGGACAGCTAAGAAGGGCCCCACAAAAGTTAGGATGGGCATTCCCTTCAAAGCTTGTCAAAAGATCCTTACAGGGAGAGACTATGCATGCTTCATATCCTATTCCCCACCATGGTACCTAACACAGTGTCAGCATGCAATAAAACCTTATTGACTGCATGACTGATTTTTACCTAAGACCCAAATTGCAGAAACAATGGCTGTGGTACTAGAGTACTGATACAAAAAGGGATTCTCACTTCACAGTATCTGAGGATAAGATGGGGTAAAATTCTAACACTGGGGGTTATGGGGACAAGACAGAACTCTATAGCAAAATGTCTTTGAGATTCTATGAACTAATGATGTTTTGGGAATGAAAAAGATGGTTCAGTCTTTACATCTTGTGAGTCTGTAAGCAATTGAGTAGAGCATGATTTAAAGACATTCTATGTATCTTCATTAACCTTTGAGGGGAAAAGGTAAATGCTGAAAGAGCTTGCCATGACCTGGTTCCTATTGCTTTACTTACATTTTGTTTCTCTTCTCATCATAGGCCAGAATCTTGGTCACATCCCAGTCCCCCGAGGTGATGGACTGGAGGTTGTCATTGCTGCTATTGGGCTGCAACACAAAAACAAGAAGATAGTTTTGTTACTGGAAAGAAACATACTGGAGATTATTACTCTTACACTTTTGCATATTGTATGCCAGCCCAGTGGAAATATGGCTTCCCTCTGTGTATGGAATCTGCGCCTTCCACCTTTCCACTTAGAAGAATCTTATATATTGTTCAGAGTGGAACACTTCCATGAAATCCTCCCTGACCATCCTCCTACTCCACTAGAGTGATATCTTCCTCCCCTAAATTCCTAGAGTGCTTACTGTCCATACATATATCTTATGTGTCATGTATAGTCTTGTATCACAAAACCAGAATGTAAGTGGGATCTTAAACTCTGGCCAGAGTTGGGACCCAATACACATTTGTACTTTGATTGGTTGATGACATCCAGGGGTCAAAAAGGGAAAAAGGAAGGAGAGAGAAAAGGTGGGAGAAAGGGAGGGTGGGAGACTTTCTCTTGGCATTCTCTGTCAGTAGGTATCAGGGTAGTTCAATACAACATTATTGAGTGTTCCAGCTTTCATACAAGCCATTTCTTTCTAAATGCCTTACAGAGTTAAATAGTGTAATTGCGATCATAAATCACCACAGAAGGAGAGAAAAGAGACAAGCTTGACAGGAAAGATGTTTTCCACAGTGATTTGAAGCGGGCTGTAGAGGCAATGAGGTGCAGAGTTATAGGCAAGCTGTTCTGGAAGACAGGGGCTTTGGGAATCAGGCTCAGTGCTGGCAATAATTAAATTAGGTGAAGGGGCAAAGACAAAGACCTTGGGGCTTTCTGGAGTGGGAGCCAGGAAGAAGGTGGAAATGGGGGTGAGAGAAGCACAGAAAGAAAAGTACAAGCAGAGGGAGGGGGGTAGAGATGGAGACGGGGCTAGGGATGGAGAGGGAAAAGGGGAAAGGAGGCAAAGAGAGAGATGACACAAACATGCATGTCAGGGGTAAGAATAAGTACTGAAATCAAGGAGGAGAAAATGAAAGACATGAGCACCAACAAAACATTAAAAGTGACAGAAGAAAACAAAAAGTTCAGAAGGGACCAGGAACCGGGCAACTGTGTTGCTACATTGTTAAATTTAATATTGATTAAAAATAAATTCAGTTGCACATGAATTTTTTATATTGTGTTTTTTGTCGATGATTGTTGAGTTTAATAGCAAAAAAGATATTGTTTTAAAAAAGAAAGGAAATGAGGAGGCCAATTTGGGACTGATTCCTGAAGGGGGCAAGGGAACCAGTGGACCTGAGGAAGAGAACATTTTACAATGGACAACTATCTATTGAGGGCCCTCTAATCTTCTGGGCAGTATGCTAAGTATACATTGTGGGAAAAGAGAAAACAATAAGATATGGTTCACATGGAGATTTGAGGCTAGTAGAGGAAATAAGAAAGGAAGCATAGTCTAGTGAAAAGAATAAAGTAACCTGGATTCAAGTCCTTTCTAGGCAAATGATTGGGAGGCCTGTCTTCTCACTTATAAAATAAAGGAGGTGAACAAGATGACATATTCTGGCTGTAATAAGTTGTTTTTAGTTGTGTCCAGCTCTTCCTGACTCCATTTGGGCTTTTCTTGGCAAGGATCCTGCAGTGGTTTGCCATTTCCTTCTCCAGCTAATTTTACAAATGAGGAAACCGAGGCAAATAGGGTTAAGTGATTTGTCCAGGGTCACACAGTTAATAAATGTCTGAGGCTATATATTTGGACTCATCTTAATGGCTTCAGGCCAGGAGCTCTATCCACTGCACCACCTAGCTGCTCTAACAGTCTCAGACTATATGGAAAGCAAAAAGGCAAGTAGCAAGGTGATTTGGCCACCTTCTTTAGCACTGGCGTGTTTGATTCTTTGCTCATACTGTTCCCTCACCTAGAATGTTTTTCTCCTTCTTTGATATTTTCCACAACTTTACCCCAAGGTTCAGCTCACAGGCTTACGTCTTGTGTCAGCCTTCCCAAAACACTAGTCCATAGTGATCTCTTTCTTGACCACAATCAGAGCAGTGTATTATATACTGTTACATGCTGATATGTAATTGTTTAATATGAGTCTCTTCTCTTCCTGAAAGAGTGAGTTCCTTATGGGCAGGGATTGCTTCATATAATTCTCTTGCATCATCTCCAGTGAATAGCATGTTTCTGGGAACATAACAAGTACTCAATAAATTACATGTTGATTAGGAATTTGTTAAGTCCAGACACGAAAGTTTACAGAAGACATCAATTAAGGAACTGCAACAGTCAATATAAAAGTAAGTGAGATAACAAATGTTTTGAGATGCAGAGGGAAGGATGCTCCTGACGTATATTGTGAGACAGAGCAAATCCAAGCTTTGGTAAGAGGCTTTTCCTAGTATGTGCCTCCCCAACCCCTAACCCCGTGCCTTCCCTCTGAGATCACAGCTTGTCTCTTCTGCACATAGCTGATATATGCCTACTGTTTACATGTTGTCTTTCCCATTTGAATGTGAGCTTCTGGAAGGCAGAGACAATGTTTTTGCCTGTCTTTGTATCTCAGCACTTAGCACACTGCCCAAGTGCTTAATAAATTATCACTGACTGATTAGAAAATATGGTGAATTTTGCAACAAGTGCTGTGGAATAACTATAAAGGTCTCATTTATATAGAGCTTTGCAGTTTATAAAGCTTTTAAAAATGCTATCTCCATTTATCTTCATAACGGTCTTATGAGAGAGATGCTCATTCCTATTTTAAAGATGAGGGACGCAGGATTTAAAGCTGGGGTAAGCTCACAGAACTTATATAGATAGCTAGCTTGAAGTCACAGTTAGGAAGCGACCGAATCAGGACTTGAGCTACCTTCTCGGATTCCAAATCCAGCTGTTTTACTACTCTGCCATGTTGCCTCAGTCAGCCTGAAGGCCCTAGGAATATTCTCCCTTCCAGAGCAATCACATTAGACATTAGACATTAACCACAGCACTGTTGTTATGACTCAAACCATTTCTGGAATGCCTCCAATGAAGCTGCCTTCTTGCTGAGCAAGACTGATGCATGCAGAAAACAGCGCCATTATTTTAGGGGCATACCTTGTTTTGGAGTAAGAACAGCTAACTTTAGTAGCAAACTTACGTAACTTACGTGGCTGTAAAAACCTCAAATCCGCCGAGAAAGTGTGAAGAATTGATGCCAATGGAAACATTTAAGGGAATGTTCCACCAACATGGAGAAATAATTCCCAAAGAGGAGTTACAGAGAGATTTTGTGCAATGACTATATCTTTGTAAGGAGTATTGGGTTTCTTAGAGTTCTCCTAAAAGAAAATACATGTGACTCTTTCCCTATATGTATATATGCACACACACACACATATATGTGAACTCATTTCTATAAACCACACATAGATACATAATAGATACATAAGCACACGTGCATGCATATCAACAAATATTATATATACAAATATAACATATAAACATAATATACTGTATCCTGATAGATATGAATATATGCTACATCATATTATATGTGTGTTTTATGTATGTTATATTACATATGTTTTAATACAGCCATATCAATATGTCTCTCTCTGTCTCTTTGCTGACATTTCTATCATGGATCCATCCACCCATCCATCCATCCATCCATTGTCCAGCCATCTACCTATCATCTACTTATCATCTATCTATCTATCTATCTGTCTGTCTGTCCGTCCATCTCTCTCTCTCTCTCTCTCTCTCTCTCTCTCCCTACCTATCTATCTATCTATACTTCAAATGTACTGAAGTTTCCTCAGTGCCGTTCCACCTGTTGTATCATCACCTTCAGGCACCAGACATAGAAGAATTTCAAAGAACTGAACATAAAAAACCCCCAAACCAACCTACTTTTGGCTTAAATTGATAATGAAGTATGATAGAGTGAGGGTGGATGTAAGTAGACCTCAGAGAACCAGCAAGTAAATCTTACACAGGCAGTGCTAGGGGTGGAAGGTTTGCTGGATTTGAAGTCAAGAGAGATTTGGGTATGAATTCCACCACTGATGCTTACTAGCTGTGTGACCTTGGATAAGTCATGGATCCTTTTAGAATCTTGGTTTTTTTATCTGTGAAATGGGGATAGTAGGGCGTCATAAGACTTAGGACAATCAACTGAGATAATGTTTTTAAAGTGTTCTGTAAATCTTAAGGCTGTTTCAAAAGAGAGTGAGTCAGGAAGAAAAACCCCAAAACCTAACAAACCTTTAGGGATTTGACAGAATCTGGGAGGAGGTATTTGTAGGAGATGACCCTAAGAGATGAAAAGGGGTAGAAAAACATATATAACCTCAACAAATATGGAATGGATGCCAAGTTTATGAATTTGTCGAGTTAGGCATAGAACTCACTGAATGAAATTTTTGAAAAAGGAAAACTTCAGTCCTATTATTTTTGCAAATTATTCTAGAATTTTATGTGAGTTTCATATAAGAAGACATTTTAAGGGAAACTTTCATACCCATTATTCCTTTTAGATATGGGATATCCAGTACAATGGCCTTGGTTCATCTTCTTCTAAGGAAACTTGAGTGTGAAATGACGGCATTTCCTAAAGGGACTAAAAGATTCAAGTCCCCCTATCTCATTTTCAGTCATTAGGAGCAGGTGGTGCTCCAGCAAGACAGCATTCTAATAACATAGACTATTACCTGGGAAGAGGCCATGCCAATATGGTAGAACTTTCCTCGTCCTCCCTGGGGAATTGCTCTGACAAAGAAAAACTTTCGGCCGTCTTTGGAGAAGATGGGCTCTTCATTCTGTAGGAAGCAAATACTCAGATGAGTAAGACAGCACAGTTTATTTTGAAGCAATAGAAAGAGGGAAAACTACTCCCTCCTCCTAGTTAATTCTAACTAGATTCATATTTCTTAATATCTCAAGAGAGGAACCAGCTTTAAGGAAGGCCTAACACACAGGGAAGAACAAACCCTGAGGTCTTTGCTTTTAATGTGTGTTAGGACTACTCATAAATCATAAGATCACAGAATTATAGACTGAGAGTTGGAATATATCTCCTAGGCTATCTAGCCCAGCATCTTCATTTTACAAATGAAGAAACAGGGACCCAGAGAGATTAAGTGTCTTGCACATGATCACATGGACAGTAAGAGTCAGAGAGGGTATGGGAACAAAGGCCTCTGTCTACAAAGCCAGTGCTCTTCTCATTGGACTGGACAGCTTACTCTGGGTGGAGGGAGGGGGAGTGGTAACAAAAGCCTCAGGGGGTACAGTATAAGCGAGGTCCACTGTAAAGCCCTTCTAGAGGCAGCACGGAACAGGAGACAAAGGACTGGACTTGAAGTCAGGAAGACTTGTGTTCAAATCTGACCAGAGACTCTTAATGTGATAAAATCCCAGGTAAGTCACTTACCCTTTCTGAGATTTAACTTCAACATCTGCAAAATGAAGAGCATAATAATACCGACATCCCAGGATGGATGTGACAGGTAAATGAGGTAATGTAGAATTTGTTGTTGCTGTTGGGTTTGCTGAGTCATTTTTCGGTATTGTCTGATTCTTCACGGTCCAATATTGGTAAAGATACTGGAGTAGTTTTGCCATTTCCTTTTCCAGCTCATTTTACAGATGAGGAAACTGAGGCAAACAGGGTTAAGTGACTTACCCAGGGTCACACAGCTAGTAAGTATCTGAGGCCAGATTTGAACTCAGGAAGATGAGTCCTCTGGACTTCAGGCCTGACACTCAAGCTATTGTGCCACCAACTGCCCAGAACACACACATATACCACCCTCCCCAACTTTGTATGTGTATACATATATATATATATATATATGTATATGTATGTACACACATATATACACATACATATATGTATATATGATAAAACTTTATGTATGCGTGTATGTATGTATACAACACACACATATGACTTTGCTAATCTGAAGGCATTATATGAATGTGAGCTAGCTTTATTCCTCAATTTAGAAGCTATTTATAAAGAAAAAGGAATAATTATATTGTGTTTGCTAGGCTCACCTAGAGATAGCATTAGCCTGGTCCTTTACAAAGCATGGTGCCATCCCTCCAGTCCTGTAAAACTGCCCATCGTATCCCAAGGTGTATGGCAAAGTCTTTCCAGTTGTACTGCCCTGGGAAAATTGTAAGCCTAGATTGGTCTAAACGCCAATTTTATCCCAGGATAATAGATTCAGAACTCTGAAGGACATTAGGAGTGACCTAATGTAAACCTCTCTCTTCTTTTTTGAAACCATTGAGGAAACTAAAGCCCAGAATAATTAAATGACTTAGCCAAGGTCACAGAGAGTAGCAAAGTTGGGATCTGGACCCAGGTTCTCTAATTCCAAATTTGGTGTTCTTTACACTTTCCCACACTGTCTATCTGCTAATCACAGCTACCTTACAAATGAGGTGTGTCACCTTAGTCTCTGGGCCTAAGAGACTAGGTGGGTCTGTTCATGTGTAAAAAGAGGGTGGGTTGACTTAACTTAACATAACTTCTATGATCAATCCCATCTCTGTCTAGAAAATGCTTACCTTACCCTGAAATATACTCTAAATCAAGAAAAAAGGGGGAGAAAGAAAGATATTGTCTTAAATGTTACCCCCCTTTTTTCTGGCCCACCACTGTCTATGGTCTCCAGGTAGCCTCCAGCAACTTCCCAGCCTTAATCACTCATTACTGGAGTCTGACCTCCTCTGACTCCTCCTGAAGACCCTCCCCAAACTCCTCCTATAGACCTCCCCTAGATTCTTCCCACAACCTTTCTGTATATAGGATCCAATCTTCCCTCCATGTGGTGTCAGAGTGCCATAGAATGATTTAGCACAGACTTACTCTGTCAGACTTACTCTGGCCTGCTTGCCCTACTCAAGCATCACATATACCCAGGCTCCCTAAGAGTCTACCCAATATGGTGAACTTTTAATGAACTATTAATAAACTTTGTTTTTCTTTGGCTGAGAAGACTTGAGTGGAATACTTTCATCAGGACCTGGCATGTTGGTATTTTGGGGTTTCAGGCAACCCTAACCCTCTTTGTGGGTAATCTCTTCATTAGGAGTTGGGAACTGCAATATCCCTTTAGTGTCATGGAAAACAAACGGGTTTTGGGCAGAAAAAACAATCTTCCCTGTAAAAAGTTGTAAATAAGTGATTCAGGAAGTATTTTTATAACCATAGGTTAATTTTATTTTGATGGAGAATAAATTTACATCTGTGATGTAAATATATAAGATTAAATAGGGTATAATAGAAAACAATGCTGAATTTGGAGTCAGGAGACCTGGGTTTAAACCTAACTTTGCTCTTTATTTACAAGTTTCTTACCTCTGGGGGCCTGAGTTTTCTTATTTGGAAAATGAGGGGATTGAACTAGATGCTTGATAAGATTCTCTGCATGTCATACATGTGATCATATGAACCAGAAAAAAGTGGACTAACTTATTTTTCCAGTAACTTGCTAGCGATCTTGCACAAAGTCAGAAATGACTACTTGTTTCTAAGCAGGCCAGGGAGAAAAGATTAGATTTTATGCATATGCATGAACACATAAATGCATGCATATATGTATGTATGAATGTATGTGTGTATGTTCCCCACCAAATACTAGCAGGATTGAAATTGAGTGGTGCTGCATTTCTAGCCTAGGCGAGAAAGGAGACTCAATCTCAAGAACAGAAGCATGCAACAATAACAAGCAAGTTTCTTTGTAAAAGACTTAATTTCTGACAAAAAGACAAAAATAATGAAATACTAAAACAAAATGACAGGTCTTGCAATGTATGCCAAATGACAAAAACAAAAAACTGAGCTTGGTTTAGAGCAGAATAGTGTTCAAGTAGAATTCTCCAACCTTTAACTGATGAAGAAATTGTTTTACTCTTTCTTAAGACTTATGACTGCCAATGGGGCTGAAAAAGGGGAGGGCGACTGCTGTGTGAATGGCTGACATGCAAGTTTCTGATGAGTTTCTGGATGGCTGCTCATTTTGCTTCCCTCCCTATTGATAAGGATATATAAGTGTCAATCAGATATGTTCCTTCTCCTCCCTTTTGGAAGCCTATTATAATAGACTTGGACACCAGCCAGATAAACCTTCCAGAAATATGTGTAGCTCCTAGTGTGCTGGCTGGAGAGTCTCTCATAAGGTTTCTCAGTTTAAATAGCAGTCTGAAAATTCAGGTCTGGGAATCTTAACACTATAGTTGTCATTAGCTAGCAAGCCACCCAATATTGCCTTGTGTCAGTGTCATCACCTCTAAAACAAAGGGGTTCACTGTGAAGAAAGGGCAAATCAAGTACCTTTCAACTCCTCTTTCCTGTTCCCAATATCTTATCTCCTAACTCTTGAGGGTTCTTACTCATGAACCCTCCCTCTATGCCTAGATTGCATTCTCTCATCAATTCTACTTTTCAGAATCCTTATCTTCCTTCAAGGGTCAGCTCAGTTGCTGACTCTTCCGTCAAGTCTTCCCTGATCTGCACCCCTCCCAGCTGTCAATGCTTTTAAAATTACCTTTTATTTACTTCGATGTATACATGTTAGACATCAACCTAAGCAGTTAAGTGGTGCAATGCAGAGAGTGCTAATTCTGGAGTCAAGAAGACTTCATTCGAATGTAGCCTCAGATATTTCCTAGCTGTGTGATCCTTAGCAAGTCATTTAACTTTTATATGCCTCAGTTTCCTCAGCTGTAAAATGGGGCTAATGAGAACACCTACCTCTCAGCCCTGTGGTTGGGATGATTGAATGAGATATTTGCAAAACACTTAGCAGAGTGCTTTGTCCCTTAGTAGGTGCTCAATAATGCTTATCTCCTTTCTTCCCTTTATTCTTTTTCCCCATCCTTTGCTCCAACCTTCGCCCCCAAGTTGTGATTACTTTTAAAACCTTGTTTTGCTTATATGTGTACATGTTTTATGTCTACCTAGGAAGTCAGATGATGTAATGGATAGAGGGCTTGACCAGGAGTCAGGAAGACTGAGGAAATCTGACCTCAGATAACTTTGTCATATGACCCTGGGCAAGTTGCTTAACTTCTGTTTACCTCAGTTCCCTCATCTGTAAAATGGGGATAATAATAGTATCTAGCAAGTGTTTAATAAATGTTAAATGAACTGGAAGGCTGGGAATTCAAGCTTAACAATGGACTCTGCATCTTAGTTCAGCTCAGATTAGCAAGGTTAAGAGTGGTTCATCATGGCAGGATAATTTACAAGGAGAGAAATTTTTTAACTACAACTCATTAAACTGTCTATTAAGGAATAGAAGGGAACCGATCTGCGTCAGTCAAAGGAATATTCACACCAGTGCAAGCAGAGGTCCTTGAATATTGTATACTGAATTATGAGTCAGTTGGTATGACCTAATTAAGTCCACAGAATAATCTTAGAGAACCCACCCCCCCCAGAAGTAAATGACCTCATTTCCCCCTGTGCTTTATTTCTTTTAGGTTACACTTTATTTCCTAAAGATCAAAGGCCCAAGATCTCTGTTAGTTTATACTGCTATCTCAAGTTATTTCTGAGTTAGAGATGGACAGATGATGGGGTGCTTGTGGAACAGCTTCCTCATCTATCCATCGCTTTACCTCTTTGAAGGATACGGTACATGGAATATGAAAGAGTCTGATGCACCAGGGACAGAAAAGAAATCTCATCCACAAAAAAGTTGCAAAGAGCCTTCATACTTCAAAAATTTTCTGCTATTTTGGTCCACATTTGGTAAGGTTCTCTAGATCTATCAGTGTGACATATTAGAAATTGCAAGTTGTAGCTCAGACAATATTCCTAAGACCTTGAGTAAGTCACTTCAGTTTGTTAGAGCTCAACCAACTTATAGCCAGAGAGGTTAGAGTCAGAGGGCCTGGGTTCAAATCTTGGCTCTTATCTTTGCAAACTTGGGCAAATCACAATCTGAGCCTCACTTTCCTCACCTGTAAAGTGAAGGGATTGGACTAGACAAGCTTTAAGGATCCTTCTAACTCTATACCCATGATATGATGGCTTTGGCCTCTTATAACAATTGCTTGGGCATATCAGTCTCTGGGGGCGAATGGTTCCTAATATCTTGTTTCTGTAGTAAAAATGGTGTATAGTACAAAGATAGTTACCTGTCTGTGCAGCCAAGCTTCACTTTCATCCTCATGTTTCTGAAATAAAATAAGAGAATTAGAAAAGGGATTTTTACATGTATTGTATGTGTTCTTTTCAAGGCAAAAAGCAATTTGCTGGCATCTACATAGTGGCTGCGCAAGGACAGAAGAATCGCTGAGCCATGTAAGTGGAGCAGGTAAGTCCAGGGCAGCCTCTTTCTCTTCTTTTGTGGCTCTGGGCTAAATACATGTATCATTGTATTGGGAGGTCTGTCTCCTACCCTAGCAACAAAGAGAAACCTGCTGCTTCCACAGAGGTAGGCTTTCACCATCTGACATGCATCATTTTGCAGAGTTGCTCAGAAATCTATTCCTTTTCCTTTAAGGTAACTATAAAATGTTGTCATTTTAGTAATGAACAAGATAGCCTGCGGGAAGCCTTCAGTCCAATCTGTACTTCACATGCCCCTGCATTTATATGCAGAGACCCCAACTTCTTATACCTTTAGGGGTAGGGAGAAGACATATTTTGGAAGATGACCTGAAAAAAACATCTGAACAAATACATCAGATATTCAAATAGATGCATCTACAAGGGCATGAGACAACATCATTAACAAAGCTCAAGGGTTTGTTCCTGACATTAATTTGACTATTAGGAACCCCAGGGAAGCCATCAAATGACGAGAGGGACTACACTTAAAATTGATTTTTCTGAACTGATTCTTTTTCCTAAATCTGGAAACATAATATGAGGGACAGACTCAGGTATCTGGAAGATCTTACTTATGATATTTTTTGGCCAAAAGATAAGAACATGAGCCAAGAAACCCAAATGGCATGTAACATGACAAAGTGAGATGAGATGGCTCTTCTGCAATTGCCTATGGGGTGCTCTGTCCCACCTGGGATTCTGTCATTGGGTACAAGTTGTGACATTGGGTACAAGTTGTGAAACAGATTGACTCAATTTTCTTTTCTCAAGTTGGTTTCTTTTTCTCAGAAGCAACTTAGAATACTCTCCTAACAAGGAAAATAATCTTATATCTTCTTACCTTAGTTCCTTAATGTCTCCCTTATCTTTCCTGTGGCCAGCATTTTTGGAATCCTTGGCATACAGTCACTTTTCAGACCTTTCCATCCTCCAAGTTTAAGGGTACTAAGCTCAATGATATTTACAAAGGGGTGAGTCATTTGGAATAAGAGTTGTATCTTGCTAGTGGTTTCTACTCAAGCTGGCTATCAAGGCTATTCATCCTTTTGGAGTAATGAAGCAGAACCTAGGAGTCAGGGCTAATAGAAGATACTGACAAGGGTTTCCTTCAGTTCTAACCATTTCTGAGAATGTTGTTCCAGTGTTAGACCAGGGCTGCTGATTTTTTACCAAATTATCCCATTTATCTTTGTAATAAAAGTCTTCTCACTAATAACCAATGGCCCAATGTAATATTCCTCCTGGGAACTTTTACTAATGACCTTACAGTTAATTTAAGAGTTAAGATACTTGTACAATGATATAATAAAAATTGTGTCACTAGAGGAAGGTCCAGAACTATGTCCAGGGATGGTCAACCCAAGGTGCTTGCATCACTTACTTGATATACTTTATCAATTCACCACCATGGACAGCTCCTACTTTAATTTCTTTCTCTTCTTTGCATATCCCTTTTCCTTCTCTACATCTACCCAATAGTGCCCATGGTAATTTCTAAGCCTTGCTGGTGACTCTCATGGATTTACTTATCCAGTGATAGCCTGGTTCTAAGATCTATTTAGATCATAAATTTTATTATCCAAACCTAATGATTATATACAACCCTTAAGCCAATTTACAAGGTGGGATAACCAGTAGAGAGATCCTTTTTCCTTTTGAAGGGACTCTGACCAATTGATTCACTTGAATGCCTAGGTCAGGATGATTGCAAATGGTTTTGATGAAGTTTGACTTGACTAGCTGCCCAAGGCAAGTGATTAATGCTGAACCAATCTTATTACCTTTGTGCAAACTCCAGTGGTGGCATCGCAAAGTGTGAGGATAGATACATTCTGGGCTCGGTTCAGCCAGTTCACTGCTACTTTGGTACTTGTTGCCCACTTCACCATAGTTATATAATAGTCCCTGAAAGCATAAAAAATTTCAGAGTTAATGATAACTAATGCATCCATTGCTGTATAGAAAATAATCACATTGTAGCTTTGGCCAGCAGGTCTAGTAACTAGAGAGTGATACTGACCCTCAGGTGTAATATACTTGTTGCAGTATTAAACACATTTATTACTTTATTGCTTTAATGAGTGATTGAACCATTTTTATGTCTGAAAATATCTTTAACTTGTTGATGTGATGTTCTTTAGAGTTGGCCAGAGATAACAAATGCATGTTGTAAGAAGGAAGCAAAAATGCAAATTCCTTCAAGTTTTCTGAAAACAGCCCAACTGGAAAGGGGGACAAGTTAATAAACTTTTTGAGCAAAATGCTTCTACTTGATTTGTTCTGCTCACTTGGTTTTCCTATCAATGGCACTGAACGTACTTGATCAGAGCCTTGGTATTGATAAGTAGTGAGAAAAGTGAAAGGGAGGTCAGATAGCACAAGAGATCAGACCATGATTAGAGGAAAGTCAGGCTTGAATATTATGATAGACTATTTTAAACATGAAAAACCATTTTTTGAAAGTTTCTAAAAAAACCCAAAAATAAAGTTTCTAGACTAAGGGAGCCCTGTTCTCCTCTCCCTTCTTAGCACCAGCTTTGGAGAGAATGCAAATCAATCATATAAGCATTTTTTTGGCACCTAATCTGTGTCAGGCACTATCCTGGGTGCTGGGAGTGAAAAGGCGAAATAATTCTTTTCTCTCAAGAGCTTATATTCTATGGGACAAAAACAAAAGGAACACAGAAAAACAATGTGCATTATACACAAAGCAAATGGCAGATAATTTAGTTGTGAAATGCTGGTGAATGGGAGAATCAGAAGAGGCTTCATATAGGAGGTGGCACTTTTAAGGAGACAAAGGATCCCAAAGGGGCACAGGTGAGGAGGAAGCCCATTCTAAGTACAGGGGGTAGAGTAAAGGTCATCTTTTGTTTCCTTTGCTTTCCAGTTGGTGAACAATGCTGGAAGGACTAAGGATGCCAGAAGTAACTATCACAATCACACTCAGAGTTCACAGAAGAACATTTACATTTGAAGCTGAGAATTCTGAGAAGAAAAATGAGGAAGATAACTATCTGGAAGAGACCTAAATGTAGAGAGAAAAGAGAGCGGAGGTTCTGTTTGTGATGGGACTTCAAGGTAAATAATAATGGTCCTGGGTATGATAATAAATAAATATATATTAACAGGGCTTTGGCACATACCCAGGTGACCTAAGATAGAGGCACCCATGGTGAAGGGTGAGGCCAGGGACTTGCTTCTGGGAGAAGGCATCCTGTATTTGCCTACCGTGTGATAGTGAACATCCTCTTTTCACTGCCCTCATCTTTAAAGCTACCTTCCTTCTCTTGTTCCAGTGGCATCCAGAGGCGAAGAGTTTATTTATTCACAGCATGGACATTATACACTAAACTGGGTATGGGCAGGCCTACCTTTCCTTTCCCCTCAATTCCTCTGTCTCTGAGAAACTACTTTGGGGTTTTGCTTCCATCTGTTTTCACATTTTAGTTTGAGTTACAGGAAGTAGGATCCTGGACCTGGAAGTTTGAACAATGTGGACTGGATGGTGCAATTAGCTTAGCACATAAACCTGGAGAATTCAGAGTCCAGGGATACAAGCCCAGGAGTCTTTTAACTTGGAACTTGGAGGGACTAATACTATATAAGAACTGAGCTAAATCGTCAACTTAATCCTCCTTCCCTAGTCAGAGAATGAGATGTTTTAAGGGGGTAAAGGGGGAAATATGTTCCACAGGTATTGTGGAGGAATATTTTTATGTTTGTGCTACACCTTTGAAGTAAACATTTCATAGTAAAAGCTAATCTTGTTAGTACTTGTATGAATGATTTTTACTCACAAAAATGGGAACTTGCACAGTCAGGACCCTAAGCCCCTGAAAATACCTGTTAACAATCTTGGAGAATTACCAGAGTAATTCTCTAATTAAGGTACATAAAACATGCCTGGGGGATGGATGAGAACGGACAATAAGAAGGGAAAATCAAGCACAGTCATATGTTTGTGTTATTTAACCTTATTCTATAATTGTTGCAACCTTTGATTGTAAGACAGGTTAGGTTCATTTCATAGAATTTGCTCCCCAGGACTTAGACTCCCTGGGACCCCAGGGACTATTACGATTCAGTTTCCAGAGCTAAAATAGACCACAATTACCATTCACATTGTTTGTTTTCTATCTAATTTTCTCCCTTCTACCTTAAGCAAATGCTTTTTAAATAAATTAGTTTTCTGGTCAGTTACTTGTAGTTCATGGTGAAAAAAATTCTGTTTTTTTTCAAAGTTAGTTTTTGTAAGGTTTGTTATGCCTTATCTATGCTTTGTGTTTTCCCTTGTCCCTTTGTCTTCCCTGACACCCCTTCCCCATTAAGGAATCTTCTGGACTAGGAACTTCTGTGTCCCCCAAAACTTGGCTGATTGGAGCCCTGCTGGATGTGATATGAGAGGTGAAAAGTCTAAAAACACACAGGCCTAAGAGTCTGTTGTGGGCTAAGATACTGGTAGAACCTGGGAGGTATGAGTTAACACTTCACATTTCTATAATCCCATTTGGGGCTGTTGTGAGCAAAGGAGTTATGGTGTAGACCAAGGGCAGTTAGAGTTAACTTTGCCCTGAGGTAGCTTGATTGGGAATTCACTTGAGGGCCCTTTAGGCAGAAGAATATAAAAGTGTCATTCAGGACTTTGTCAGGGAGCTCCTGACATCCCAGGTAATGTCCCTGACAACTTATTTTAACTTCTGTGCTGGTGGCTTTTACTTGCCTGATCAACTTTTAGTCACCTTGAAGACTGCTTTTACCTGGGGCTATTTGACATTTTTTTTTTTTACTACAAGAGATATTTGTACTTTTTGTTTGTTTGTTTGTTTTGAATCATTAGTCTTTGAGTGAATCACTGCACCACATTCAGAACTACAGACTTAGACAACCAACCCCTTAGCCTTTCTTTAAATGACCTGGCTCTTCCTTCAGCACTCCTGAACTATCCAAATGCATGGATTGAAGATGCATCTAGAAGTCCTCATTCACTGAACTCTGGAGAACCCGGTGTAATGATGTGCCAAGTCCTAGGGGCAGCTTCTCGCAACATATTTGGATCTTCTTCATCTTGCCTTGGCCTGAACACCTTCATATGCCTAAGGCTCTCTAGCAACATCTCTGGCTGTTTTTCTTCCTTCCCTACCTCACTTTGCAGCTGTTGGCTAATGCCTAGTTCTGGAGGTACCATCTGCTTCTCCTGTTAAGGAGATTGATGAGGCCCTAATATCCTTCCCTTGTTTTTCCTACCTTCCCTCTGTATGTTCCCTTGGGTCTCACCAGTTAAACTTTAAAGTCTCAGATTAAAGGGTTTTCAGCATTGACTGCTTCTTCTAGTTCTTTAAGGCACATCTCACTTTGAAGTCCCAGAAACCAATCCCTTCAGCCACTGTTGATGATTGTATAGGATCACTTATTTAAAAGGAGATAAGTTTAGTGAAAACAATGAATAAGAAATTATCAGGAACTATTTCATCAATTTACATAAAACTGAAAATTTAAATGAAATGTATGTTTATTTACAAAAAAATAAATTGTCCAGATTAACAGAATAAGAAATACAGTATTAAGATACTTTAAATAGAAGTTTAGATATTTAGTATTTAGATAATAGAGTGAAATGATCTTGAGGTCTAGTTTCCGGTATGCAACTAAACAGCTATCTGACCTTGTATAAATCTCTTTCTTTCTCTGAGTATCAGATTCCTCATCTGTTAAATTTGCGATGGGGAGTAGGAGAGATTTTGTTTGTTTAAACTGTGCACAAGGATATTTGTGGAAAATATGAAATATGACAATTCAATTTCTAAAATATATATATTAAAAACTCACAAAGGGAACTCCCAATTTATAATGGATAAATGATCAAAAGAATTGTATTAATATTTTTCAAAGGAAGAAACAAATATTACTTGAAGGAATGCTCAATATTGCTAATAAAGAGATACAAAGTAAAACAATTTTGAGGTACAAGATACCCATGAAATTAAAAAAATTAATTAGAATGAAAATAAACGCTAAGAGGATTGTGTAGAAACAGGAATACTCATTCATTGCTGGTGGAATTGCAAACTTGTGACATCCTTTTCTAAAAGAATCTGGCAGTGAGTAGTAAAAGTTACAAAAGTAATTCTTCTTTGGCCCAATAATTTTATCTTTGGGAATATACCATAAAAGTGTTAAGAAAAACAACAAAAGAGAGTTTTATGTACAAAGAATTTAACAGCAGCATTATTTGTAATTGCAAAATGCTAGAGGCAGCTGAAATTTCCAATAATAGAGAAATGGTCAAATAAATTGTGGTACATTAATGTAGTGGAATACTAGAATGCAAATAAGACTAAGAAGTAGAGAAATATAAAGAAATCTAGAATGAATGTTATAAAATAATGCAAAGCAAAAAAACCCCCATAAAAATAAGAATCAGGAGAACAAAGTACAAGTCATATAAGAACAACCTTTTAAAAGGAAAAATGAATGAGAAGTAAAGGACAAAGAAGCTTGATGGAGATTTGAAACATCAATTAATCAACATAACAGCCTCAAAAGCTGGAACAAACAAAAGGCATTTTAAGTGTTTCTTATGTGCAGAGCATTATGCTTGGCCTGGGATATACAAATATTAAAGGAATAGCCAGAAATCATACACCAAAAGTCATTTATATGTAAATAGACACTAAGCAAGATCAATTAGTTGCGGTGATGCTTAATAATGCATTATTTAAAAGAGGCACACTCTGGTTTTAACTTTCATACAATCTTATAAGACTGAGTATGAGCTCCTATTTCCTTTGTAATTTTCTTTCCCAGATTTTTGCATCCAAACGTTATTATTGTAGCTTATAGTATATACTGCATACTTTGTGCCAGCCGTGGTGCCAAGCACTTTACAAATGTTATCTCATCTGTCCCTCCTAACAATCTTGGAAGGTAAGGGTTATTATTATTATTATTACTATCTTCATTTTAAAGATGAGGAAACAGAGGTTAAGTGATTTGCCTGTGTCACATGACTAAGACGTGTCTGAGGCTAAATTTAAATTCATGTCTTCCTAATCCCAAATCCAGGGATCTCTCCACCCTAAAAGCTAGCTCCAAAGCAAAGAAGGCCTGGGTCTGACCTGCTTATTGATACCTGTTCACTGTAGGACCCTAAGCAAGTGATTTTTTTCTTCAGCTTGGAGTTAATTAAGTCAAAGAAATCTCAGTTCTAGTTTCTATCTATAATAATAGTAATAATAAAAATATAAATCAAATAATAAATGGTATTTGCGTAGTGTTTTAAATTTTAAAGCTCCTGCTTTATAAAACGGAATATAATTTTATCTTTTCAACAATCCTGGGAGGTAGGGGCTATTGCTGTCTTTATTTTACAGATGAAGAAACTGAGGCAAACAGAACTTAAGGAAACTGAAGCAGGGTGAGATTGAGGGACTTGCTCAGGGCCACAGAACTAGTAAGTATCTGAGATAGGATTTGAACTCAGATCTTCCTGACTCTAGCTTTAGAACTCAATCCACTGTGCCATTTAGCTGCCTAAGTTGTTATTTATTTATCTCTTCCTGGGTTCATAAGAGGCAAACACTAACTTCTGAGGATATTGTGAAAGTCAACAGTCAGTGAGCTATGACACTCCTGCAAAGGGGGGGTTTGATGCCCCTACCCAAAACAGGGAACTGAGGCTAACCCAGTGCTGTTCTTTTGTTTGTTTAGAAAGATCAATATAGAATATTTATGCTTTGTCTTCTGGCTGTAGAAAAATATTATTTCAAGATCTAATAGGGTGGCTTGCCAAGCTATGTTGGCAATGATTATTCTTTCAATAAATAGATATATAGATGTTTGTGACCTTGAGGGAAAAAATAACAAAAGAAGGAAATAGATCATCTTTACAGACTGCTTTTTAAAATCTATTTCTGTCATTTCTTAATTAGGTATGCAGCACTTCACAGGCCTTAGAGGTAAAGAAAATACTGGCAGGTGTGAGCATGGGGTCCAAATTTAGATCCAGTTTGTAAATACAAACCCACGTCAAGATCAAAGCTAGTTCAAAATTCAGCCCAGCCTAGAGCTCTGGGAAGGATGTCCCTAACTGAACCCCAGAGCTTCAAGTACAAAGACAGGAGGAGATCATCTTGGAACAAGATTAGAGAAAACATGGGGTGGGGGAGGGAAGGGGAAAAGCTGATAGGACAGGTGGGAAATACTAAACGTAGGAATCAGCTTGAGAAAACTCTGGAGAGAGTTTGTGATAGAACACGTCAACCACTCTCCCCTTCCTCCTCACTAAGCACCCACTCGCCCCAAGCCACTATGGGGCTTAGCAGTAGGAAGCTACGCCTTTTTCCATTTATTGGAAACATCCATTCAGAATGGCTCTTTAATAGTTTTTTTTTTAATGATGTCTTTTTGTCTGAATGACCCTCATGGAAACCAAACAACGTGAAATGGACAATATTTCTCTCCCTGAGGGCAGGCATTGTCTCACTATATATATGTAGATGCTTAAGAAATGCTTATTGATTAACTGATATTTCCTGGCCCCAATATTCCAATCTTCATGTAAGAGGTTCTAAGAGAAATCAGTGGATCGATTCTTGTCTCCTCAGTAATAAAGTGCTTATGAATACCTTGTGAACAAACCCATTCAGGAAAAACCTCACCACTGTTTGCTTTTTTATGGAGGGTGTGTAAAAGGGCGTAAGCAGTGCCCATTAACAACATTTTTATGGCCATCATAACCATTTTATTGTCTCTGTTTAAAGTGCTTGGCTGTGAAACATGAAACTGCAGCCGTAGGCCCTTTTCATTTCATTATGGTATCGGCAAGGACATCATTCTGGGTAGGTCTGGTGTCTTTCACAGTCACCAGAAAGTGGCTCCCCATAGTAGGCCCTTCATAAAGTTTGTTGTGTTGCCTGCCTCACTGTTTCGCCTAAGGCTACCCCTAACTCACAAGGATATCCCAAACATGCAGTTGATATGCTCAGGAAAGGCAGGAGAGCAGGTAAGGAGTATTTATACCTTTGAGAAAAGGCAAATTAAGCTAAGTTTAGATGCCTTGATATTGATGAAAAGGGTTAAAATGAATTCAGATATTTCTTAAAGTTAATTGAAACAACCTGAAATTTGCAGAGTTCCAATTCCACCGGTCCTCTTTTGTCTCAGATTACAAGGGCTATGCTTCAAAATGATAAACTTGTGGTTATTCCTCAGATTAATCCTTTTGAGCTTTAATAATCCTATTAAGGCCAATATGTACTTTGAAAATCTCCTAATAAACAATTTGAAATAATGATATATAGATACATTTGCTTATAATTGTGTCTAATATTTCATATAACCAAAGTGAAGAGGAAAAAAAATACGGGACATGTTAAACTAGCAAGTCCAACAATCTATTCCAACACTGTCCTCTACTCAGCTATAAAAGTGATCTTCCCAAAGCGTAGGTTTGGACCTTGTCACATCCCCTTAATAAACTCTAGTGACTCCTTGTTACCTCTGTGACCAAATATATAATCCTCTGTCTAACTTTTAATGCCCTTTGTCTTTTGGCCCCTTCCTACTTCTCCAATCTTTCTATACTCCAAAGGTAGCTAGATAGAGCAATGAATATACCATTGGGCTAGTAGTCAGGAAGACCTGAGTTCAAATCTGACCTGAGATACTTACTAATTGTGTGACCCTGGTCAAGTCACTTAACCTCTGTTTCCTCAGTTGTAAAGTGGGGAAAAAAATAACACTTATCTCCCAGGGTTGTTATAAGAATCAAATGAAATATCTGTAAAGTGCTCAGCATAGAGCCCAGCAGACAGCAGGCACTGATTTAATGCTTATTCCTTTTGTCCTTTTCTTTGTGTACTCTATGATCCAATGACAATGGCCTCCTTCATGTTCGTAGAACAAGATGCTATTTCCAGATTCTGCCTTTTTATTGTCTCCTCTCTCCCTCACTCTCACAATGCCCTGGATACTCTCTCCTTCTCTTCTCTTGCTTAATTGTTTCAGTCATGTCCCACTCCTCATTTGGGGTTTTCTTGGTGAAGATACTGGAGTGGTTTGCCATTTCCTTCTCCAGTCCATTTTAACAGAGGAGGGAACTGAGGCAAACTGTACTAAGTGACTTGCCCAGGGTCCCAGAGGTAGGAAATGTCTGAGGCAAGATTTAAACCTGGGAGGATGAGTCTTCCTGACTCAACACTGTGCCACCTAGCTCCCCAAGCTTCCTGGAAACTCACCTAGATTTTCATCTTTTGCAGGAAGCCTTTCCCAGGCTCCCTTAATGCTAGCGCCTTCCCTATGAGATTACCTCTAATTTGCCCTAGGTGTATCTCGTTGGCACATAGCTGTTCATACGCTGTCTCCAGGAGAAGGGGAATTTCTCAAGGGCAGGGACTTTTTGCCCTTCTGTCTAAACTCTTAGCATACTTTCTGCACACAAGAAGCATTTAATAAATGCATAGGATTGCTAAATTATTACCACAATCATTATTAGATATTATAGATATTATTACAAATAGATATTATTACAAATATCTCTGTAAAGGGGTGGAGGTTACAGTCTCATGTTTTCTTTGGGGACCACATAAATCAGGAGTATCTGGCACACGCACACACAAACTGAAAGGAAATGGGAATATTGTAAGAATGGTAGGGAAGAGAAGATGTAGGGTTAAAGAATCCTGGGGCAGGTAGAGAAAGACGGAGAAGAACTAATGGCTGGGAACAGGCTGCCCTGGCATCCTGTTTGTCTGAATGCATGCAGACAAGAAGCATTCTCAGAACAGTCTTCAGTCTTAATGTCTGGCAGGTTCCTGCGCCAAACAAGCAGGGTCACTCAGTACAGCTGAAGCTGTGTATGTTAATTCAGCTCTCTGGAATGGGGGACAAAATATGCTACTCTTATTTAGTAGGGACAGGAGATGAGACCAGGCCTGCATCCCAGGAGCCAGCTGCAGAGCTGAGAGTCTTGGGAAATCGGTAGTGAGAAGGCTTGATGCTTTATTTAATTCCTTGTTATTGACCTTGCAGTCTGCCTTAAGACAATGTCCTTAGCTTCATTATGATGTCATATGATTTATTCTGCTTCAGCCAAGGGAGATTCATTGGGAATGAGCTATGGATTAAGATGGACAGTTGATCCATGAGTATCTTGGACCTGGATGGGGAGAGGAGACAGAGGAGAGAGGGGAATGGAGAGGGGAAGAAGGGGAAAGGGAAAGGAAAGAGAAGAAGAAAGAGGGGGAGAGGAGGGCAGGAAGGAGAAGGAAGTACAGAGAAGGGGGAGGGAGAGAGATATGAGAACAGACAGAGAGAGAGAAAAAGATAGAAAGAGAGAGAGAAAAGCAGAGAGAGGGAGAAAGAGGCAGAAGGACAGAAGGAGGGACAGATAGAGACAGAAATAGTGAGAGACAGAAAGACATGCAGACACAGATAGAGACCTAGACAGAGACAGAATATGAATGTGTGTGTGTGTGTGTGTGTGTGTGTTATATTGCAGGAGGAATGAGAAAGGGAATCTAAGCTAGACATGAGGCAAAACTGGATTTAAAGAGACATGGTCAATGAAATTGAGGAGCCAGGAAACACTGTCTCAGATAGAAACAAAAGGTATTCATATACCAAGACAAACGCTGAGCAATACCTTCATTAAATATCCTGTAATTGTGCTTAGAAATGTTTGTTGAAGGAGTGCTTGAACAAATGATCAGTGAGAATCATTAGCACTGGTCATAAAAAAAGAAGAAAGCACAGTGTCTCCCACAGAGCACTAGTGAGGGTGAGGAAAGATTGGGGTTTGGTTTGGAGTCAGGGTGTCCAATTGGGATAGCATCAATCCAACTGTCCTGAGGACATGCTTCCAAATGGTCACACCCTCAGCCTCTCTCTCCCCCATCTCATCTTCCCAAAAGCAGCCAGTCCTTTAGCAATAGAAAGTCCTTTAGCAGTATGAAATCCTACCCACTTAGCAATTGTGACTCTCAGGGGAATCATTTATTGTAATAGACTAGGGGCCACAGAAAGGCACCTGTTGGGTTTTGTTTTATCTCCTTCTTGTTCTATTTCTAATAAAGTTGCTTCTGGTAGAATGTGGACAGTAAGCTGGCGGGGCAGAGTTGGAACATCAAGATTCTCCCAGGATTCCAGGGTAGATGCTCCAAGGCAGAAAGCAGAAAACATACACTCCAAAGGATTTTCAAGGAGAGTTAACATGAGTTAGGAAAATACACCTTTATTGATCCTTTTTCCTTTTTTCCCCCCTGAGGGATGGGAAAGGAAAGAGAAAATGAAAAAGGTCTGATTTTGTGTGTGTGTGTGTGCGTGCGTGCGTGTGTGTGTGTGTGTGTGTGTGTGTGTGAAAAGACCCTCTTTCCCTTTAGAACTGTATATTTGAGGGCAAAGGAGTCTATCTGCAGGGCCTAGAGAGCTTGTTAACAGAAAACAAAAAATATTTCCTGTTTTTGATAGTATTCAGAGCTGATTATATAGTTTTACCAGGGAGAAAGCTCTGACAGCAACAGTGAAGGCCAGGACACAAGAGAAGTCCTTGCAAAGCCCATATACAGATTTAAAGAAATCACAGAAAAACAGACTCTCAGAGAGCCCCTAATCAAATTCATCCCTGAACAAAGAAATCTTCTACAATTGTTATCCCTTCCACATCACAACTTTCCCCACCATGATTTCAATATATCATGGGTCAGCATAAAAATTAAATGGGAATATTTTGGGAGTTTTACAGAAGCTGCAGTGACACGTGAAGGCCAGCAGATGACACAGAAGAAGTTTAGAAATTCAGAAATGCATCACATATTAGTATTGTACAGTATGAACCCGAATTTTACAATAAGGTACTATAAACCCCCCTTAAATATCCCATAAAATAAAAAGGAAAAAAATTCAGAATACTTTAATAAGAAAGTAGAGCCAAAAAAGTTTTATGCAGATTTTCCAGATCACGAGGGTGCTGTGTTACTAATCCCAGCGATGTGTAAGCAATAATGGTATGCCTAACAAAAAGTCATCCAGCCTTGACTTGAAGCCCTTTAGTGTGAAAGAACTCATTGCTTCCAGCCCATTTCATTTTAGACTGCTCTAATTATTAGAGTTTTCTTCACATCAAGTCTAAAGCTTCCCATGTTCAACTTCTACCCAGTGCTTCAGGCTTTATTCTCTGGAGCCAAGGAGAACAGGTCAAATCTCTCTTCCACACAACAGCCTTTCAAATACTTGTGGAGAGTGATTACATTCTTTTTAGGTCTTTTATCCTCTACACTGAACACCTCCGGTTCCTTTGACCCACTTGCATATTTGATGTGCTAGGCTCTTCCTCTTCCTATCAGGATCCCCATGCCAAGACCACTTCTCTCTTTTTACTCCTCTTTTTACTATTAGCAGACACCCTGTTTTCCAGAGCCAAGGTCCAGAAAGCAGGCTATGCCCTGAGTTTGGCTTAACAACAATCCTTTGCGCTCACCCTCTGGATGATCTTAGTCACAGCAAAATCCCAGAATTGTTTCTGATCATGAGGCTCTGCTATGAACCAAACCTGCCTCTTTGTTGCTGTTATCCCTCACTGTCAGGGCTACAGCTCACAGAATAGCCATTGGTCTGGGTATTGAGATTTGTCCACCCTCAGCTGGGCCTCCTACTCCCCTCCCCTCTGTATGTGTCTAATTTCCTTCCTCCAACGAGATAAAGTTTTTTGCTTATAACCACTGTTAGTTCTTTGGTTCCATTTTATTTTGTTGTATTTTATTTTTGGAGTTAATTATGATTGTGATAATCTTTGTGAGCTCTCTGGATTTTTTAGATTTAATAGCAGTTCTATGGTTGCTGTAGCACTCTGGTAATTTATTTTGTTTTTCAGAGCTAGCAGTCGGAGTGCTATTTCTACAAGCTCTCTGGAGGGTCATTGTGGTTTTGTGTTTAGAGTTCGCAGGCAGCTGCATGACCTCTCTGACTCTTTGGTCATTTGGTCAGGTTGGACAGTCCCCAAGCACTTTGATGCCATCTTGGTGCCTCTGTACTGGCCTTTCTACATACCTGGCAATGCTCTTTCCTCAAATCAACCTCACAGATTTTGTTACTGCTTTCCTTTTTTCTTCCATTTAATAGTACTTTATTTTTTTCCAATTACATGCAAAGATAATCAACATTCAATTTTGTAAGACTTTGAGTTTCAATTTTTTTCTCCCTCTCATATTCCCTTACCTCTCCCCAAGATGTCAAGCAATCCAATACAGGCTACACATGTACAATCACATTAAATATATTTCCACACTAGTCATATTGCCAATCTGACTTCAAAACTTAGGTGAAAGAGCATTTTCTACAAAAAACCTTTCTTGATCTCCTCAACTGCAAGTTTCTTTCCTAAACACCTTATATTAACACCTTATTGGGTATACTCTATATGGCCTTACATATGTACATGTTACCTCTCTTGACAGAATGCAAATTCCCAGGGAGCAGAAGCTGTTTCTTTATTTTTTATTTTGACTTGGTATATACTGTCCCTGGCACATAGTAGGCACTCAATAAAGGTGTATTAACTTATTAGCTGTATTTGTTGCCCTTTGGACATTCTCTGGTATGTCACTGGCCTCTCTAGAATGTGGCATTCATTCTAAATGACCATCAACACTCCAGATGTGGCCTGGTCAGGGCAGAGGAGAGTGATACTAGCACTTCTCTTAGAGGGAGGCACCATGTTTTCTAATGCAGCCTAAGATTTCATTAGCTATATTGGCTATTACGGCACAGTGTTGTCTCATATTGAACAGTAAGCTCACTAAAATTGCCCCATTTTTTCAGACAAATGGCCACCTAGCAACAACACCTCTTTGTTAACTGTTGAAACTGTTTAGTCCTTTCCATCCTGACTTCAAGATTTACATTTTGTTTTTGGTCCAAACCTGTGACTTCACTTGTTGAGAACACCTGGTGTGAAAATTCCCTTAATCCATGCAGATCAGCAACTTTTTGACTGAGAGGTGAAGTGATTTTTGCCATAGTTACATAGCTAGTATATGTCAGGGACAAGACTTGAATCCAGGTGTTCTTGACTCTGGACAGCCCTTCATCTACTACTCCATGTGGCCTCTCAAGACTGCTTATTAAATTTCATCTTAGATTTGATGCCTATTAAATTAGATTTTTCCCTATTAAAGTTTATTGTAGATTTGGTCAAATGTGAATCTTGACAAAATAAGATCTTTTAAGATCCTGTCATCCACTGGGTAAGCTATTTTCAAACTTTTAAACTTTAAACTTTTGTATCATTTGAAAATTTGATTATTGTGCTATTTAAGGCTTTTTCTGAGCCACTGGTAAAGACGTAAACTAGTAGATATCATGGAGGCACTTCACTCAAATCCTCCTTCATGGGTGACCCTGAACCACTAATGACTGCTTTCAGAAGTCTGTGGGGTAGGATCCAGAAGAGATTGGTTCCCCAAGGAAGTAAAAATAAAAATGGATCCAGAGGGAAGAATAGAATTTGGATTAGAACAAAGGATGGGTAGAAGAAGGTATTTTGAAAAACACAATTCTTACATAAAAAAGATGGTATCCAAATACCATAGAGTGAGAAGAATTCATGGATGAGGAAATGGGATTTTTCTAAAGCAGTTTAGTTATGTACTACTTTCACTCTCATTCATTCAACTAATATGTTCAACCTGGGGACTTAGGTGTGATACCAATCTATGACAAATATGCTGCTGTTCCTGCCTTCGTCAATCAATCAAGAGACATTTTTTTTGCCTATTATGTATCAGGCCGGGGATGAAAATGTAAAAGTTGGACAATCTCTGCCCTCAAGGAGAAGAGGTTTATGGAGTTTACTACTAGGAGGAATGATGAGTCATGTACACAGTGTAAAACTGAGCCCAATTGGGTGATGAAGTGATTTCATATAGTCCCATGAGGGACAGAGAAATGGTCACACAATGACTTTTCCTGGAGAATGGTCTATCAGTTTTAATGAGTTCATTTGTTTGCTATAAAATGCATATAAAGTACTGCCTCACTAGTATTAAGTTGCCTTGTCATTTCTTGGGACTCCAAGGTCTAACAAAGGTTCTTACTAATGTGTTAGAAAAAACAGCAAATGGAACAAAAGATATGTGATATCTGTGATATAAAAAGCCAGTGATATGAACAGTCAGAAATTACCTCTACCTTTCTCAAGTTATTCCACAGTCTCTTTCCCCTCCCACCAACACATCCTTTATACTCTTGTCAGATTTATCTTCTATTGGCACAAATCTGATAATTTTATTTGTCTACTCAAAATCCTTCAAAGATTTCTAATTGCCTCCTGTACAAACTTCTTTCTCTTGTAAATATCAACTATTTCTATGATTTCAATTATTGCCATTATGCAGCCAGCTGCTAAGACTATGTACGCCCAGCCCTGAACTCTAATCACAAGTTCCAGTTTCACATTTGCAACTGTGCTTGTTGGATGTCTTTGCCTCAAGGTCTTATAGGTACATCAAAGTCAAAATTGAACTCATCGTTTCCTTTCCAAAATGTAGCCCTGGCACTAAGGATATTTAGGAATAATGGTAACATAGTAGAAATCTACTCCCTCTACTACAATTGTCAGTTTTTCCCCCGGATATCAATAACAGTGCAGGCTTTGAGAGCAAAGGTCTTTAATTGCATAGAAATGTCAGAGGCAAATTCATCCCCACAAAAGGGAAAGGTGATGTGAATTGAGGGCAAATTGTTGCTTGAAGTACATTATCAAAAATTTAATTTCCTCAGTGGAAGATAATATGTTATACTTTTTATCCAGCCCAGAACTTGGGTAGAAACAGATGAGGTGGGAGAAAGAAGAGAGGATTTGCGAGTAGTGATGGCGGCAAAGTTCTCACTACCACTCCTACCCTTACCTCATTCAGCAGACCATAGAACTATACATTATATGTACCAGTGTAATTTCATTTCAATAGAGGTGAAGTAGAAAACAATGTCATATAGAAAGAGATCTCCTCTCTTACACTTGCTAGCTTGAATTTCCACTACTGGAAGAAAATTTCTTCTGAACAGAATCACCAGGGGCCAACAACCCAAGGCACAAAACGGCATATGAAACAAATGTTGCTTCGCCTTACAAATTGGCAGCAATTTACATGTTAAATGATTTAAGGAATACCAAGAAGTTCAAGATCCTCCCTAATCTTGTACAATATCTCAAATTTCTCTGTTTATGCATTGAGCATTAATTAAGCACCTGCTATATTAGGCTACAGGTACACAGTTTAGATAAGGCATGATGTCTGTCTGACCTTATGGAGCTTGCAGTTTAGTAAAGGGAAGACTCAAACAAATGGAACTAGAGTACACAATATTACATAAGAAGTACATTAGAGAATTTAAAAAAAATCTTGAGAAGGAAATCATTGCTCAGTGGTAGAATCAGGGAAGCCTTTAGAGAGGCAGTGTCACCGAAGCTTTAAAGGACAGGACTATTTAATAAGTAAAGAAGAAAGAGAGGGATATTCTAGGCATAGGAAATGACACAAATGCTTTGCTTATATTTTTATCCCCAGAGCTTATTAAAGTGCCTGGCACATAGAAAGTACTTAATTAATGTTTCCTCTCTGTCTGATTGTCTGTTTATCTATTGATCTGCAAAGGAAGAACTGTTAAAGAGCACAGGGTTTGTTTGGAAGAACAGTGGGTAGACCAGTCTGACTGGGGCATAAATTTACTGGAAGTGAATAGGAAGACTCAATCTAGAAAGTGACAGTGGTGCCAGATTGTAGAGATCTTTGAAAGTCAAGTTAAAACTTTTAAGCTTCTAGCACTCCTTTGGGGATAGCTATTGACCTATAAGACATCCTCTAGAAAAAAAAATTTTTTTTTGAGGGAGAGGCAGGGCAATTGGGGTTAAATGGCTTGCCCAAGGTCACATGGCTAGTAAATGTTAAGTGTCTGAGGCCAGATTTGAAGTCAGATCTTCCTGACTCCAGGGCCAGTGCTCTATTCACTGCACCAGCTAGCTGCCCCCTAGAAACTGTTTTTAAAATGAATCTGGATCATCCTTCATAAAACTGCTCAAGTGAGTTTAGGCAGTGATCGGTCCCTTTAATCCCTTAGAAATTAAAGGTCATCAAGTTAATTTGCTATTTTTAGGAAAACCTAAGTGTAGTGCGGAGGCAACTAACCTGTGACCCAAATGGGGCATTACTAATGCATTTTAGTTGTGACACTGAGAGCATCTAGCAGTTGTTTCATCGTGTCTGACTCTTCCTGACCCTTTGGGGGTTTCTTGGCAAAGATACTGGAGTGCTTTGCCATTTCCTTCCTCCAGCTCTTTTTTTTACAGATGATGAAAGTGAGGCAAACAAGGTTAAGTGATTTGCCCAGAGTCACATAGCTAGTAAGTATCTGAGGTCAAATTTGAACTCAAGATTTCCTGACTCCCGGCTTAGTACGCTATTCATTGTACTTCCTAGCTGCCCAATGTGGCAGTAGGGTATAAACATGATGTTACAGTTGCTGCTTTAAAAATTATTAGTGTTTAACAGGGAGCACTATTTCAGAATTCTTCTTCCCATCCAACTGTAGCTTTGGTTGAGCTTTATAATAATCAAAACATAATAAAAGGATAATAGAAAATCTAATTTACAGTAATGGTTTTGACTCTCAGCTCCATTCTCATCCTGTCATATATGTATCCCACCAATATTTTAGCAGTTCACAAAACAGCTAAAATGATTTCCATTTCTTCTTAGCCCCTCTCTAACAGAGAGGCTGATGGTGAAATGACCAAGTTGGAGACAGCTTTAAATGAGAAAGAAGCAGCAAAGTGTTGGATGATAGGCTGTGAAAGCAAAAATGTTTAGCCCGGCTATCATTAATAAATCGAATAATACGTATGTGCTGAACACATACTATAGTCTTAGAATTGATTGCATGATGAATTGGTATACAGTACTTTGCAGGTAATGTGGGAGTGTAGACTATATTATCTTTTTTATAATGTTGTGATTGACTTTGATCTTTTTTCCTTTTCTTCCTCTTTCTTTTAAAAAAATCTTTATTATATAGGATAAATCTTTGGGAGGGGAGAGGATAAAGGATGCTAAAACAAAAAATGTTAATATAATTTATTTCTAAAAATCAGTGTAAGGCCTGGTTCTTGCCTTTAAGGGATACATGATCTAGTGTGGTGATTCAAAACTAATGAGCATGAACCCATATGAGAACAATGCATATATAAAATTAGGCATCTCACTGTGTGATGCAGAAAATAAATGCTATATAAGTTGCATATAAAAGATGGTTGCAGTAATAAGAGAAGGCTGAATGAAGGGATCATAATCTATGTAAAATATGACATGTTGCTGTTGTCTTTTTGCTTATAACTTATTTATATATTTTGAGTTAATATCCATTAGGGCTATTGTCTACACTTTTCTTTCTCTGTTTTGATGCTCCCTGGTTTAGGTATGAAGATCCTATTTGTATCATAGAAAGAACTTATTTATTTGCATAATAGAAGGTACTATTTCCTTTCCTATTTTTTGCAAACGTTTTATGTAATACTGAAATTAATTATATGGCAATAAAGCCAGCAATTTAAATGAAATGGATGGATATTTATAAAACTATAGTATGCCAAGATTAACAGAAAATAGGGAATTTAACCCAGTCTCAGAAAAAGAAATGGAACAAACCCCAAATAAAATCCTTTCTCCACCCCACCCCAAATGAGGACCAGATGGGATTTACAAGTGAATTGAATTAAACATCATGAAGGTATAATCTGAACTGAGCTATGAAAAATGGATAGGACTTAGAAAGGTTGAGAGAAGAAGGTGATTTTCAGTGATTTAAAGAACAGAAGTAAAGGGAATATGCACAGTGAGTTTGTGGGACACTATATCCAGCCTTACTACAACATGCTGGGGAGTGGGAGTTCCACCTTAAAGAGGAAGCTCCTTAGGGCAACCAAATTTTCTATTTCTTTGAATCCCTAGTACTTAGCACAGAGCTTTGCACATAATAGATACTAATAATAATTAGTGGGATAGCAAAGTGTGGCCAAACTTGGAGAATCTTGGAATTTGTTCAGAGGAATTTAAACTTGCTGCAGTAGGAAAATATGGTATAATGGGGAAAGGTGCATGCAATAGACATGTAAGTTCTAGTCTGAGCACTGTCATTGGCTAACTGTTTGACTTTGGGCAAGTCACTTCATATCTTGAGGTTTTGGTTTTTCTTCTATCTACAGTTAAGGTGTTGGACTATATGACTACTATCAAACTCAGGTAGAAACAAAGGTCACTAAACCAAACATAGGGATCTCTGTAGGCTGCATGTTGACTTAAAAAAAAACACCTCAACCACATATCAACATTCTCTATTTTCTATTGTATTTTTATTTATTTTGTTAAATATATCCCAATTAAATTTAAATATGATCCAAGTAGCACTTGGAAGTGTTGTGAGGTGTAATGCATGGTAGCATGTTTGACAAACCTCTGGATTAGCTAAGATTCTGTTTAGCTCAAAATTTCTCTCAGTCTAGGAAGCAGGAAGCTATTGAAAGTTACTGAGCTCAGGAAAGGCATACTGCTGAATCAGTATATGTCACAGTCTTAGAACTGTAAACTTGGAAGAAACCTTTAGTATCTGGTCTAACTTTTCTTTAGTTAATTCTCCTCTATGACATCCCTTCCACGGTAGCCATAAAAACTCTGCTTAAACAATGTTAGAAATGCAAAACTTACTCCCTCAAAAGGTAGTCTAATCTCTCTTGTGCTTCAGTGAATGCCTAAACGGTTTGTAAATATTTGCTACTTCAACATTTTTTTTTCAAAACAGTGGTTTTTTTTTTCTTTCTGCAGCTGACACAACTGCCCATATAAAGATGCTTCTGCATAACTTAGTCCTTCTAGCAAACGCCCAGGGGGAAAACTGGACTGATCACTAATTGTACTGCTTTAGTTTTTCATCCTCTGAGTCATTCTGTCTTGTACCATGTGGAGTATTTTTTGAAAGGTTGGCCCTGTTCTGCAACATTTAGTGTTTGTATTCCCAACTGACAGGGATGTCTTGCTGGCTGAAAGAGATTGCTATGTATAATCCAGGCAGAGACAGAGACAGAATTGTGGGCAGGCAGAACTGCATTTTAATTCCCTGATGCTTCCAGCTCTTGAGGAGCCTGCTAATCAACCAGTCCCTTACATCTCAGCCTCAAAGCTCCCAAAGAACAATCCAGCTCTCTTTTCCATCCAGAGTATACCTCATTAAATAGCAAATTTCATTTTCTAGCTGGCTGGACTACATTTAAAAGATAGTGATAAATAATACCTATTTGTTTTCTAAATTTCCCTTTTAGAACCACAACTATGTGTGGTGGTCTGGGTTTTGTCCATATGCACTGGTATTTGCAAATTTAGAATAATGATTTTGAAAGACTGTATAATTTTAAATTGTGTTAATTAACACTGGCAATACTTTTATTTCTTCAACAAGAATTCCTTTGATTCTTGTTTCCACTCTTGACGTCCTTTCCAGACTAGTTCTCCTCTTAGGGCTAGGCTCCTCAAGGGGGTGGCATCCCATGGGGCCAGTGTTACAGTCTCTCCTTCTCCATGGCTGATTGGAGGGTGTTTAGTATCGCTTACTTCAGGGATGCTTCCAATTGTTTGGCCCATGTCCCCATAATGCTACTTATAGCTCTGTCCCCTTCCTTGTTGAGGTGCCCACTAGAAAGCTCTAGTTCCTGTTATACCAGTGGTTCTTAACCTGTGGTTTGTGACCCCTTTGGGGGTCAAACGACCCTTTCACAGGGGTCGCCTATTCCAATGGTCTTAGGAACCGAGACACTGCTGCTCTATCCATCTCCAGGTGGGTTTGCCCACATGCAGCTACACACATACGAGTATTAAAGGGCTGCGGCATTAGGACGGTTGAGAACCACTGTGTTATACTCTTTACATCCCAGGATAGAATCATAACCTAAAGAATACTACTTTGATTCAGACCATGAAAATATGTGAAGTGGCCAAGCTGGGTTATTTAATGTCACTTGAATATCTGGGGACAGAATTCTATACTCAAAGACCTTTGTTGGAAACATATGACACTAGGGCAGTGGTCTAAAGACTGCATGGTTTTCTCTTCTTGGGGAGGCAAATGTTACTCTGATTCCCTTAAAAATTTACATGCATTGGCTCAACATAATCTGTAATATGTATACATAGAAAGACAGATATAGATATATGTACATACACAGATACATATACACATACACAGTGTGTTAAACTTGGAGTTAGAAAAATCTGGGTTAAAGATCCACCCTCAATGATTACTAGCTATGTTGCCGTTGGTAAGTCACTTACTTTCTGGTAGCCTTAGCTTCTTCATTTAGAAAATGAATTCAGCAACACATGTAGTATCTAACCTCACTGGGTTGTGGTGAGGCTCAATTCTGAATGTATAGAAAGTGCTTCACAAGCCTTAAAATGTTAGATATGCTAGCTATCATTATTTCTTTTCCACATTCTGGCCTAACAGGTCATTAGCAAGAGAGAACAAGACCAGTCTCTGCACTGGAAGTAGCCTGAAATGTTTTGTTATGAATTTTTAAAAATGTATCTTTCTGACATATGTCTCCAAAGTGATATTCCTGTGTATGGGCTGCATTTTAATTCTAGGTCTTTAGCGCAGAAAAGACCTACAGTCACATCATGTTTGCTTTGTCTTGAGTGGGCATCTCTATGTGCATTTGACAGAAGCACACAGTCTGCTGTATGGCACATTCACTTACTTCCTCAACTCAAAAGACATACCAGATAGCGGGTTTTTTTTGTTTTCTTTTTTTAGCAGTGGCTGTTTTCAGATCAAGAAGGCACAGAAGCATTCCCCAAAGGCTGATAGTGATTGTCTGGCTCTTGTTTAAATTAGCTTTCTACATTCTGTATATTGACCCCTTAATGTCACCTTGTAGATGACTCCTCAGTGCAGATCACACATGATAGCTGCAAGGTTACTGCAAATATAGAGAGCAACTAGATGGCACAGTGGATAGAATGCCAGTCCTGTAGTCAGGAAGACTCATCTTCCTGAGTTAAGATGTAGCCTCAGACACTTCCTAGCTGGTTGACCCTGGGAAAGTCACTTCAACCCTGTCTGCCTCAGTTTTCTCATCAGTAAAATGGGCTGGAGAAGGAAATGGTAGCCCACTTCGGTATCTTTGCAAAGACAACCTCAAACAGTGTCATGAAGAGTCAGACACAATTGAAAAATGAATTCACACACACAGACACACACACACACCACCACACTACCACCACCACCACCACCACCACCACCACCACCACCAGAGTAACTTTGTTTCCTTATTTCAGGATCTCTGGTACAGATGGTTTTACTGGTATTGATTAACCCTTACAAGCCTGTTTCCTCATCTGTAGAAAATGGGTATAGTAATAGCATTTGCCCATCAGGGCTGTTGTGAGGATCAAATGAGACAAAATGTGAAAAGTGCTTTGCAAGCCTTAAAAGCACTATATGAATGCTAGATATTGTTTATCTTCATCATTAATGCTATTATTATTATTATTATTATTACAGAATGGAACAATTGCCCTCCACAGAACAAGTCTGAATTACTATCCAGCTTGGATTTCCCCTTACAGTTGTACTGAGAGGAGGAAATGACTGAGATAAACTAAAGAAAGGAGATGGGTATTTAAATCATCTAAGGCAGGGTTTTTTCTACCAAGATTCAGCCCATACAGAGTGAGACAGGGAAATGGGTATGCAGTACTAGGGAAGTTTAGATCATGGGTACTAACTTATTTGCCAGGTCTATACAATGGACAATATAATAAGATGAGGAGGAGAGTCTATTAAAATGGCTACCTGGGCACTATTAAGGACTCAATCTCTGGTACTGAAAAACAAAAAAGCTGAACTGATCTCAAGGTAAGCAACATCTAAGAGTTAGAGCTCAGTTAGATTATCTTCTGATCCTCTTTGACAACTTCTGGGTGAAAAGACAAAATGCTCAAAAATCTTTGGGGTTGTTTTTGGAGTGTTTCCAAAGTCAGATTACTTTTAAATGTATTTTTTATTCCTGTTGTTGCTGTTCAATCTTTGAAGTTGTGTCAAGCTCTTTGTGACCCCATTTGGGGTTTTCCTGGCAAAGATATTGAGACAGCTTACCATTTCCTTCTCCAGTTCACTTTATAAATGAGGAAACTGAGGCAAACAGGGTTAAATGAATTGTACAGGGGTGCCACAGCTAGTAAGTATCTGAGGTCAGATTTGAACTCAGGAATGTGTCTTTGACTCACACTCCCTCCACTGCTTCACTAGTTACTCCAGTGGATGTCCTTAAATCTCATCCCTGAAAATAATCTGTAGGATGACAGACTCCTGTAAAAGACTATGAGCTTGCTGACTTAGTCTCTGACTTTACTGTTGGCTTTTAATCTATTTACAGTAATAATAATAACACCAAGATAAGCACTTGAAAGTTCGTAAAACATTTTCCTCAAAACAATACAATGATGTAGACAGTAAAAATATTAGGATAACAGAACATAGATTTAGAGCAAGAAAGAATTTTGGAGGTTCAATCTTCCCATTTTGCAAATGAGGAAACTGAGGCTCTGAAGGGTTAAGTAAGGAACTAAAGGCCACACTGCCAGCAAATATTTGGGGTGAGATTCAAAGCTGAATTTCCTGACTCCAAGACAATCTTGCTCTCTGTAAGATAATGAACCAGCACCATGGATAGATCCTGGAAAGTCAGTGAAAACATTCTTTGAACAGCAACTCAATGTCAGATGCCAAATGTCACTAAGTATTTTACTTAGAGATCTGACAGACCTATGGCAATTATAGGTGAAGGGTCTTGCTGTCCCCAACTGAAAGTATTAATGAGCAACTGGAGCCTTGCTTGGCCCACCCACTGACTTAAGGAGTGACCTGCCTGGAAAGAACAGTGCGGTTACCTCACCTGCAACTGCTATTGCAGTCTGGCAAATTTATGCCCTCTCTACTTCCTCCCCTCCTCATTTCTCACCGCTGTCTGGCAAACTGGCAGTACTTATTCTCTACTGTTTGTTTGCTGTATATATTTTAAAAGGGGTTTTATCTCCATATAAAGAAAAGCTGATTTTTATTGCATTCTGAGTATGTGCTACAAAGGAGTGGACCATGCAATGGAGAAGGTAAAAGAGTACGAGATTTAACTATGAGTTTATACTGAAGCTTGTTCTCCAGAGTTACAAAAAGGCTTTGAATACAAGCTTGTTCAGGGAAGGGATTATCTTGGCTTTTGTATTATTACTAGCACCTACCTTGGTATTTAATAGAAGTTTTTTTTTATCCACTCATTTGAAGGAAAAGAGCCAATGGAAATGCTTTTCCAGAAATCCACAGGATGCCTGGCCTACTCTATTACATTAATACATGTGGCATGTAAGTTCTATACCATTCTTGCCCTTTATAAACTTGAGACTTTCTTTACAGACTAATCATGATTAAACAAAAAAAGTATTCCTCAAAGTTAAATGCCTGGGGTTTGTAACTACTGATATTTACATATCTCTTACCATGTTTTCACTTACTTTCAATGGTTAATTACCCTGAGGGGAAGGGACACAGGGAATGCTTGCAAGGAGAGGGAGCAAGTGGTGCCAGCTTCTCCAGCCCAGGCTCTATATACACCTGTATCGGGTGTAGAGGAAGCTCCTGACCTGTAACTTCACTGGTACTGGGAGGAAACTCCCTTACCAATGTAGGC
>CM053597.1:70408230-70441932 GCA_028646575.1 Pseudocheirus occidentalis
GGTATGGGAACTGCGGGACCTTGCTGCTTCTACAAACACAAGTCTTCTTACAGAGGCAGTTGTATCCTGGCTTTGACATGAACTCTTAATCCACCATTCCATGCCACCTCTCATGACTACATAACCATGTTAAATGTCAAGGGCACTTATTGAAACTGAAGTTTGTTTTAGAAATGAGAGCTATCATAATGACCCAAAGTCTAGTGCTCAAACCTGCAATCTTGACTGAGGCTAACCTTTCAGTCTTTGAAGGTAATCAGACTTGAAGAATTGCTAAGCCATATTTTTCACTTAAATGAAAGAGACAGCTTAGATTTTCTGGGTGAACTTCTACATTAATATAGCAAATCTGCTGGATTAGGACTGCAGGAACATGAGGGAGTTGAAAAAACTATGAAACCTGAAGATCTCAGGTGGAAGGTAGGGAAGGGAAAGAAGTCAAGGTAAATAACCACAATTGTCTCACAATCCAGTGAAAATGAACACCCATTAGATCAATCAATTACCTTTGCTGATGGAACACAGTCTCTCCAATCCTTGGCTAGAGGAGGAGACAATATGACCAAACCTCAGTCTGGGCCCTTTAATGATTCTTGTCTTTATGTGTTTATGCAATTGGTCAGTCAACAAACATTTAAGGCCCTTCTATGTTCCAGGCCCTGTGTTAAGTGCTAAAGATACAAGGAAAACAAAAACACAGTCTCTGCCCTCAAGGAATTGACATTCAAATATTGGAGACAAGATATACTTAACTAGGTATACACAAAATATACACGGAGAGTAGCTAGAAATAATCAAAAAGGAGAAGGCATTAGAGCAGTGGTTCTCAACCTTCCTCATTCCGGGACCCTTTAATACTCATATGTGGGTGTATCTGCATGTGGGTGGACCCACCTGGAGACAGACAGAGGAGTGGTGTCTTGGTTCCTAAGACCATCAGAAATATGTGTTTTCCAATGGTCTTAGGAGACTCCTGTGAAAGGGTCATTCAACCCCCAAAAGGGTTATGGCCTACAGGTTGAGAACTGCTGCATTAGAAGCTGGGGCCTCCTACAGAAAATAGGATTGGGGCTAAGTCTTTGAGAGAGCCAGGGAAACTAAGTGGCAGATGTGATGGAGCTGACATACATTTCTATTGCCTGCAGTGCTGGTGCTGTGGGAAGCAACTCTAGGATGTCTTGGGCAACCAAATTCACCTGACCAGGCCTCTATTTTGCCAAATGAGGGATTGGACTAGAGAATCTCCAATGGCCCTTCCAGCTCTAAACCTATAATCCTTGGAAGCAATGAGCAATGGGCACAGGAATAGACTCAGGTCTAAGTTACACCTACGGAGGCTCTGGAATCTGAAGACTTGGGTTCAACTCTCACTTCTGACACTATTTATATGACCTCGGGCAGGCCACGTAACGTACATGGGTTGCAGCTTTTTCAACTGTAAAATGTGGGGGTTGGCAGAGACGGTCTCTGAAATCCATGAGCCAGGTGGCAAAGCAGACAGGATGCTGAATCTGGAGTCAGGAAGACTTGAGTTCAAATCCAGCCTCAGACACTTACTAGTTGTATAGCCTTGGACGAGTCACTTAACCTCTGTGCTTCAATTTACTCAAAAATAATATAGGAATAATAATAATAACACCTTCCTCCCAGGGTTATTGTGAGGGATCCAATGAGACAGTATTTGTAAAGCATTTAACATAGTGCCTCGTGTATAGTCAGCATTATATAAATGCTCGTATTATTATGATTATTATTATTTTCCTACTAGTATGATTCCTTTTCAGCTCTACAGTAATGAGCCTAAATTAACTACTAATCACAGAATACCTACTGCATGCCCAGCCTTTGATGAGATTTTATTATAATTACTAGAAACTGCAGTTTGATAGTTGAATTTTCACATCCCAGGCTAGACTTACAGCAAAACTCAAACAATACTGAACAGATGTTGGGCCTCAGTGTTCCTTCTAGCTTCAACTAGTTCAGTTTATGAGGAATAAAATGATAAAGCCTTGGCATTGCTGCATCTCCATACCTTACCTTTCTGCAGTTTCATGTGTCAAACTGCAACTAGGGCAATGCCATAAGAACTTTGCTCTATGGAAGAAAATTACAAGGGGCCAACATTTTTTTTTCAGTAGCATAATTCCTTTTCTGATTTATTTTGCTCCCAGTCTCTTCCCAGGGTGTTTATTCCTCCATTCTGAATCTTAGAAACATCTTGGTATATACCAGGTGGGCTTTCTCTCCAGATGGCCATATTACAGATAATTACTAAGTCTCAGCTGCTGTGTCCCCTCCCCCTTTCCTGGTCCAAGTGGAAAAAAAGGCTAATTCCAGTTCTGTATATAGGGGTAGTTGAGACAAGGCACAGAAGTGGCAGAAAAGACCCCATTCTGAATGGGGATGGATAGAACTCCTTTTGTAAATCCTTCTAAATGAGCCTTAGGAACAAATTCATTTTCTACAACATCTGAGGTCTTAGCTTGAATTTAATCTTTTCACATGTACCAAAGCCACTACTAGAGATGACTCCCAATCAGAGTATCTTTGAGGACAATATTAACTTCCAATAAATACAACTCTCATTACTTTAACAAAAGAGATTTCTCTATTATATGTGTACTCTGCTTTAAAGAAATTCTGCTGTTCAAAAACCCTAACCCTTGCTTCCCAAAGATGTCAATTATGGAATAAGGTCATACAATAGCGGAGAAACCTTTTGAAGAATGTCTCTTCCTGAGAAGCTCATATTGATAAATATGAAATAGAATGATTAGAGTATTGGGAAGAAAACATATTATTAATATGTGCTGTAGGGAAAACAGAAGGAAACAAACCTCATTCTTGGATCATCTGGTGGTGTCATTTCCAGATCATGGGTAGGCCCATTTAAGCCGATGACATGTAAGGAAATGCTTGGATTTTCACACCCAGCCTAGGATACAAAAGGGAAGAGGCATATTATTAGTAGTAATCGAGACAGTACATTTTGCCTTGTAAAGGGTTTTCAAATTTATTTCGTGGGCTATACAAACTTATGGACACCGTTTAGATATATTCCAGGAAATTAAATTCTGATTAGAGAATGGTTGAAATACTCTGTTGGGATGTTTAGCCTGGAGGTTGAGATGGGAAATACAGGGAATTGGACTGATTCTCTTCCTTCTCAATTTCTGTTCTCTCTTCCCAACTCTCTACTGCACTTCCCCCATTTTTTATTCACCCCCCTTATCATTTCCCAAAGAAAGAAGGAGAAACCAGAAGAAAGTCAAGAAAGAGAAGAAATAGCAAGAACAAAGGGGAAATTATCCAAGAAATGCAAATTATCCATTTTCACTGCTTACAAGTGGGATGAAATTAAGGCCTTCCAAAAAAGATTGAGTACATTGTTCTGCTTTGAACACCTCTTCTACTCCAACCACTGCTAGTTTGGTGGCAATGTGTACCCACCAAACATATTACAGGCCCAAAATACAACCATTTTGGCCAGGAAAGAAAGAATAGAGGGCACAGAAGAGAGAACATAAGTGGGTGGCCCAGAGGGTGAGCTCACCAACCTACTGGCAATATATGGTTTCAGTGACATGCAAAAAGCATATTCCCAATTTTTAAGATGCTTGGGTTCAGTAAAGAAATAAGTCAAATACATTTTTCAATAGGTTAAGGAGTCTTTTTTTGAGGATCAATTCTAGGAGAAGGGACTACAAATTTTTTTTTAGTTGGAATATGAAAGAGACCTTTTATTTAACCCACAAGTCACCAGTTCTTCAGAATGCCAGGGTTCAGCATATTTCATGTTTAAGGGAACTTGTTCCTGTGTTTATCAGAAACTGAATGGGTGAAATGAGGGGTCCCTACTTTTCTGTTTTGTTTTTTCCAGAGTGTGAGGAGTGATTTTGTCATGCATTCTGGGAGACACTAGGTAGGGAGACATCCATGCCGTATTTGTCACACTACAGAGCTCATGGATTGGTTGAAGAAACTGGGGATGTTTAGTGTGGAGAAGGACAGCGAGGACATGAGAATACTTTTCAAATATTTGAAGGGCCATTAGGTAGAAGGAGGATTCTATTTCTCTTGCTCAATTCCAGGGGGATATACAAGAAGGAATGATTAGAAGAGGAAGAGAGGAAGATGTAAATTTGATTTAGAGAAGACCTTCTTAAAAGAACTCTCCAGAAGCAACATGTACTGTCCCCAAGAGATAGTGAGATCCTCTTACCAGAAGACTGTAAGCCAAGCCTGGATGCCTGCTTTGGTGGTATATTGCAGAGGGCATTTCTACTCAAGTAAGGAATGGATTCAGATGGTCTCTGAGCTTCTATGAAATGGTGACATCCCAATACATTTCTCCCTTTACTTCCCACCATTTTCTGCTACTGGCTATAGAATCAATTGTATCTATCCCTGGATAGTGGCCACCTTAGCCATCATTTGTACATATAAGTATTCTCCCTTTAGTTTCATGCAAGTGAACTGCCATCGTATGTTACTAATGGAAAGAACATTGAGCTTAGAGTTGGGAATCCTGAATTCTGGTTTGAACCTTGCTTTCGATTTGCTGTGTGACTTGGAGCATGTTACCCAAGGTCTCCGGGTCTCTGTTTCCTTATCTGTAAAATGAGAAGACTGGCTAGATGATCACTAAGGTCCCTTTCAGCTCTAAATCCTAAAATATTCTATGATTCATGACTGAGGGAAGGGAGAATAAGGGTAGGAGGCAGATGTAGTCACCAACTCAGAGGGAAAACAAGGCTTTTTTTTTAACTGTTCTGAAGTTTAGTTAAATGACTAACCCTAGCTTAGACAAACACAAAAGGTAAATTTACCAACGATCAAATTTAACTAAACAAAGATGGTAATTTAATGAGAAATAATTAATCTTTTCTCTGTTTACTGTAATGCTCATAAGCATCTCTGATTAGCACATTTCCACATATGAGTCAGCTGAGAGGAGAAAGACCTATGAATAATGCAAATAATCAGTTCAGCAAAAGGAAAAGCCCAAAGCCAATTCTCTTACCTTGGGATAATGATAAGGCTTAACAGTGGGGTAGATAGCGCCAGTGTAGGTGGGTAGGTCCATGATGGGCACTCGGGAATCATTGATTGTGGCATAGGCTAACCTAGTACCATCCGGAGACCACCAGTGCGCAATGTGAGTCTTTAAAATCTCCTCTGGGGAAAAGGACAGAAAGTAGAGAAAGGTGAATAGGAAACAGATGGAGGAGAAATCAGTTCAATGTCATTACAAGTGGTATGACATGCAAGAAAAGGCACTACATCTGCTTCTAGGTGGCACAGTGAATAGAGCGCTGGGTTTGGAGTCAGAAGTTCAGTTATTTTTCAGTTGGGTCTGACTCTTTGTGACCCCATCTTGGATTTTCTTGGCAAAGATATTGGAGTGGTTTGTCATTTCCTTCTCCAGCCCATTTTCCAGATGAGGAAACTGAGGCAAACAGGTTAAGTGACTACCCCAGGATCACATAGCCAGTTAAGTGTCTGAGGCCAATTTGTATTCAGGAAGAGGAGTCTTTCTGACCCCAGGCCCAGTACTCTATCCACTGTGCTACCTAGGTACCCCTGGAGTTGAAAGGATTTAAGTTCAGATCAAGCCTCAGATATCTGCCCAGCTGCGGAATCCTGGGCAAGTCACTTAACCCTTGTTTGCCTGTTTCTTTGTATGTAGGGGATAATAACACCATCTACCTCCTACAGTTGTGAAAATCAAATGAAATAATAATCGTAAGGCACAGCGTACTGCTTTGTATTGGTAGCTTTTGTTATAGCCTCACAGTGTCTTGTATGGCTTCATCCATTTCATGGGTACCCAGTAAGTATGTGATAGTAATCACAACTTAGAAAACTTTCTTCAATTAAAAAAATTTATTAAGTATTGCACACTGGGCAGCATGTTAGATGTTGAGGAGGCAAAGATATAGTGATATACTACCCTCAAGGGGCTTGTATTCTCCCAGAAGATATCAAACCCCTAATCTCTAATAGGCCCTTCAAAAAATTCAGTTATGGTTACTTATTTGAATAGGTGAGTTTTGGAGGGTGACATGTCTAAGATCACATAATACACTGCTGAGTCTGGATTTGAAGGCAGGGCCTCTGATGACAAAATATATGCTCTTTTCACTTTACCACATTCAACTTCATGCACTCTAGTACTTCTTAAACAGTGGGTCATGATCCCATATGAGGTCATGAAAAATTTGGCAACAGTAAGGTTTCTGAATATGCAATGACTAAAAATTAATTCAAAATCAAATGAGTAATGAATCTGATGTGCTTCTGGCAGTGCTTGCCTATGCTGCATCATGCACCTTCATTGTAGCTTCAGTTCTGAATACAAAGCATGCGCACTTTGTGCTTTGTATGCCTTCAAGTCACACAACACCAACTAATACTGCCTAACCCTGAAAAGGGGTCATGAGTGGAAAAAGTTTAAGAAGTCCTGTCCTATACAGTCTCTAGTTCCCACTGGACAAAGGTAGAATGTGAAGTTCTGGGACTCAGTGAGATCCTGCTTCCTTAGAGGTTAATTTCATTCTGACAACTATACTAAGGCAGGAAAAAGAAATCTTAGGACAATTCACAAACACTGAAACAAAAAATCCAAACATTTATGGGCTCATCCTCAGTTACCTGATTCTGGACTGGGAGTTCTATCAACAGAAGCAAATAGTAGCTAATCAGTCAGTAAAGCAATAGCATCTATTGAGTTATTGCAGAAGCACTACTGGAGGGACATCTGTGGGGCTATGCTCTGCTATGTCCTTATGAAGTTATAAGGTAGTTAGGGATATAGAATCTCTAGCTCAATTTGAAGAGGAAGACATGTAGGCCTTAAAGTAAGGGACACCTAATATACAGAACCATACTGCACACATGAGTTGCTAGATGACATAATGGGTAGAGAGCTAGATTTGGTATCAGGAAGATCTGGTCCAAATTCTGTCTCATACACCTACTAGCTACATGATGCTCTCAACCACAGATTCCACATCTGTAAAGTAGGGATAAGAATAACACTCACCTTGTAGCAGGGTGGTTTTGAGTATCAAATGAGATAACACATAAAAAGTACTTTGCAAACTTCAGAAGTATGTAAATGTTAGTTATTATTGGTAGTAGTAGCAAAGACTAGTAACCTAACAAAGCTTTTGAAACACAGAATGAGTGAGTATCTGCTAAACACATCTGACCATTGCAAGTTTAGAATCATTCATAGTAGCCAAGCTACTTTCCAAGCAGATTTTCAATAGAGTTGATCACAAGTGAAAGATCTACAGACTATAGAAGGAAGAGGGGAACATGGAGAAAAAATACAAATAAGTGGGGAAAAAAGGATCTGCAATTTCCCCATGTCTTTAGATGGCTGGGAAAGTGACTTTCAAGTTCAAGTTTGGAAATGAGGTGCACTGAAAATGACTTTGTAGAGTTATCTAACCTATTCTTTTGGAACAGTGAATATAGAGATTTCAGCAGATGGTAACCTGGAAAAAAATAGGCACCATTTGCAATGCAATGGAATTTGTTGATGATTCTGCTCCATCCTGATGGTACTGCAGGGCTAAAATGAAATGTAACTGAAAGCTTGCTTGAATGATAGCTAGAAGTGAGCAGAATTCAAGGGAAGGAACAGGAAAAAAATGGGATGAATAGAGAAACATACTATATGTATATATATATATACGTATATATATTCCAACATCCAACAATAATGAATCTGAGAGTAATTTTCGAAGGACATTAATTAATACCCAACTTATGAAAATCCATAAAAGAAATTTGAAATGATGGACTGAAACAGAGAAGTTCTTGAATAAACCTGATTCTCAACTAATCAAATGAACCTTGATAGCTGTGTGATTCTGAGCAAGTCACTTAACCCCGTTTGCCTTAGTTTCCTCATTGTAACACCATGCATCAGCAGATGCCCAAAAGAATGCTACTGTGAACAGCTTTTAAAGTTTGGATTACACAGGAATAGTGAACACTCTGTTTATTCCATTACAAATTAAGGCAACCATTCACAATATCACAATATAATATTCACAACATTACATCTTATCACAGAAAATCACAGTATAGTGTTCATAACAGCTTAACATTAGAATGGCCACACAGTTTTCATTACAGTGGCCACAATATTTAGAACAAGGAACAAAAGAATAATCATCTGGTTTCCCTAAGGGGGAAATCCTCACTTAATCATTCATTCAATCAATTCACAATATATCAATCTACTCATGGGGCAACCATTAACTTAATCAGTTACTCATCTAGCAGTCAGTCACTAAGCTAGATTCCCAATTAGTAAATATTATTAATCACTAGTGCAGTCATTAGAAAACCACACAAACCCTCCACCCCTTGGTGTCCAGCAAACCTCAGTTTTGTCCAAGGGGAGGCCTTTTCTTCATCTTGACTCTGGGTGGTCTCTCTGATTCCCTGGATCCCCTTCCATGGTCCCAGCTCCCTCTTGAATCCACAAAACAGTCACCTGGATTCAGAAGCAGACAGCTGCCAGTTTCTCATCCGGTCCTCAGAGGTAGACAGCTCCCAGGTCCTTGCCCAATCCTCAGGGCAGTCTCTGGCACACACTGAAGTTCACAGGGTCCAGCAAATATCAAACCCTTCACCACTTCTCTTGCCTGGAACTCAAGGATCAGCCAGGTCACAAACAAAGTTTTATCCTGGTCATGCTTCTTCAGTCCTCCAGCAGTTCAGTTGGCCCTAGGACCCAGCCTTCTGGGTGGCCTTCATCAGATTCTGGTCTCAGGAAAACTCCATCCCAATTCTCAGTCAGCTTCCAGATGCTAGGAGAGAAACTCTCTCTCTCTCTTAAGAAAACTCCAACTCACTTCTTCAGCTCCCAGATGCCGAGATAATCCTGCTTCCTCCAATAGGAAAATTCCAATTCTGTCTCTCTGTTAACTTAGAATTTTTCTTTATATACAGCACTGGCCTCCTGTCTCAGCCAATACCCTTCTTCCACATCAACAGGGGAGTTCATGCCTTCTCAACAGTGGACAGGGCTCACACCTTCCATACTTAGACCTAAGTTACTAAGTATCTGCTAAACTGATTGTTGTTACTCTCATCTGTAAAATGAGCTGGAGAAGGATATGGGAAACCACTCCAATATCTTTGGCAAGGAAACCCCAAATGAGGTCATGAAGAATTGGACAAAACTAGAGACAACAAAAACAATACCTCTTTTGTGAGCTCAGGACCATCCACTCAAGCACAGAGGGGAGACAAGAGGACCCTCAAGACTACAGAGGGTCAAACTATTTTCTTAGGCCAGGTAGGCAAAGCCATATGGGACATGTTGCATACAGGCAGACTCTACTAATAAACACCTCAACCCTCAACTGAGATTCCACCAGTGGTATCAAATTCAAACAGAAATAGGAGCACTAAACCATACAGAAGGATCTCTGTGGGTCATATATTAACTTAGAAAACCATATATGAACATTATCTATGTTTTATTGTATTTGTATCTCTTTTGTTAAATATCTTTCCATATAACTGTTCCTTGATGCATTTATCAGTGTTATGGGCTGCATGCATCTGGGAAGCAAGTATTTGATACCTCTGCTCTATATTGTTCACCTTCTGAAGTTTCATTTTGCAGGGTTTCTTCGTGTGTGTGTGTGTGTGTGTGTGTGTGTGTGTGTGTGTGTGTGATGGGTCACTTTGGAAGTCTAGTGAAACCTACAGACCCCCTTTTCAGAATAATGTTTTTGCTTTTCTTTTTTTTTTTGGAGGGCAGTTGGGGTTAAGTGACTTGCCCAAGGTCACACGGCTAGTTTTTTTGTGTGTGTTAAGTGTCTGAGGCCAAATTTGAACTCAGGTCCTCCTGATTCCACGGCTGGTGCTCTATTCACTGCGCCACCTAGCCGCCCCTAGAATAATGTTTTTAAAAGCACAAAATTAAAGAACATAGATCATGAAGGAAACCAATTGCATTCAAATAGGGTCACAATATTAAAAAACAAAACAAACAACAACAACGAACATGGTCACAAGGGTAAGAACCCTCAGTTAGACAATAATCATTAAAATTGATAAGATGCTTTAAAGTTTGCAAAAATATTCATGTATATTATCTCATTTGAACCATATAACAATATTGTGAGGTAGGTTACCTAAAAGCAGCATATACTCAGTCGTTTTCACTTGTGTCTGGCTCTCCATGACCCCATTTGGGGTTTTCTTGGCAGAAATCCTGCAGTGGCTCACCATTTCCTTTTCCAGCTCATTTTACAGATAAGGAAATTGAGGTAAAAAGGGGTAAGTGACTTGCCCAGGGTTACACGGCTAGTAAGCATCTGAGCCCAAATGTGAACTCAGAAAGCTGAATCTTCTTGACTGCAGGTCCAGCACTGTATCCCCCAAAAAGGTATCATTACTCTAGTTTTACAGGTGAGAAAACTGAATTGAGAGATGAGCTGTATTCATGATGTATGGCCTTCAGGGGCAGAGTCTGAATTCAGGTCTTCCTTATTCCAGGTCTCGCACGCTAATCTCTATGTCACATTGCAAAGCAGGCTTGGAGGATGTCCCAGAGGCTGGAAGCCCAGAGGCACTGGGCAGACCTGGCAGTCACAGACCCAGCAGACTGCTGGGCACTTGTCTGAATAGCCTTAGAGTTTCTCCAGACCTGCTTTCTTCTTGAGATAAGCCAAGAAAAGGAGAGAATCAGACGCATACTAGCATATCACGGACCTAGAATCTTCTTATTCTCCCAGGTTCAGGGTTTTTGTTTGGTAGGTTTAAGAGAAATGAGCTAGGATCCTTTAAAGCACTTTGGGCACTGAGGGCTTGAGATGCTCAAGCATCTTTATATCAGCAGTGAGAAGAAATTAACCTGTTATTGTGGAATTCTTTTTAAGTTCTTTATTTTTATTTTATTTTTTGCCTTTTTTTAGGAGGGGGGAGGGCAGGACAATTGGGGTTAAGTGACTTGCCCAAGGTCACATAGCTAGTAAGTGTTTAGTGTCTGAGGCCAGATTTGAACTCAGGTCCTTTTGATTCCAGAGCCTGTGCTCTATTTACTGCCCCACCTAGCCAACCCTACTGTGGTATTCTAAAACCATTCAGAAATGAGGCTTTGGATTAAGTTCAATGATTCTGTATCTGAGAGAATAGATATAGGAAAATAGTTACTTCTGTTTGTATTATATAACATGGTTTCCACAGGTAGCTAAGTGGCACATTGGATAGAATGCCAGGTCTGGAGTCAGGAAGACCTGAATTCAAATCCAGCCGCAGACAATTACTAGCTGTGTGACCCCAGGCAAGTCACCTTAGCCTCTGTGCCTCAGTTTTCTTATCTATAAAATGAACTGGAGAAGGAAACGGCAAACCACTCTAGAATCTTTGCCAAGAAAACTCCAAATGGGGTCACAAAGAGTCAGACACTACTGAAAAAAGACTGAGCTTCCTGACTCTAGGCCCAGCGTATTCGCAAGAACTTTCTTTTTCTGTTAAGCTTCTCTGGGTCTGTCCAAATCAATCATCACATCAATCACTCAACAAACAAGGCCATACACCCACCTATGTTTTTGCTGAGCTCTCCAAGACATCTCATCAACTGTCCTTGCTCTCAAATAAGTTTGCTCCTTTGCTTGACTGCCAGCTTTCAGTACTGGTAATGTAAATCAAACTTCCTGAGTTCTTGATGATGCTACTGTTTCCAATTTGCTGCAGATCATGCTGGTCCCCATGCTTCTGAAGCCAGACTGGTGGTCTAAGTTCAGTTCCCAACACCCACATTGATTAAGCTGTGGCTTCCTCATCTTGACCCTGGGTCTATATCTTGATGCTGATTAAGTCTCCCATAGCAACCTTGGAAAGAGGGCTTGAGCCTTTGCTGATGGGCAGTTCGGCAGGATCACAGATGACGTTTTGCCTGTTACTTTCAAGGTATATTTTATTTGAACTGAAGTCAAAGATCTAACAGTTCACTGAGGAGACTGTCTCAGTCCTAGCAGTAATGAATAAATAATTGACATTTCTAGATCCTAGACTTGCAGGCCAAACAAAGCTGGGCTAGCTTTAGTGACTTTCCTAAGCGATGGCTCTTTAACACACTGTTCTCTCTGCAGTGATCGTTTTTTTCCTCCTTTTTCTTACATTAGCAGATCATTAAAGAGATAATTAAGTGTAAGAAACTAAGGGGGAAAAGGGACCAAGCAAACGAATTCTTGACATTTTAGCATTAATTACGGATGTCTTTATTCGGCAAACATTTTCTCCAGAATCTCCAGCTTAATGAGGCAGTTTGCTTGAATGTGGCATGCCAAGAGGAGTCTTACAGCAGAGTTTTGTAGGGAGAAAATCTATTTCATTAGACAAATTTAATTGTCTGAACCCTCACCTTAGAACATAAAAGAACATTTTGCCATTCTTGGAAAAATAATTAAGTTGGGGAAACCTAAGGACATTTCTTTCCTTTGCCTACCTCTACCCTATCAGAAGAGACATCTTGGAGTTGTGGAGGAATGATATATTTAGGGCTATTTGCTACATAACATTGTCATATTTCCTTTTAAAGAGACAGAAAGATATGTTAGCATAGTGTCAAACCATGGAAGAAGCTGGGCAGGCTTTCTCTGTGTTTTATCATAGTATTTCAGAGGAACAAATTTCTTATGTCTGCCTACTTATGAAATTTGATGGCAAAGCCCTGCAAAGCTGGCAGGCTCCAAGGGCCAATCTGACCAACTGTATAAAAAACGTGAAGCTACATATGCAGAGGTAGTGTGGTACAGCAGAAAGAACACACGAGTTTAGTTATAGAATACAAGTGCACAACTCACATCTGCTACTAAACCCTTTTGTGGGCTTGGGCAAGTCACTTGACTACTGTGCCTTGGTTTTCTTCATCTGCAAAATGGGGTTAGAATGGGGTTTGGTTGGATCAGACAACTTCTAAGGTACCTTCTAATTCTAGATCTGTGATCCCACGAGCCAAAGCAGGAAAAATGAAATGGAAAAAAAACTTGCAATCCTTTTCCATTTTTCTAACTTGGAAAAAATATAGCTAATGATTGCCTTCCTTCCTTCCTTCCTTCCTTCCTTCCTTCCTTCCTTCCTTCCTTCCTTCCTCCCCTCCCTCCCTCATTTCCTTCCTTCCTTCCTTCTTTCCTTCCTTCCTCCCCTCCCTCCCTCCCTCATTTCCTTCCTTCCTTCCTTCCTTCCTTCCTTCCTTCCTGAACCCCTCCTAATTCTATTGTCTTCCCTCTGAAAATTATTTCCTGCTTATCCTGTATTTAACTTGTTTGTACACATATTCATGTGCTGGCTGCCTCCCCCTTTAGACTATCCAAGACCTACTTTGAGAGTAGGGATTATCTTTTGCTTCTTCTTGGATCCCCACTGCTTAGCACAGGGCCTGGCACATAGTAGGCACTTAATAAATGTGGAATGATTACTGAGTATTGATTTTCAAGCCCTTCATAACCCAGTCCCTTTATATTCCTTTCTACATACTCTGTGATCCAGTGACACTGGTCTCCTTGCTGTTCCCCACACCAAACACTCTACCCTCTAACTCCAGGCATTTTTACTGGTTGTCCCCCATGCCTGGAGTTCTTTTCCTGGCTCTATCTCCCTGCTTTCCTGGTTTCCTTAAGTCTCAGCTAAAATCCCACCTTTTACAAAAAGCCTAATACTAGTCTCTTCCCTCTGTGATTGTCTCCAATTTATCCTGTGCATATCTTGTTCCTACACAGTTGTCTGCACGATGTCTCCCCCATTTTACTGCAAACTTCTTGAGAACATGGATTGTTTTTTTGCTTACTTTTTTGTATCTTAAGCATTTAGCACGATGCCTAGCATTTTCATAGTAAGTGCTTAGTAAATGCTTGTTGATTGACTAAATGGTTAATTAACTAAAGGATACAGAGTGTGGGAAAAGGAAAAATTATGACTTATTAAAAAACACTGTTTCTGGATGCTCTGGTTAAATTGGAGAGTTTAAGGGACTTGCCCAAAGTCCCATGCCTGGGCAGCGGTACAGGATCTGGGAATTGGTCACCTAAGTCAAAAAGGGATTCCAATATGGTGTGCTTCCTGTTATATCAAAGCACTGTATACAATGGATACTCATTAAGACCCTTTTGAATGACTGGAATACCACAGAAATAATAGTTGTTCTGAAAGATATTTCCTAATGATCTTTTACAGTGTGTACCATTCACATATTTGGCCTGAACTACCTATGTAACTGACAGTACCTTCCCTTCACTTGGGCTGTGGTGACCTGATTCCAATACAGCTTTTACCTGTGGATTTTATTACTGAGGATACCCACCTCAGCCCTTATTTGAGGTTTCAGACATAGAAGGCTGCTTTTCACTCAACGTCATAAAAAGCCATTAGAGTATAACCTAAAGGCCATGTCTTATATTTCGCCAGAAAACTTAAAGGAGTTTGTCAGTAGGAAGTGTTGATGATATAGCTAATTTTAAAAAAGGATTTGGAGAATAGAAAGTCTATTTAGAGGAAAAGACAAGTCTTATGAGATAGGAAAACTGACAAACCAATCAGATTGTCACTGATACTTCATATAAAATCAATTGCTTATCTAATAGGAACCTGCCATTAAAAAGTCATATACTAGATTATTTCAGTGTGAGCAAGATGAGCCACCTAGACACAACACCATTTTCCTCCTCTGAAATAGCAACAGAATCACTGAATGGTGGAAGAACCCTGATTCTACAGAGTCCGAACACCTGGATGCATGATCAGGCTCAAACACTTATAAAATAGGGCAGCCCAGGCACATCAGGTAAATTCTCTCTATATTACTTTCCTTGCCTGTGAAGATGGGATAATAATGCCTGTTTTAACTATTTTAATGATTGTTATGTGGAAAATGCTTTCTAAACATTTCATTTTTACATAGTTATTATTTTTCAGTATGAAAATGCACAGGCAGACATGCCTCAAACAATAGTTCGCAAACTCCTAATGCTCATCAATCAGGTCCCCAAAGATCTTTTGGTTATGTGGGTTATATCTATCCATATTTACCATATTTGGAAATAAAACTCATTTAAAAATATTTATGAATTTATCTAAAATAAAAAAATCGATTGCATGTTAATATAAATAACATGCTTTTGAATAAAAAAAATAACTCTTCCAAAACAAAGCATTTACTGAGAAGAGTGGCATTTATGCATATTTATGCAGACCTCTTCAGCATCTGCTTACAGAAGATGGATGGAATCTTATGTTTGCTTCTATATTCAATGTGTTGAGATACGTTGCTGTGGTTGAAGTATGTGAAAAAAATCTGATTTCACACAGATATGTAGTTGGAAAAGGAAAGATAATTTCAATAGGTAATATCTTAGGATTATTGAAAACAGAGCTCTGACCTCATTGCTCCCATGAAAGGGTCTCAAAGACTGCCAGGACTCTGTGGGTCACACTTTGAAACCCACTGGTCTGGAATATTTCACCTAAATGGCAAGTTTTCTCTCTAGTAATGTTATAGGGACAGCAAGGTAACTTTAAGGACAAAGGAAAGGCCGAGGAGACCTTTAATTTCATCAATATAGGTAACTCATGGGTGGGAAAACTTTCTTGACCAAGGCAAGTCAGCATCCTCTTAGTAACTGATAATCTTTAGTGAGCAGATTATAGTACCAAGAAATAAAATGACTTGCCTAAGGTCTCACTGTCGTTATGCATCGTAAATGTGACTTGAATTCAGGTCTCCTTAGTTCTGAATCCATCTCTCTTCCAACTACACCATATTGCCTCTCTCAAAGATGGGAAGCCATGGTCTGGTTGCAATATATGACCTTGGAGAGAGTCCTCATACCAACAAGAAAATAATAACTGACATTTACATAGTGATAGGACTGGTTCTGTCATTTCGTTGGTCTTGGAAATACCTGGAGGGGGAAATGCTTTCTCTACCATGTAGGTCTTAAAGAATTCCCCAGAGCACTGAGAGGTTCATTGACCTGCCAACACAGGCCAGAGGCACTCGTATCTACCAGGCTGCCTCCCACTACAGGGACAATTACTAAATTCATTAATTGTGTTTGGTTTTTCTATACTTATTCTCAAAGCTAATTATTTGTTTAAATGAAACTTTTTGTCTTGATCTGACATGTAAACATACAGAGGTTGGGGCTGATATCACTCCTGGTTATGTACTCGCCAAGGTTTGAACAAATGTAAAGGTATTGCCAATGACAGGAGATTGTCACCAATTGCAATGGCAATGGGAATTTGAATATCTTCTCTGCCCCCTAATAGGCCAAATATAATCACATGGAACATGGGATGGGAGGAGCTTGCTGAAGGGTGAAGCAGAACCCACAGGAAGCTGGGAGTCAGAGCAGTTTGAGCTAGAGGGAGGAGAGGAAGCACCCAAGGAGACAGCTAGACTTGTGAGTGTTTGTTTGTGGGAAGGCTAAAGGATGGTGTAACTCTCTGCTGTGCTATAGTGTATTAACTTCTTTATTGCTACGATGGATTTGGTTTCCTGGTGTTGGGATTTCGTTCTAGAATATGAATAAATGTTTTGCTTCTGTCTTCTATATGAAGAATCTGTTATATTTTGTGAATTAGAACTATGCTGGCATACTTGCAGTTCCCATCAGCGCTGTGAATATTTTGTTGGTGTTATACCAGTATAAGTTAACTGTGACATAGCTAATTCATTAAGGTACTAGTAACTGAGGCTGGTAAAAGTATGTTGGTCTTCAGATATATAAGCAGACAAGGTTTATTCTCTTCAGGCCCTAAATTATTTTCTGCTACAAGTTAAGTTTTTAGGAAAAAACAGGGAGGAAAGATTGTTCTAAGGAGCTAGGAGAAAATGCTACCTATAACAAGTGGCAAAAAGATGGCATTGAGGAGTTCAGAAATCACTGGGACTGACTGGCAACAGGGGTCTCTCCCCACTTCCATGCACCCTCAGTCTCCATTATATAAAGAAGCCCTGGTTGGTTGATTGAATATACAGGAAACAAACTGATGTGAGACAGTTCAAGTTACCAAAAAGCAGGTAGGAGCCTCTGCTTCCAACCCCTGTCCCCAACACCGAGACCTTGTCCAGAGTTAGGAAGACAGGTTCAGGGTCTGCTGCTTGCTAGCTGTGTGAGCCGAGGCAAGGTTTTATCTCTTTTAGTCTGATAGTCTGTAAAATGGGGGAAATAAAAGTGGTACCCCAAAAGTCTCAGTCTAGATTGAAGCTATAACATCTTATAAACATGAGCTATCATAATTATCAATGATTAATTTGCAGGTGTCAAGGAGTCTCAAGGTACTCTTTTTTTGGGAAATAGGAGGGAGTTGCTTCTTAGATTTTCCAAGGTTTCTTGCTGAAAAATGACATTTTACTCTCCCTCCACAAGGTAAGATGGATTTCTGACACTATTTTTAGTTGTTTGACTTGGACTTAATTTGTGTTATCTGTAAGAATATATTACTGTAAGAATATATTACTATGCTCACCTGCTGACTAAGGGCTAGACCACAATCTTTTTTTTTTTTTTTTGCTTTTTAGAGTGGGGAAGGCAGGGCAATTGGGGTTAAGTGACTTGCCCAAGGTCACATGGCTAGTGAGTATTGTGTCTGAGTCTGGATTTGAACTCGGGTCCTCCTGACTCCAAGGCCAATGCTCTATTCACTGTGCCACCTAGCTGCCCCAACCACAGTCTTTCAATGACCTTTAGAGAATCCTTCCAGTTTTAAGATGTATTATTCTGTGGTTGCCTTTTCTTGGTGAAGTGCCCTCAGTAGGACTAGTAAAAAATATTTCGCCAGTCTTCCTCTTCCCTTCTCACCAGCTTCCCTCTTCCCCCTCTAGCTAACTCTTTATACAGTGTATTGTATGGAAAAGGCTTTAAGGTAATTGATATATGGGCAGCTAGGTATCCCAGTGGATAGAGCACTGGCCTTGGAGTCAGGAGGACTTGAGTTCAAATCCAGCCTCAGACACTTATTAGCTGTGTGACCCTGGGCAAGTCACTTAAACAAGTTTTCCTCAGTTTCCTCATGTGTAAAATGAGCTGGAGAAGGAAATGGCAAACATTCTAGTATCTTTGCCAAGAAAACCACAAGTGGGGTCACAGAGAGCCTGACCTGACTGAAATGATTCAACTACAAGCTTTAAGGTTTGCAAAACATTTCACAAATATCCTCCCACTGGATCCTCAAAACAATTGTGGGAGACAGTTTTACCATTTTACGGATGAGGAAGCTGGTTCAGCTGACAAGGATTCGTTCAGTGACTTGCACTGACTGACACCGTCAGTCACACAGTCTGAGCTAGGATTTGAACTCAGGTCTTCTTGATTCCAGGTTCAGCACTCTATTTACCTCCATGACAGTGTGCTGTGTAAGAGATGAATTCTACAACTCTAAGAAGGGCAGGGCAGGGGCAGAAAGATAATTCTATAAAAGCAATACTATCAATCCTTTGCATTTGTGCAGCAGCTCTTTCTCTTGATCAGAACCCCATTTATCCATGAGAACCCCGTCTGTTTTCCAAGCTCCTTGAGAGCAAGGGCTATGTCATGTTTATTTTTGCATTCCAGTGTGTGGCACAGTACCTGGCATACAGGAAACGCTTAATAAATATTTGTTGATCTTTTTTTAAGCAGTCCTATGAGGCGGGCGAGGCCACATATTTATTATCTTCCATTTAGCAACTGAAGAACTGAGGCCCGGTGAGGGCTTGTCACTTGTCTAAAGTCAGATGACTAGCTGATGTCAGGTAAGCGGCCCATTGGAGAGAGTGCTGGGCCTGGAATCAGAAAGATCTGAGTTCAAATCTGATTTCAGACACTTACTAACTGTGTGACTGTGGGGAAGTCACTTCACTCCTGTCTGCCTCAGGCACCTTAACTGTAAAATGAGGCAATAATAAAACCATCTACCTCACAGGGTCAAACGACATCATATTTATAAAGCCCAGCACCTGGCACTTAGGAAGTGGATGCTTAATGAATGAATGAATGAATGAATACTTGTTCCTTTGCTTACCCCAGTGGTAGAGCTGACATGAGACTCCAAGTTTTCCTTTCCAAGAGTCCTAAGTCATTTTTAGTAAGTTGTTGGGCATTCCATGGGTCACCAAGCATTTTGCCAACTGCCCCTTGACATAAGGGGATACTGGGTAGTAACATATGAATGTGGGTCACAGCAGAATTTATAGCAACACAATGCATAATTAGGTAACGATTGCTGAAGGAATCTCAGCATTATGTAGGTGTTTCCAAAAGTATTTCCTATTCATCTCGGGGTAGGGTCACAGTTGTTGTTGAGTGTTTTTGGTCATGTCCAACTATGTTGGCAGAGATCTTGGCAGAGATACTGGAGTTGTTTGCCATTTCCTTTTCCAGCTCATTTTACAGATGAGGAAACTGAGGCAAACAGGGTTAAGTGACTTGCCCAGGATCATGCAGTTAGTGAGTATCTGAGGCTGGATCTGAACTCAGGAAGAGTAATCTTCCTGCCTTCAGGGCAGGTGGTCTATCCACTTTACCACCTTGCTGTCCACAGGGCACAGTAAGAGAACTTAATTAGGGGAGAATGACAGGGGATCTCTGGCCAAAATTTTACTTAGGGGACCTAGGATTAAAACCCTGACAAAGTCGTAGCTAGAGTTGGAGACATCTACTTATGTTGCAGATCTTGCTCCTAATTCACCCCAATGTGAATGGTGCATTTAATTGGGGAAGACTCTAATCAAAGCACCCCCTCTATAGTCTCCCTCTCCATTTGCTTCAACCAGTAAAAGAGTTTCTAAGTCACAAAGCAGGTGCATGTCTACGCATACAATATATGTACATATATGTTTAAGCATGTACATATGGTACGTCTTTTTCTCTTCCTGCCTCCTTTCTTTCCTCTCTCCCTCCCCTCCCAATCTGGCAACCTCATTTTGTTCAAGTAAAACTCTCACCAATTCCCTCCACACTCTGCATTCCTCCCCAGACTCTAAATTGCCACACTAATGTGGAGAAGCCATTTAAAGAACGAGTGGATCCTCGTCAGGGAAGATAATCAAGTGATAATCAAACGTGAGCAGAAATTAGACAAGCGATGAGCTGGAGGGTGCAAACCTCTCTGAAGGAATGCGATATGCTAGTCAAAGAGGAGCTTGAGTGGGAGATGGGGGCAAATATGAAAAAATAGATAGAAATACTAGATGAAAACAGTCTATTCTGGAAATTTCATTTGCAACCACCTATTTAATTTCAGGGTAGACAGCACTAGATTGGAGGTGGGGGTCAGAGCTGTTTTTACTAAATAGAAAGATGATCTTAGGGAGGCAGTTTCATGTCTGTGGCTCTTAGTTTCTTCCTCCATAAAATTAAGATTCCCTAAAGGGTCCATTCAGCTCTATCACAGCAGTTTTTAGGACATCTATTTATAGAAAGGATACCAATATATGTTTCCTAGGGCCTTGAAGATTCAGGAATTTAGGACTACCTGCCAGGTGCCCAGTCAATGCTGGAGCAGAGATTTGCAATGCTTTCAAAGCCTTTTCCTGATGGACAAAAGTCCTTCAGAGACTGGCACAAATGCAGATATTGGATATGAGTTGGATTTGAAGAGCTGTTTACAAGGAGATTGGAGGTATGAATACCATTGTCTGAAATACTGACCACTCACTCACCTGGTAAGCCTGTATAACCTAAAATCAAGAAACTTACTTGCTTCCCAGAACATTTCATTAAATCCAGATCAATCAGGTGAACATGTTTCCAGGATGATGTTTAAGTGCCAAGTCAGATATTTGTCCCTGCCCAGGAAGATATTACAGCTTAATTGCAAATCTTCACCTTCTGAATAAGAAGTTTTAAAAGGCATTTAGAAGGCAAAAAGTTTCTTCTACCTGAAAGGAATTTCACTCTTAATGATTCACTAATTTCAGTATAAAAGATTCTTCCATTTTCAAGAGATCCCAAGAACATGAAACACATTTGGGGAGATTAAATCTTGAGCTTTATCACTTTGGCAGGGTACAAGGCCTTGCTGGAACAGAGACTAAATATTTTTGATGACAGGGAATAGGGAAGAAGAGTAGACAGCACCAAGGAAAAAGAGAAAAGACCTGGAAGGAAGGAGCAGAGGCTTCCCTGACAATTTATTTAGTTTATAATCTTTCCCAGGACCGGCCATATTCACATAACACATAAAACAATTAAGGGCCTGTGTGCTGCTGTACCTAATTAAGCAAATTAAATGCAGTCATATGCTAACACCTGTAACATATAGCACAAGAAGTGCTATGAAGTTAGGAAGGAAAGAGGACAGTCTTGTCTGGGGCTATAGGGTTATACAGGAAAGTTTCATGTATGGACTTGAAGTGGGCCTTGAAGAATGAGTAGGCGGAGAGCGAAGGAAGAAGAACATAAACAATGGTGAGAAAGCTAGAAAGAGGGGAAATCATAGAGGATAGTGAATGGAGCAGCCTCAAGTTGTTGATGGTGGTCATGTTAGGGTGAAGCTATTTCATACAGATTCTTAAATGCCAGACAGGAGTCAGGTCATAATCTGCCAAGTCTTTGTGGGTTTGAGTTGACCTAACTGAAGACATAAAATTGCCATTCTGTTCTATGACTAGTGACAGTTGACATCATAGAGACTGGAGTATAGTGGAATAATTGGATTAGGAGTCAGAGATCCTGTGTATGAATCCCAACTCCTGTGTGAACTTGGGGAACTTCTGAGCCTCACTCTCCTTATCCATATAATGAAGGGACTGGATTAGAAAATCAATAGGATTCCATCCAACCAAAATTTATTATTCTATGATCTTATGACTCTTCCTTTGGCATTTTGGTGTACTGGGATTTCTAGTGTGAAAATCCCTTTGGCTAGCATCCAACATGTTCCATAACCTGTCATTTTTGAAGTCCAAGCCAATGTCACTCTCTTCAGGGATTTTATATTCCATTCAAATTAGTCAACTGTCTCTCAACCAGAACTCCCACCTTCTTACTTCTATGTTTTTGCTCAAACCGTTTGCCTGAGACTCTAATGTCTCCCTTCCCCCTTTTCATGTGTTTCATTCCTGCTCAATTCAAGTAATAATAATAGCTAGAATTTACAAAGCATATTTAAATTTATATATTTTCATAGTATATTGAAAGTTTGCAAATATATGGCATATTTGCAAAATATATAGTATAGTTGCAAAAATACATAGGACATCTGAAAAGTTATTAATAGATATATCAAGTAGTTAAACTTTATGGATTGCTTTATATATTATCTCTCTGGATCATCACAACTGCCTTGAAAAGGAAATGCAATGGTCACTCCCATTTTACAGATGAGAAAACTGGGGCTGATGGAGGTGAAAGGTGCCTTGCCGAGGGTTATACAGTCATCCTCTGAGGCATGACTCCAACCCAAGTCTCTCAGACTTTAGTTTAACATTCTTATCAATAGTGCCATTTAGTTGCTTGGATTTGGAGGCAAATGTGATGTTCTCCATAGAGATAGGCCCTGAACACTTCCTACTCCTGTAGCAACCTTCCCCCTTTAGATTTCAAACAACACAGTTTTAAAGCTTTCCCATGCATCTAACTAATACTGTGCATGAACCTAATGCACTCACAATGTAATATAAATGCATTAACATTATGTTTATGTCTTATCCTACTAAGGCGTAAGTTCTAGGAAAATAAGGGTCACATATTATCCACACGTTGTATATCCTCTAGCCCATGACACTGTGCTCTATAACCAGGAGAAATCTAAAATTTCTATTTGTTGAATTTGCTTTACCAACAAGGGTAAATGCATTATTGATCGTTTTACTGGTCCAAATGCTCAGGGAAGAGGAAAATGATATGTACTCCCTGCTTCCTGAAAAGGATCAATGTCGATTATCATTAACATGCTGTGAGTTGTTTATGATCTGGGAATATGAATGTGGCTACCACAATGTAATTAAAGTTATTTTTAAAAGAACTGTAACAATTCCAGAAATGAGGCTCCTCTCAAACCAATCTCCATTACACCCAAAAGAAAAAGAAAAAAACCTTTCATTTTGAGAACAAAGGGAAGGGGTGCAATATCAGACTTCCAGGGCTGGATTTGGGAGTTAACTTGTGAAGAATACAACATTTGTCTTTAGCTGCCCCTTCTCGTCAATAAAACACACAGTCCTCTCCAGAAATTTTTGCTTATTCTCTATCAAAACCTGCTATCATTTAACTGTGGCTGAAAAGAATCAGATGGGGCTGGGGTGGGGGAGGAAAGGAGCAAGCACCTACTACGTGCCAGGTACATCGTTAGGTCCTTTACAAATATTATCTTGTTTGTTCCTCACAACCTTGGGAGGTAGGTGTTCTTATGTTGTTGTTGTTCATCTGTCTCTGCTCTAATTATGCCCATTTCACAGGAGAAGAAACAAACCAGTGGAGGATGAGTGATTTGTGCAGGGTCACACATTTAGTGTCTGAGGCCAGATTTGAACTCGGGTCCTCCTGATGCCAGGCCCAGTGATCTATTCACTGTTCCATCTAGTTTTCCTAAAGTCTCAATTAGTTAATTCACACTCAGTTGTTAATAATGTTCTACTCAGGGGTGGCTAGGTGGCACAATGAATAGAGCACTGGCCCTGGAGTCAAGAGGACCTGAGTTCAAATGTGATCTCAGACTCTTAATGCAAAAACTAGCCATGTGACCTTGGGCAAGTCACTTAACCCCAACTGCTCTACCTTCCCCCTCCAAAAAGCAACAACAACAACAACAAAATAATGTTTTACGCATCTCTAGCACATCATAGGAATAAGAGCTGGATCTGTGATTTCATTGGCATTCTCAGGTCCTACCAAAACAGGATAGCATCTTCTCTACAATTAGAGTTTAGAGAACAATGAGAGGTTAAGTGAGCTGTCCAGGGCCCCAAAGCTAATGTGTGTCATAGGCAGGACTTCCACCCGTGCTTTCTTCACTGCTATTTCTATACCACGTCCTGCTGACTTTAATAGAGACAAAGCTTTTATGTCCACAAAGAACAAATCTCCAGGGGAAGAATTTCAGCCCACAGAAAGGCCCAGTGGGGAAGATATTTAGAAGGGAGATTCTTATGTTGCCCCTCAAATCATTAGGTAGCCACCTGTTCTGCCCACACATGAGGGGAGTGAGGAGGTATAATGAAACGACTCTGACCACTGGCCCAAGTCTAAATAAATGCTCAGTGGCTAAGATGACTTGGGTCCTACTACTCCTGATTCATTGAGCTAGGAAAGCAAGGCTGGAAACATGGAGAAAGGACATCATCCTATTCTAGGTTCATAACTCTAGAATTTTTTTTTAGTTAACAGAGAACTTTATTTTACTTTACTTTAATTTACTTTATTTTATTAATTATTTATCATTTATCATTTATTTTAATTTACTTTCTTTTACTCTACACCCCAATTACAGTATTCTTCACAGAAAAATTGGCATCTAACCTGGAAAGGAGGTGAGAAAGGTGGCCAGTGGCTTAAAATCCTGGTTATTAAAATGACCCAAAGTCAGTATAGCAGAGTGGAAAAAGCACTGTGATCTGGGAATATGAATGTGGAGGTAGTAGTACATTTATGCCTGAAAGACTTTGGATCTTTGGTCAACATAGTGACCTAAGTTGAGAAGAATGCTGGAGCATGCCTCTCAGTGGGAAAGTGATGGATTAGAAAAGGAGAATGAGATAACATATGTAAATCAGACACTGTATATAGAAGGTCAGTCAATTCATTGAGCATTTACTATGGGTCTGAACTATGTCAAGCCCTAGGGTTTAAAACTCCCATTTTAGTGGGCAGCACAAGACACAAAGAGCTATGCACCTACTAGTACATAGTATATTACATAGTGTAAATGGACGGCAGTCTTGGGGGCAAGGGCTGGTGATCAGGAGAGGACTATTAGAGAAGGTAGGATTTAAACAGAGTCTTAAGGGAGGCCAAGTACTTTGCAAACCTTAATGTGCGATATAAAAGTTGTTATTGTTGTTGTTACTATTATTATCATTATTTTGTCATTGTTGCTACAGAACATACATTTTTGGTCAAAGCTAACATTCTAATTTTTTGCTTGACTGATTACCACTACACAAAGAGGAGCTAAATTTGTTAGTAGAAAGTAACAGAAAGGCAAAAAAAAAAATTCAAAAGGAAAAAAGGGCATCAATAAAATAGGAAAAATAGAGAAAAACCAAAAAGGACATTGAGAAGGGGGACATAAATGGGGTAATTTATAAACTACCTTGTTAGATTTAACATACACATTTTCAAAATGAGTTCTATACATAACAGAATTGCACGAGGTTAACACAACCTCCTTTTTTGGGGTTCTGCTTTGTGTATCGTAAAGTCTGTGTTTGTTGGTGTTTAAGTTCATCATAAAAAGCAGACTAAAAACAAACAGCCTTAACTGTGAGTCCTTAAGAAAGTCATTTCATCACCCTAGGCTTTAGTTCCCTCACATCCCTGGGTCAATAACATTGTTCATACCAAGCTCACCATGGTTATTAAGAGGATCCAATGAGATGAGGCATTTGAAAGTGTCTTGTACAAGTATCAAGTGGGCTGTGTAGTTGTATCTACTACATGATTAAACTCTGTAATGGGAAGGCAACCATGTTAACATGTGGTATGTACTTGTATGTTACCTATGTGTATAATGTTTACTGTGTGTACTTTAATGTGCTAGCTATGGTCTGTATGTTTATCAAGGTATTATTGTACTATAGAAATACCTACTGCAATCCAGTTGGATGCAAACGTTTTTCACTGAGGGAATATGTAACACAGTGACTTTAGCCTCTTTATGTTGGAGAGTGGGATCACAGTTTCCTTCTGAGATGCTCACTAGGGCAAAATTCTATCTTCTCTTTGACAAAAGGGGGTCTCTCCACCAAATGGCAGAATAGAGCAGCTTAATTGCCTCCTGGAGGACCAGAAAGATCGAGGGGGATGGAGTAGGGCTACCTGTAGGTGGCCCCCAGACCTACAAGCTGGCCTGAAGTAGTGAATACATTGCCAGCTGGCCAACTGAACTAAGTCTGGGAATCAACTTGGGACCTTACTGAGGGTTGACCCACTGAAACTGACTAAACTTTGGAGATCACACAATCCTCTTCCCTGGCAGAAATAATCTAAGCATAAACTAACTTGAAGAATGACCCATTCGTATAATGACAGTTTTGATATTATTTCCATAGAATTACATATGAATAGCATCTTGGACTTGAAAGGGTCCTTAAAGTTCATATTGTTCTACAGCCTAACTTAGGACTCCCAGACTATTAATGACTAGTCTGAGACTGGTATGACCACTTAGAGCACAACACTAATGAAATAAAAATGGAAAGTTTAGTTCCCAAGCATCCTGTAAATTTCAGTTTTTCCCTGGTCATATACCTGTGAGCCTAGGTAGCAATTCTTAGAAATGGGAATTCTCATGTCCCTCTTTTACCCCATGAAATTCCAAGTATAATGGCCAAATTATTACATCTATAAGGAAAGAAACAAACCTTCCAAGCTCATGCCCAAACAATGGTGGGTTAGGTATGGAAATGCCAAATACATGATGACTTAGAGTATAGGATGGAGGAAGAGGCAAGATTTTCTGCACTGCGAAGCCACTTTTAGTCTATCCCGAGGTCCTTGCTGGAGAAGGGGACTCTTCTATTGGTGGTTTGGACCAGGACCTATTTTGATCCTGACTCAGACTCTGGTTTGGAAAGCTTTTTGATTTCATTCTTCTGTGAGGAGTACAGTGCTTCATTGTGCAAACCAGGCAAGTCTCTTCTCTTTTTGGACATGAAAGTATCTCTCTTACTGTGTGGCCATAAGATGTTTAGCTAAGATTTTAGGGGGAGAATTGAAAAGGCATCTTGCTTTTCAGGGATTATACCAAAAGGCATATTTTGGTCAGAAAAGTCAAAGGGAAGATGCTTAACCACAGTTAAATAGACTACCAATTTCCACTACTAAATTCCAAGAAGACATTTCACCTACATAAATCAACTTTCAAAGAAATATATAATTGTATCTGGGGAAAATGTTGAAGATAATGCTTAATTTGGTGACCTCATTTTCTTATCCCTCTGAATCTCTAGAATTTCCCTATTAACTTTAGCACCCTCGTCAATTTCTTACCCTTCACCCCAAAGAGCCTCCCTTCCATACACCCATCTCTTGGCTTCCTCCCCTCTCTTCAGTTATAGAATTTATAACTGGAAGGGATCTCAGAAATATCTTGGTTTAACCCTCTTGTTTTACACATGAGGATATTAGGGCTCAAAGATAGTGAATTGCCTAAGGTCACCGTGTGCATGTTTAACCTGAGCCTAAACCCTGTCAGTGAGCTGTCATCTCTTACCAGAAAATAAGGTTTTTATTTTATAGAGGGGTAATTATAATGGCAGGAATTTCAAGTACCCTAGGAGGCCGATGGATAAGATGTTAGATCTTCTTGGGGTCCCTCAAATATCACCCCATGTACTTTATAAGCAGCTGTGTATTCTGTTCCACAGATAGGCTGTTAAACACGTTGGACTAAAATATTACTTTGCTCTGCAATTATATACTGACTTTAAAAAATGCCCCCTTGAAATACTAACAAAATGTGATATTGATTTAATAATCTATACAATGTCTGGTTAGTTGTCTGTCATAAAATTGATCACAGATCTGATGACAATTTTTAATTTCCTTAGCTAAAGTTTTGTGTTTCTGGTATTCTGCCAAGGCTCATCATTTAAATATTCACAGTAATGCTAAAATGATTAAAATCCTGAAATTAGAGATTTAATTGAATAGTGCAAAAACCTCCAAATGAGATTAACTATTCCTATTTACTCAGAAGCCCTTAAAAGCTTTGAGTCTAGGAATTTGCACAGTTTTACAAGCTTGAATTTTCTACCATATTGCTGACGACAGATTTAAGATCAAATCCAACTTTCAGATTTTTTTGGTGGTTTTTTTTTGGCTTTAGTTTTAACCTATACAATAAAAATAATCATCCTCCCTCGGATGGATTGAAAAAGGCCTTATTACAATAACCTTTTCTTCCCCCCAGGAAATTTGTAAGAGAACAACAACCTTAATCGGTCTGAGCTATTCAGCATCATTATTTCTCAATATCAGTGGAAGAACACATTTTTAAAAGAAAAGGCATCACAAAAAGGAAATTAGGTCTCAAGTTTTTTTTTCTTAAAGGAGGAAGGTTAATTAACTGTAAATTATAAACGGCCCTTTGAACTACTGCTATACACAACTGCATCAAATTACTAATTATTCTCCATTCCATTGTTCCAAGGGTGGGAATCTGCATTTCAATTTACAGATACAAGCTAAAGACATAGAAAGCCTTAGCTCTGCATGAGGGGATAAGGGGAAATTCCCCATTACCATGTGAATTACATGCCAAGAACACATCAGATATGCACAAGATGCTGCCACACTGTTTCTAGGATACAAATGCAAAATGCTAGGGATACATGAATGATGGGAAGGTAAAGCAAACCCCTGGAGAATAAAAATTCAACATTGCAGCCCCTTGAAGCAGTCCCTAGAGGCAGCCTCATGTACTAGAGACAGAACTAGACTAGGAAGAAAGTGACATAGGTTTTGTCCCTCTTCTACCACTAACTATCTGTGTGACTTTGAGCAAGTCATTTAACTTTCTCTAGCCTTAACTGATTCATCTGTGAGTACACTTCTTTTAAGTAGTGAATTCTTCTATATGGCAGCTAGGTGGTTCTTTCTGGAGTCCGGGAGACCTGAGTTCAAATTCAAGTTCATTTTGGCAGTTGACAAAAGAAAAAAAAGGAAAACAGGAAAGAAAGAAAGGTGATTTGATCTTAAATCTGTCATCAGCACATGGCGGGAAATTCCAGCTTATACAGCAGTACAAATTCATGGAGCTTATTAACTCTCTGAACCTCAGTTTCTTAACTATAAAATGATGGAGTTATATATGATCTTCTAAGCTAAGGTTTCTTCATTCTAAGTGATGAGGACCTGGAATAGGAGTGGAATTGAAATAGAAAGGAAAAAATGATAGGAATTGGTGATACTCTAGATAAAGAGAATGAAAGAAGGATGACTCAGGTATGAATAGCAGTCATGGAACCTGAATGATTGAGGCAATGGTGGCACTATGGACAGTACTGGGGATGTAATCTTGAGGATTGTGGTGTAATACAACCAACACTAAGATTTTTCTTTTTTCCCATCTCTTCTTGAGAGTCAGGACTGACCACCACAGTCACTCAGAATTCGGGTGTGTTTTAGTGTTCCTTCATTTATATCATTGTATTAATTGTATGTACTCTTATCCTCCTTTTGTTTTCTTCACTTTGCATCAGTTCATTGAATTCTTCTCACATTTCTCTGAATTCCTCATATTTGGTGTTTCACCATGCAATAATATTCCATTGCATTCACATACCATCATTTGTCTATCCAAGCTACAATTTCTGGGCACCCATTTTGTTTCCAGTTTTTTTCTCACTGGATAAAAGTACTGCTATAAATATTTTGCTATATATAATGCCTTTTGGTCATGGTAGGGTTTATACACAGTTGCACCACACTTTCATTTTCAATTGAGAAGGAAAATGAGACTGAGATTAGGAACAGTGACTTGCCCATGGTCACACAGCTTATTAAACTGTGACATCTGTTTATTGCTTGTAATATGTGAGGAAGGCATTATCCTAGAATACCCCAGGTTTAAGCTTTCCTGTCAGTAAATGCTGAATCTATTGGGAAGGCCTTAAATCAACTCATTGCCTTTTATCCCAGGCACAATTATCCCAATAAAATTAGTAGCAGGGGCAGCTAGGTGGCACAGTGAATAGAGCACTGGCCCTGGATTCAGGATGATCTGAGTTCAAATCCGGCCTCAGACACTCAACACTTACTAGCCACGGGCAAGTCACTTAACCCTGACTGCCCTGCCTTCTCCCCTCCAAAAAGCAAAAAAAGAAAAAAAACCCTATAAAATGAGAAGCAAAAGAAGGGGGCCTTTTATCTAGAAGTAACAGGGTAAATTCTGATTGATGATGAAAAACTGGGTAAAGGTCTTTTCCTGCATCCCTCCAGAAATGCCCCTGCCATGAGCTGTCGGCAGGCCCCTGAATGTGTTCAATGAACTGATTTGACAAAGCTGAATCAATGCTGTGACTAAGCTTTGTAACCCCACATTTACTTAGCATGACTTTGAGATCAGCTAAAAACAACTGACCATGACACCCTTCATTCCAACAGTGTAGAGTATGTATTTATTTCTTTATGCTAATCAGAGATGAGACAATTCTATTTAAGTAAGAGTGTTTTGTAGAATTCAGAAAATAATAAACACTAAAAAACACCTCTTTTCTTCCTCATCTAGAAGCAGGATTCAGAGATCTGTATGCAGGGTGCTCAGAGGAAGCCCCTGATGCAGTGGACTGGGTTCTCTCCCTCCTATAGCCAGAACAAAAATGCCCAACTCCCATGGGATTCAATAGATCACTTCTGTTATACTGTCATGACAGAGCCAAACTAAAATAAATTAATTTCTTCCAAAGCTACCAACAACATAAGGAGAATTCTTGAGTTTGACAAATGCTCTAGAGTTGTCTTATTCCAGGGGCACACCCAACAATCCACGAAGCTCAGGCCACCAGTATGGTTTAGGGCATTTTGGAGGAAAGGCCAGGCTGACAGCATTAGCTTTAGTAAACAAGTCACATGGTAGAAAAGAACCAGATGGACTAGAGTGCTCATTGCTATCGGGAATCAATCTGGTCAGCACAGATGGCAGTGGAATAGGGCAATGTCAGATAAGCTATGGTGAGGAAAGTTTCAGGAAGACAGAGAAGAGTAAACCAGGGCCAGCTGCAAGAAACCAAGAACTCTGAGAAAACAGAATTCTACTGTTCATCAGAAGTAGATGGTGGTAGCTGCGTCATATGGGAAAATCTAGAACCTAGAGCCCTGAGAGATCCACTGGGTTGGGAGAGATGGCAAAAGGTCCCAGCAGCAGCAGTAGACAATATGAAGAAATCCAGAAAGATTGGGGAGGATGTTGTCATGAGAAAGGTCCATCATTCCGCAAAAGGTGGTGAATGTTGGCATCAGGAAAACCTGGCAGCATATAGTGATGCCTCAGGAAAGAAAAGTGAAGTTCCAAAGCAGGACTTTATTCTTTAGGAGGGCTCAGGGGGACAAATCAAGGCTGAAGTATCTAAGAAAGCAGTGTCATGCATAGGGAACCAAGACATGGATTTGAGTCCAGGGGGGCAATTACCAGGAGCATGGAAAAAAGTTGGACCTTGGTCACAGGGTATGAGGCAAAAACCCCCAAATAAACCCTCAGGTATTTAGAGTCAGGGCAAAAGGTCAGAATAGAATGAGCAGCAAAGCTCATTTAGGATTCAGAGCTGGAAGGGACCTAAGCACTGATCTGCTCCACTCCTCTCATTTTACAGAATAGTTAATAGACCAGAAGGTTTTATAATTGGCCAAGGTTTTAGCAGGCAAACTGCACCCCTGTGTTTCTGACATCACAAGTATTTAAGTGTTATGAGGAGCAGTAATTTCTGGCAAAAATAAGTGTATTAATGGAAAATAACATGAAAATAATCTTTTGCTGTACTTCAATTCCCATTCTACCCCAAGCAGCTTGCTTCCCTTGCATACCCGTGGTCCTCGATGCACTCAGAGTGGGTGCCCTCTATAACAGTCAATTGACATTTATCCTTGTCTGCCCAGCTAGACTCTGAAGTTTTCTTTTTTTTGCATCAGAGGTAGGATTTGTCCTAAGATCTTCTTGACGCCCAATCTGACACTCCATCCTCCAGTTAAGCCATGCAGCCTCTGAGTGTCCTGACCAGAACAGATACCCAATATGCACAGCTCTGAATACCAGCCCTTCCCAGTTTAGTCATGTTCACCTCCCATAATCCTTTCCATATGAACTAAGAAGACCAATATATTAGTCTCTGGAGGCCACTTATGCCTCTCATTCATCACCACATGAAAGTTTAATAAGAAGAAATATAAAACAATACCCTGTACCATCCAAGCCCAGGGTCTTTCTTTTTTGTACCAGAGAACTTCTCATGAAGAAACCTGCTCTATCAAAGAACATCAGTAGCTGTTCTGACATTTCAGAGCCTTAGAGAGTTCCTTGGGGTCTTGAGAAGTTAAGTGACTTGCCTAGAGTAAGAAAGCCAGAAGCAGGTACTGAATCCAATTCTTCTTGAATTTCTAGATGACTTTCTATCAAACCACGCCCCTTAAATTCTCTTTAGGCTCTGTGGCTAGCATAGTACTGGCCTGTTAGGAAGTATCTGTTATCCTCATCATCCAAGTCATTCTCTTGGATTCAAGTGAAGGTTGGTAAACTTAAAAGGTAGCATATTAAGTTTTCAACTGCAATCCTTCGTGTTTGGAGGAGGAGAAGGAGGAAGAGGAGCAAGAAGAGGGGAGTGATGGGGTAGGGAAAGTTCTATTGGGTTTGCCATTGAGTCGTGAATGGTAGAATGTTCACTGATACCTCCATTCTCCCATTTATAAGCAGTGAGGGGAACCTGATGTCAGATAACTGGATGTGAAGGTGTTGGAGTCCCCCCAAAAGCAACTAAATATGCAGAGATGTAGGAATACTGTTAATAATGTCAATGATCCTATTATCACCTTATGGTGAATTAGTTAATCACTTAACCTTTGTCTACCCCCAGAGATCTAAGGTAACTTTTTGAAGTGAAGTAAGGAAATAAAGAAGAGAAGAGTGAACAGTATGAAGAAATACCATCTCGAAGGACTGATACCTGGATGGGTTCAGGGAAGCCTGGAAGTAGCCCAAAGGCACTGGTGGTGAGGGACAGTGAAAAGTCAGAGGCAAAGGACATGAAAGGAGGCTGGAGAGACAATATCTTTGCTCTTCTTCTTCCATGACTGGCATCCAGGGAATGCCATATTTCTGTGATAAATGAGAAGGGGCCACTTTACCAACCTACACAGCCAGCCTGTCTTTGCCTCTGTTCAGTCTTCCACGTGACCTATCATTCAGCCCTGCAGTATTTTGTGAGCTCCTCCCTACAGAGAAGCAAGATGAATTGTAACAAGCAGCTCTTGCCATACAACTACCCTAAGCATCAGTTCATGCTGAAAGAAAATTGATATTATGTCTACATTACAATTACTCCCACTCCTTCTCTAGAAGAGTACGAGGTGCCACTGGAACAAGCACCCCCACTGAAGTGAGCCTTCTTTGACTGGGAAACAGTAGCTCTTTCCCTCGAGTCTATCCTTTACCCAAGGACAGGGGTAGTGACAGTGGCAGCTTGGAGCATCCAGTTCCAGGGTTGGACATGGAATCTGCACCCATCAGGCCCCTCACCTGTGACATGCAGAGAAGACATTGAAGAAGGAACACTGCATTGGGAGTTTTTGCCACTGAGTCTAAGAATAATGTTGGACAAATGACCACAGTGAGCTTTAATTGATTCTCAGACATTCAAAAATAATTTATTAAGTGCCTACTGTTGTAATGGTAATTAATTTGTTTGATCAGATGTTAAGTAGATGCTAGTAACCTAGTGTTAAGTATAGAACTCTGTCCATTGGTGATAAGGTATGAATTCCCAGAACTCTGTCCATTGGTGAGAAGGTGTGAATTTCCCTGTGA
>CM053597.1:70442432-70482370 GCA_028646575.1 Pseudocheirus occidentalis
CCCAGGAACTCATGGTCCTTTCAAAGCTGAAATGCTGGGTGCTTTCACCAAGGCCTGCCCAACAATCTTGCACATAACAGAAACAAAGCTTTAGTGTTGGAATGAACCTCTAGCCCCTATAAAACGACTGGCTTATAAAATGAAAATCCTTGCATTTTATAAGCTAGGGTGAAGGCCAGATTGTGAAGATCTTTAAATACTTAACAGATGAGTCTTTATTTGGTCCAGAAAGAAATTGGGAGCAATTACAGCTTAATGAGTAGGGGAATGACATGGTCAGACCCATACTTCAGCTGTGTTAAGCACTGTATGGAGAGCGCAGAGAGGAGGCAGGGAACTGGGGTCTAGTGATGAATTTGATACCAGTCTTAGAGATATCATTTAACATCTTTGACCTCTTGGGATAGCTGCGAAGGTCATAGAGCATAAAATGTGAAGAATCTACATGCCTAGAGGTAGCTAGGTGTCTCAGTAGAGAGAATGTTGGGCTTGGAGTCAAGAGGATCTGAGGTCAAATATGACCTCTATTACTTACTAGCTATGTGACTCCAGACAAATCACAGAATCTCTCTGAGCTCCAGTTTCTGTCTGTAAAACGGGGATAAGAAACTTAGCTCACATGTTTATTGCGAGGAACAAAGGGGATACATTTGAAAAGAACACTGTGAACCTTCGAGTTATATAAATGTTAGTGTATTTTGAATGTGAAATGTTAATTCATTAATAGAGTTAATCATTTATAAAACTTATTAATTAAAATGTTAATTATTAAAGTACGGCATAAATATAAAGGGCAATTAGGTGGTAAAGTGGTTAAAATACCAGGACTGGAGTCAGGAAGACCTGAGTTCACATCTGGCCTGAAACACTCACTAGCTATGTGACCCCGGGCAAGTCACTTAACCCTGTTTGCCTCAGTTTCCTCACTTGTAAAATGAACTGGAGAAGGAAATGGCAAACCACTGTAGTATCTCTGCCAAAAAACCCCAAACAACCAAAGAGGGTGACAAAAAGTCTGCCACAATGGAAATGATTAAACAACAAAAATAATCAGTACCACAATGTAAAACAGTAAATGAATTTCTTCTCTCTCCACCCTCTTCCTCCTCCTCATTAAGAGAACCAAGTGACGTGATTGCCATCATCATCGTCATCATCATCATCATCATCATCATCAATCTCATACATTGCTGTTCCCTCCCTTGTAAATGAAGATACTGATGGCCAGATAAGTTAAGCAAGTAGCTTAGGGTCACACTACAAGCACGGACTGGAAACATAACTTATTACATACTAAAAGTCAAGCACCAACATCGATGCCGCAGAGGATGATGACCTTTGTAGGAGCTTTGGAGATACACTAATATTACATGGCCACATCAGCCAGGATTCCTTTAAGCCTCTTTAACTTTCAGCTAAGATCAGATGCTTGAGCAGCTAAACTGAAATTCCTCTTTTTCCCTTTCTTCTTAATGTGTCCTTTGACCCAGTAACATTATCTGTTTCTGGAAAAGTAAGTGGGGGAAATGATTCTTTCCCTCCACCCCCTCCCATTTCTGTGAATTAGAGATTGGAAAAAGTTCCACTGCAGCACCAAGGCTCTTTCTTTTTGACAGTCAAAAGGCTCCCAAACACATACTTTTTAATCTTTTTTAAACTTTATCTCCTTTCAAACTGCTCTAAATGCTCCCCGAAACAAAAGTAATTACGTTCAGAACTCCACAGATGAAAAGAGAACGTGTATCCCCAAGGACAAGCTGACAGGCCCAAGTCGTGGAGATAAAATATTAAATCACAAGATAGGAAAGCAATTGAACAAATTATAGCTGATGGAAAAGGCCTCCTATTCAAACCATCATTCTGAGGATTTCACATCTAACCATTCATAAGCATTTCTCTTTCCATTTATTTCCTTCTTACAGCACCTTGGTGAACAATGGACTTGCATTCCCAAGACCTGGGTTTAGTTTTCAGCTCTCCCACTTACCATCCATGAGACCTGAGACAAGTCACTTTCTTTGTGGCTAATTTGCTGCATCTATAAAATAGGGATAATGAAATCTGTGCTCCCTGCCACACTGAGGTGTTGTGAGGAAAGTACTTGGAAACCTGAAAAACATCACATAAGCGTGAGCAGTGAGCTTCTTAAGGAAGGGGCTTGTTTCATGTTTTGTCATTGTATCCCTAGAACCTAAGTAGTGGCTGGCAGGCAGCTGGCAGTTAGTAAGCACTTGCTGTTTGCTTCATTTCCAAAAGCAGTATAGCTTCCTTTATACAGCAGGAGCTTGAAAAATGTTTGATTGTTCTCTATGAAATAAAATAAAACAGCTCTGGGGATCAATAGCAACCTCTCTCCCCCCCCCCCATAGCTAGAATATATCTATGAGAATGAGAATTCTAACCTGTTATGCCTTTTATAGATATCTTGAAAGAGGGATGTGGCCATATCTGAAGTACTCAAAGATATCCAAACAAATACTTTAGAGCCTCTCCCTTCCACCAAGTGATAAGCTCAGGAGAGAAAACTGAAAGGGCAAAAGTTGTGCATCTATGTTGAAACACAGGATGGACTGAGGCAGCTAAGTGGCTCAGTGCATAGAGTCAGGAGGACGAGTTCAAATCTGATCTCAGACATTTTTACTACCTATGTGACCCTGGGCAAAGTCACGTAATGCTGATTGCCTCACAAAAAGAAAACAGAGAGAAAAGCCGATGCATTCCTATGCAATATGATCTGAGGGGCATCATAGACTTGGGTTTGTAGAAAAATCTTTTTTCTATTATCCTGCCAGGTTGTCCCAAATTCCGTTATGCTCTATTTATTTGGAGTTAGATATTATTCATTCAATGCTTTTCATTCAGTAGTGAGATCAGAAATCCACTGAATCACTGAACTTAATTCCCTTGGGTCTCAGTTTCTTTGTCTGTAAGATAAGGTGTTCAACTAGAGGGCTATCATGGTTCCTTCTATTTCTACAGATATGGCTGTATTATTATAACTAATAGGTGTGTGTGTGTGTGTGTACGCCCATAAAACTAATAATAATGATAAATAAAATAAAAATAAAGTTTTTTATATGTAACTAATAGTAGTAAATAGTGTGAGTGGCATTGTTAGAGCGTTTTGAGGTACGCAAAAGGCTCTCTATTTCTTTTCTCATTTGAGTCTCATGGCAACCTGCAATTGGGGTCTTGCAACTCACATTTAACCTCATCTTTCAGATGCTTGGTGCACTAAACAGATTTGTCCAAGGTTCTTTTTTCTCCTTGAGCTTGATGTTTTAATGTTTTGATAATTTCATTTCAATATAATTGGTTTCCTTAGTAATCCTACATATTCTATTTTATGCATTTAAACTATTCATTCTGATTAGTGATCCACAGTCTTCACTAGACTTCCAGAGGGGTCTATTACACAATAAGAGGGAATGGACCACTGTTATACAGAGAAGAAACTCCTCAAAAACAGGGATATGTCCTATTTATCTTGGGATCCCAAAGGTTTAGCAGAGTGCTTTGCTCCCAATGCTTACCACAGTGCCTGGCATTAATAAATGCTTGATTTGTTCATTAGCTGCCATGCATAAGGAAAGGGCATCTCATAAATATCTGAATAAGTAGGTTTGTGTGTGGGAGCTAGGCAGCTAGATGGCACAGTGTTAGAGTCCTGGGCCTGGAGTCAGGAAGACCTGAGTTCAAATCCAGTCTCAGAGACTTACTAGTTACATGATCCTGGGCAAGTCACTTTACCTTTATCTGTCTTAGCTCCCTCAACTATAAAATGGGAATAATAAGAGCACCTTCCTCCCAAAGTTGTTGTGGGGATCAAATGCGCGAAAATTTGTAAAGCACTTAGCACAGTGCCTGATGCGCCTGATACACAATATGCTGTTGTTGTTATTGTTTCAGTCATGTCTGACTCTTCGTGACCCCATTTGGGGTTTCCTTGGCAAAGATACTGGAGTGGTTTACTATTTCCTTCTCCAGCTTATTTTACAGATGAGGAAACTGAGGCAAACAGGGTGAAGTGACTTGCCCAGGGTCTCACAGCTAGTAATTGTGTGAGGTCAGATTATAACTCAGGTAGGTGAGTCTTCCTGACTCCAGACCCAAACACTCTCGTCTACTGTACTACCTAGCTGCCCTCCATATACAGTAGGTACTTAATAAATGCTTGTTTCCTCCATCTTTACTTTTTTCCCTTCCCTTCTCTCTTCCTCCCTCCCTCCCTCCCTTCCTTCCTTCCTTCCTTCCTTCCTTTCCTTCCTTCCTTCCTTCCTTCCTTCCTTCCTTCCTTCCTTCCTTCCTTCCTTCCTTCCTCCCTCCCTCCCTCCCTTCCTTCCTTCCTTCCTTCCTTCCTTCCTTCCTTCCTTCCTTCCTTCCTTCCTTCCTTCCTTCCCACAGACATCATGTCTTAAACACTACTTAACACTTAATTGTGCAATCTTGCAGGACCTGTGGCATGATACATCACTGAGCACACAGGAGGCCCTCAGAAATATATGTTGAGCAATTTGCTTATCATTAGGTTATCAGCTGAGTCTTGAAAATATCTCTACTGAAAGATTTTTGTTGTAACCTAATTTTTCCTAATGAGAGCTGACCTGCAAAACAGCACAGGTAATCTGAAGGGGAAGCCATGTGATAGTGAGTAAGCCTGAAGCTTTAAATGAAATTAGCAAGGGGAGGGAGAAGAAGGCCATGGTGATTGATATGGAAGGAGTGTGGGATCTGGTTAAAGAATAAAGAGCAGAATCTCAACCCCTACATTAAGTTGAGAAAGAGAACTCTCTAGATAGGTAGAGATTTTTGTCCTATGGCTTGGAGGAAAGAGTCCATTACCTGGCAGAAATTGTACTCTAACAGGCCAAATCTGTACCATTTGAACAAACAAATCTATTTAAAATCAGAACACTGTATTGGCTTGGTGTCAACACAGCTGTTTGGCTTTTTCTTTTAATGAACTGACTGCCAGATGCACTGATCCCTACAAAGACAACAATGTGGCAGATGGGCACTGCTTTCCAACTGCCAGAAGTCCATCTTGTCTTTAGAAGGTGTGTGTGTGTGTGTGTGTGTGTGTGTGTGTGTGTATGGGGTGCTGTCTGTTGGCAGAGGGATGTGGATTCTCAGGAGTCCATTCTCCCCCAAAAAATATTCAAGGTGTGGGCGAGGGCTAGGGAAAATCTCAAAACCTGTCACTTCATCAGTGTGGGGAGATTCCAATGCAGAAACTCCTTTCACCATGGTGGGTCAGCAACTCAGCCATTAGCTATAGTTCTAGGAGCTGCTCAGGTGCACTGGGGCAGGGGGTGGTGGTAAGGGGGGTGAGGCTGCTGTTGAATCAGCCAGCATCATGTAGCTGGCAGGTTCCAGAAGAGGTACTTGAATTGAGGTCTTCCCAATTACATGATTGCCCTTAAGATTCCATTATTAATTAATTCTCTGTGACTTTAATGTGACCCTAATTAGAGTAGTGAGGTAAGAAATGACTTCAGTGTGAGCTAACCTGGAAGCACCTGCTGACTAAGCTGGTTTATGGTGACCCTGCCTGCCTTTAGAAATGCTGTGAGGCCTGACATCATGAGAATGCGTTCAGTCTGCTGGGGATCACCGAATATTAGGCTTCTAAGGGACCTTAGAAGCCTCTTGGTTCAGTTACCCTCCCAATTCAACTCTCTTCTCCATCATCTCTGAGAGATGGTCCTTCAGCTTCAGCTCAATCACTTCAATTACTGGAGAACTTAATAATTTCCCATAGCATCACATTCTAGCTAGAAGGTACCTTACAAATGACTCCTCCCCACGTGGCCTCATTTTATACATAAATGAAGAAGCTAAGCTGATAAAAGTTAAGTGATTTTTCCAAGATCATACAGGTAACAACTTCCCTTTCTTTTTACATCCACTTCAAACCTGAGAACAGGGAAGTTTCACTTTTGTCTTAGCACAGTGCCTAGCACACAGGGGGCATTTAATGAATGCTTGTTTTTTGGCTGACTGAAGGTAGCTACCAAAAGCCTATTAGCGTGTCCTGAATGACTTGGGGAATTAGTATAATGCCTATAATGCTTAGATGGCTCTGGTAGTGGAGGATTCTTTATTATGGTGATCTGCCTCCTTCTGACTTCTTCTAAAGCAACAATCTCCAAAGCTGGCATTACAGGACTGTGGGATGATCCTAAGAAGAGGGTGGTCAGAGAATTGGAGAACCAGAAGGGTTATATATCTCTCCCTCACCTCATGCCCCATTCTTCATCATGTCTTCAACTACACTACCTTTTCAGTACCCTATTTCACCCCTTCGTATAACTGATCTTTGACTCCACCAAGTGTTGTCCTCTCAAGGCAAATATAACCTAACCTGACCCAGGTACTTAAAACTGCTCAGCTGGCTGATTTCTGATCCCCAGGGTGGTGGGTATCTGCTTCTCACTATCTATCTCCCCCTTTTCCCCCAATACACTTTACTTTTCTACATTTTTTATGTGTGGCAAGGAACAAGTAGCACAGGATGAGTTAGAGTGAATTAGAGGAATTATATTTATGCCCCCTGACCCCTTCTGAGCTCCTTATGTCTATGGAGGATGCCACAATCCTTCCTTTCCAGGTTCTCAGCTTCTTTATCCTTTACTTTTCACTCAACTGGAATTTATTAAAAAGTCTTTGAATTTCCAAATTGGATGGTCTCGTCTCAATCTTCATCCTTCTTGATCTCTCTGTGGCATTTACTGCTATCAAAACCTTTCTTCTCTCTGGACTGTCATGACGCTGCTCTCTCTTGGTTCTTCTGTCTGATCACTCCTTCCTAGTCTTCTTTTCTGAATCATCTTTTCCACCTGTCTTGTGGGTATATTTCAAGGCTCTGGGCCCTCTTCTCTTTGTGCATTCATTCACTTGGAGACTTTATCAGCTTCCATGGATTTAATAATTTTATTTGTGCAGATGATACCCAGGATCTATACATCCAGATTTAATCTCTCTTCTTAACTCTAGTCTAGTCTAGTCCAAACTACCTATTGGGCATTTCAAAGTGGGTATCCTAGGGAAATCTCATACTCAACAGGTTCAAAACAGAACTCATTACCTTTCTTCCCAAACCCTACCCCTCTCCTAAACTTCTCTGCTTCTGTTGAAAATACTAACTGTACTTTTTTCTCAAGTTTTCAGTCTTGGGGTTACCCTCAGCTGCCGACTTTCCCTTACTCCACATATCCAAGCACTTTCTACATCTTGTCATTTCTAGCTCCAATACACCTTTCCCATCTGTTCTTTCTCTCTCTTCACACGGCCACCATTTAAGTTTGGGCCCTTAAAATCTGTCACCTAGAATACCGTAGGAGATTCTTTATTGTTTTGCCTGTTTCAGTCTCTCCCCACTCCAAGCCACCTGCCCCAAGGCTGCCGGAGTGATTTAGAACTAGCAACAATAATAAGAGCTAGCATTCACTATGTGCCAGGCACTGTGCTAAGTGCTTTACACATGTCATCTGATTTCATCCCCACAAACACCTTCTGAGGTAGCTAGTATTACCACGCCCATTTTACAGATGAGGAAACTGAGACAAGCATAGGTTAAATGACTCATCCAGGGGGCCAGTAAGTATCTGAGGTTATCTGTGAACTCAGGTCTTTCTGACACCAAGCGTGGTATTCTATTCACTGTGCTACTTAGTCGCCTCTAATTTTCTGAAAATGCACCTCAGGGTTTTTGTGAAGGTAAAAAGACATAATATTCACAAAGGCTTTTCAAATCTTAAAATACTATGTAAATGCTAGTGATTATGACAATTGAGGAAAATGATGATTTCTGAGGTTCTGTCCATGGACCCTAAAAATTTTCCTAAAATCTAACTATGTCTCTCCCTATTGACTCTAAGACACGTGCTATTTCATTTACTTTATTCTTTTAACATTTCAATGTCAATTTCGGTTTTATATGTACATAACTATCAGTTTAATAGTTTATGTATGTATATATAATTTGTAAATAAGTACATACACATATATTAGGAATGAATGTATGACATTTTTCTTTTGCCAGTAGGGTACATGATTAAAAAAAAGTCTGCAGACCACTACTCTAGAGCCACGGGGATCTTCACCTGTTTCCTCCTCCTCTTAAGAGGGTTATTCCCTACAACCAAATGGAGTTGTCATTTCACTCACACACTTACCCCACAATACCTGACAGCCGAGAACAAAACACTTCACAAAATAAGGAAACAGCAAGAAGAAAAAGACTGCTTCCTAAAATATTACCTATTCCATTTGACAAATACTTATTAAATATGTAACATATTGCCCATGTAAATGTCACTATTTTATTATAAATGCAAGTCTGTATTGAGCAACTGAAATCACTATATAGTATAATCACAAAAATAGCATTAAAATCACAGAGCCTGAGGCTTGGAAGGCACTTTAGGAATGATTTAGTCCAACTGTTCATCTTAGAGATGAAGAAACTGAAGTCTGGAGACATTTAGTAACCTGCCCAAGGTCACCCAGCTAGTGAGGGCTATGCCCGTTCCAGAATCCAGACCCATTCAATAGTTTCCTCCAACAGCATGACTGCTGCTGCTGAACATTCACAGGGACTGAGTGAGAGGGGAACCTTAGGGGCCATCAATTATCAGGTGGCCCAGACTGACCACAAGGGCAATGTAATGAGGAAACTTTGCTCACCTTCCTTACCTGGATTAGAGGAAGCTTGCTAAAATGAGAATGATTTGGAAATCCTTGCATTAATTGAAGAAACGAAGCTGAATAAGCCAGTATTGGGTATATACGAACTTTCAAGTACATAGGCAGGTCGACCAGGGGTCATACATGGAGTTATTCTGTTTGCAAGGGCCTAGCAACAGGTCATCATGTAGTAATAGTGTAGTAATAGCAAAACCAGAAAGTACATTGGCATTTAGAGCATATTGGCCAGGAAAGCGAACTGGAAGTCAGCCAGGAGCTGCTTTGTGTGCACATAGTAGAGTACCTTGCACATAGTAGGTGGTCAATTAAGAAATATTTTTGGAAGTCAGGGCTTGGATTTGGATCTTTCATGATCTAGATACATCACCTTGGTGTAGGCACTTAACTTCTTTTCTTTTCCTGCTAAATAATGGGGGTGGATGAAATGAGTCCAGAGGCAGCTGGGTGGCTCAGTGGATACAGTGGTGAGCCTGGGGTCAGGAAGACCAAAGTTCAAATCTGACTTTAGACACTTACTATTGTGTGTGACCCTGGGCAAATCATTTAAGCTCTGTCTGCCTCAGTTTTCTTTGTCTGTAAGAAGAGAGACAAGAATATCACGCACCTCAGGTTTTTTGTGAAGGTTAAAAGAGATAATATTCGCAAGGGTTTTTCAAATCTTAAAATACTATGTAAATACTAGAGATTATGACAATTGAGGATAATGATGATTTCTGAGGTTCTGTCCACAGATGCTATGGTTCTATGATACCCTAAGTAGCCTAGTATCTCCAGACATACATACACTTTTAGAAAAAAGATAGCAAAGAAATTATGCAACTTGCAAGGGTATCAAGTGCACCAGGTAAGAATACTTAATATATCACAAAGACTACACTCATGTATGTATGTATCCCCCACCCGCCTACATAGATGTGCATATTCTTTCTCTATACATCAATCATTACCACACAGACATACTAGAAGACAGCCACTGTGTGTATGATGAACAGCAATTTTATTTTACTTGTTCTCTTAGAATCAGGTAGTGATTTTAGAAAAAAAAATGTCTTAAGGTCAAAGAACTATTTTTGGAATTGAGTTCTTGGACTGCATTTTTATAAATTTTATTGGTCCCTCTTTTTGGTACCTTAGTAATTTCCTGATATACCCTGTTCAATCTCCCTCTCCACCCCAACTCTCTCTTGAAAAAAGGCAAAACTGGTTGACTTCATAACTGCATTTGATCCTGTATTATGTAGCTATGGGCCTCCCCCCTCCATTACTGCAATTAAAGGATGGAGTTATTTAAAAATGGAAAGAAACCCAACCAATCCAACTCTTTCAAGGTGGGGGAGTAGGGAAACTGGGGAAGGAGAAATGTATTTTCGCATCTAAACTTTCAGATCAAGACTGCTCATTGCTCTGATCTGTATTTGGCTGTCTAGGGTTCTTTTCATATACCTTGTTGTAGCACTTTTTTCTTGGCTATTTATAGAAATTTTTTCTTAGAGGTTGTTAACTATTTCTATTTTACATCATTCCCAGTATATCCTTCTCTGAGTCTGCATTAATTTTAAAAAGTTAATTTTCATTCTAAAATAGTGTGTGTGTGGGGGAAACTTGATGGGGACTTTTAAATATTCACTGAGTTTTTTTTAATGAAAAAACATGTTAGGAAGAAAGGAAAGAAGTATTTCTTAAGTACCTACTATTTGCTAGGTGCTACAGTAAGTGTATTATGGATATTACCTAGTTTGATTCTCACAGCTCTGTGAGATAGGTGCCATTATGATCACCATTTTAAAATAGCGAAAACTGAAGCAAGCAGAGGTTAACTGACTTGTCCAGGGTCACACAACTCATAAATGTCTGAGGCTGGATTTGAACTCAGATCTTCCTGACTCCAGGCCCAGCACTATATCCACTGAATCACCTAGATTGCCTTCTTATTAGCAAAGAGCATTGGAAGTCCCACCTTGTTTCTAAACCAGGCTTTGCCACTAACCAGCTGTGTAACCTTGGACAGCTCCTTTTATTGTTCTGGGTCTCAGTATCCTGATAAAATGAAGGAGCTGGATTAGAACCCTTCTACAGTGGCTCTCAGGGTCCCTGGTGTATGGTGTTCACTGAATGAGGTACAGACCCTGAATTGATAACGTCCATTTAGTTTAGTTCCACGTCATCTATTAGCACAGTTTCTGATCAGATCAGATCAGGTTTGGAAATTAATCCTCTTTTCATCGTGCAATTAGAAAGATATCCAAATGGAACCACTGCCAATTCTGCACAGAAAAACAAAGAGCTTCTAAAATGAAAGACGCCGACCACAAGGTGGCATGGAAAATTCATAAATCTGTCTCAGAAAGCAGAGTCTAAGTCAGCAACACTGATTGGGTCAGGCTCTTACAGGCAGGGTTCACTCATTCTCCCTAGACTAGACCATAATCATTTAGCATAAAAAGAGGAAAGTTGGTTATAGTGATTAAGGATTAGAAACTCCAGCTCTTTCTTCCCACCTGCTGCCTCAGTGTGAATGAAATATCGATGTGTATGTGTATACTCTCTTAAAATCTGCATAAAATATAAACAAAACAGATGCTAGTTCTACTTGAACTGCTAATCCAGACTTGTTGTGTGACCTTGGGTGAGTTATCTTTACCTCTGTTCTTTCATCTATTCATGTACAAACTAGATCTCAAAGTGGAATGCTAGGAAGATGAAATTAATCTTTAAAAATAAGAAATATAGATCTCTCCAAAAGTTCTAGGATCTTTAGAAATAAGTATTATATGTATGCAAGCTTTTATTTGGATTATTTTATTACCTCCTTAACAATTCATTCATAAGCATTTCTTAAGTACCTAATAGGTATTGGGTACTGTGTGGGAATATAACAGAAAAATGAAACCATCTCTGCACTCAAGTAGTTTATATTTTAATGGGGAAACAAGTACAGATATAAATGCATAATAACAGCTAGTATTCATCCAGTGCTTTAGGTTTTGCAAAGTATTTTACATACATTATCTCATTTGTTTTTATATACAGAATAAATATAAAGAGAAAGATACAAAAAGCCGTGAAACCTAAGATAGTTGGGAAAGGAGGGTACAAGAAGTTGACAGGTATGGGGTATCAAGAATGGCTTGATGTTAATGTAGTTAAGTCTTGAAGGAAGAGAGGGATTTTATCAGGTCATGGTGGATTGGCAGTGTACTCTAAGCATGGAGACTAGACAGTTCAAAGGCATAGAGATGGGAAACTTGAATGTCATGTCTGAGGAACAGAAGTAGGGCCAATTTGGCAAGACTGCAGAATATGGGAAGAAAAATAGGGAACAGGGTGGTGGGAAAGTTAGGTTGGGGCACCATGAAGGGCTTTAAATGCTAAATGGAGGAATTCATTGTTATCCTAGTGGCTTCAGAGAGTCACTGGAATTTATTAAGTAAGAAAGTGACATAGTCAGATCTGTGCTTAAGGAAAGCAGTTTGAGAGCTGTGTGGACAACTAGATTGGGGCAGGGAGAAGCTTGAAGCAGTGAGACCTACGGAAGACTATTGCAACCAGTTAGTCAAAAGGTGATAAGAGCCTGAATTTAAGTGGTGGATGTGTAAGTATATGCAAAATATCTAGAAAGTAGCCCATGAATGATGGTGGGCAGGGGGGACACTCTTCCACAGGATGGAGGTGAGGAAGGGGAGTATTATTAGCATGGTCTAGGCTAGTCACTGAAGCGGAAGACAAACTGTTAAACAAAGCGATCACAATATGAAAGATCCTATTTTTGAGAATTACTGGACCTTGTCCAATTTTAAATCTACAAAGGACTGTAAGGTCACCTAGTCCAAACATCATTTTCCAGATGAAGAAACTGATGTGCACAAACACTAAGTGCCTTGGTTGAGGTCATATACCTACTTAGTGACAGGAACAGTCTTCAAATCCATATCTCTTGAACCCTGGGACAGTGTTCTCTAATCTACAAACAAACTGAAAGGTTAAAGAATTGCTCCTAATTTGAAAAAAACCCCTCATTTATGTTTTAAAAAATTAATTTCAAAACCTGTGAAGATATTCATCGAGAGGCAGTTTGATGTAGAATAGAGAATGATGGCCCTGGAGTCGGGGAAACTTAAGTCTGAATTCTCAAACACTAAGCTGTGTGACTTTGGACAAGTCATTTAACTTCCCAGCCTCCATTTTCTCATCTGTACAGTGGGAATAATAACAGCATCCTCCCCTTAGGGTTGCTGTCAGGCTCAAACTTGATAATGTATGTAAGTCACTTTGCATACCTTAAAGCCTGATATAAATGCTGCCTATTGTAAGTGACTTACTTATACTAGTTTTGTTTTTTTTTTAAACAAGAACTGTAGGAAAAAGAGAATAACAATATACTACAAACTGTGGGATTTCAGGCAGTCATGGACCTACTTCAGTAGAGGGCAGCTCCCTCAAATTGTTCCTTCACTGCTGCCTCTGGCTTTGACTGTGAGGTCAGTGCAGACATTTAATTAAGAGAAGGCTTCTGCAAGATTCAGGGGCTTGCTGCTGACCCCACCTTTGCACCCATGTAACACTGATTTTTACTGTTTCTGGAGGAAAAGGCTTTCCTTTTGTGTCTGGTTGCAGACCGTTTTGTATTAGAGCTCCTCCTCCCTGCTACCTTAGTAATTCACTATCTTGAAAGAGGGTGTTTACTTCACAATGGAGTATGTTCTGCTTTTTCTCCTTATGTTAGCTATAAGGAAGGAATGATCAGAGGGGAGACTATGGCCTTACTTTCGCCAGATCACCACCATCCTACACTGATCCGACTGAGAATATTTTCCAAAGTAGGGACTGTTTGCGCGGTGAGGAGGGAGAGGGCGGAGCACAAAAGAGTTGGGATGTAAAGCTCAGATCATGATCTCTTGCCCTCCTGGCTGCACCAGAAGCACTCCCATAAAAATCTATAACAATCCTCTAGACTGGTACCAATCAAGAGGGCTTAAGGTGGTTTTGGGAAAAGAGACCTGAACTAACAGTCAGAAGATCTAGGAATCACATCCTGACTCATCAGTTATGGGACTATGGGATTAGTCGTTAAACCTAAGTCTCAGTCTCTTCATCTTCAAAATGGGAATACTTATTAATTAACATGAAGAATAATATTAATAAAAATAACTGGAAGGGAAACAGAGAAAGAACAGGTCAGGGAACCCCATATTAAAGCCCAGCTTCTGACACATATGAGCTACGTAACCATCAACAACCTTTAAATGCTCAGTGACCCAAGCAATTCTTTAAGCCCCAAAGCCATAGTTAAACCAAGGATTTGCATCAGTGGAGGGACTTTCTACTCTGGGAGTTCCTTCAGCCAGTAAGATCACAGGTTTAGTAACCACTCACCTAAGATAATCACTGTGTATGTATTACAATATGTACTATATAGAGATTTGCTGAGAGGCAAAGCGCTTTTTAAGCTGTGAAGCCCTATATAAATGGAAGGCCTCTCCCTCTCTGCTGTGCTGGGCATCCCAGGCTTTTTTAACAGAAGCCTAAATAGCAGAATACGGAATCATCTTTGGTCTGCTGTGCTTTTTTACCTCCACTTCATGCAGATAATCTCAAGAATCCAAAAGAAACAAAGACTTTAGACAGAGGTAATTTTGAAAGACTATGCAATGCCCAGATGATGACTAAGAGGAAACATTTATTAGGTACTTTTAAAATGCATCTCTCCACTTGAATGCCCCCCAGGGTGCAAATGCAATAAAATGTAACATTAATTAAATGCCAAAACAACCAACCAGGGCAATTAGTAAGGAGGTAAAAGAACGTGGCAGAAAACAATGAGAGGGAAGCAAAATTAAAGGAAAAAATTAAAAGCAAGGAGGCCCTCTTCCCAGTCTGTCTCTTGAGGAAGATAAACACTCAAGCAACCAGGATTATGTCTTTTATGTTCTCATTGCTAGGCCTGGTGCACTATGGGGCTGCCAGCTGTTGTGTATTGCTATGTATATAGGTCGATCTTTTAAGGTTGAAAAAATACCCAACACCCCATGCTGGGGTGTGCTGGAAGTGAAGCCCTTCTCAGCTGGCTCCTGGTAGCCATAACCGTCAAGGCAAAATGGACTGAATATATAGCTGCTTGTAAGAATCTGCTTGGCTTCCTGATCCCTCTGCCTTCTAACCTTCATGGATTAGGTCATTTAGTCTCCATTTAGAGGGTCAGCTCTGCCAGAAGGTCGGTTCTGCCTGTTCAGGCAAGGGAAATATAAATAAGGAACATAGCTCCCCCCATGCTAGTGAGCCCTGGCATTTAAATATATGAGTCCTTAGAGAAAAGGAAGGAAGGAAGGAAGGAAGGAAGGAAGGAAGGAAGGAAGGAAGGAATGGAGAAAGGACAGAAGGAAGAGAGGAAGGGAGAAAGGGAGGGAGGGAGGGAAGAAGAGAGGCAATGAAAAGAGGAAGGAAGGGGGAAATGGAGAAGGGGAGAAAGAATGGAAGAAAAAAAGCATTTATTAAACATCTATGTGCCAGGCACTGTGCTAAATGATTTACAAATATCTCATTTGATCCTTATAACAACACTGGGATGTAGGGGCTTTCATGACCCCCAATTTCTAGCTGAGGAAACTGAGGCAGGCAGCCATTAAGTGACTTGACTAGAGTCACACTGAGACAAGACTTGAATGAAGGTCTTCCTGACTTCAGGACTAGTACTTTTTCTACTGTGTCACTGAAATGCTGCATATCTAGTTGCCTTAAGCATTATTTTGATCTACTCCCTCACCACAACTAGATACACGTCAGTGCTCAAACCCAGGGCCTGACCCCCATTCAGAACTCTTCACTATCTCATGTTGCCTCCTGGCATCAAGTCAGCCTTATAGGATGTTCTTTGAATCTTAACTTCCACACTATCCAATATCATACTGAATACATAAGAGAAAGCCTGATAGATTGACTGACAAAAAGTGGTCCCTATGGTACAATTTTATCTTGCATTCCTATGGTTTAACTTTACTACCAAAGTCTTTCCAGAGTCTCGAGTCCTAATTCTCATGACCAGGTCCTTGAAATCAGGTACTGGCAGCTTCTCCATCTTGCCCATTGGCTAATTGACCTCTACTTACTGACTACTAATTGCTCCTTCTACTCCTGAAACTATATTTGCTCGTTAAGAGACTATATTTGCAGATGAGCACCTGAAAACTCTCAGACTAACTGGCTATGTATCTGAATTCTTCATGATTCTTTCCAGCCTCTGGGTCCTGTTTATCCCTGGCTTGTTCCATGGTTGAATGAACCTTGATGATGACACAACTAATGAAAACATCAGCAGCACCTGCCTCCACAGTTGGCTACATCACAAAGAGGGTTCACCTATACCTGGAAAACAGATCCAAACTTGGATGCCTATACAAGACTACTTGCTAAAATGCTCAGTAGGGAGCAGTTTGGTATTAACAAAGAGACTGATGAGATGACCAAATAGGTTTCATTCTTCCTTTATGCTTTTTCTGATTTGGTAAGATAATGCTTTGAGTCTTGAGATGTCTGTGCAGATCTATCACTATGGGGGCACCAATCTAACACAGGAATCATATGCACTGGATACACATGGCAGAATGAGGCATGCTCATCGAAATTCATGTTAGCCTATATAAATGTGATGTATAGTATGATATTTTAACTAGTCTAGAGGCTAGATCTATTTAACTCTGAAGGCAGCTGGGTAGCACAGTGGATAGAGTGCCAGGCCAAAAGTCTAGTAGTCTCCTCTCCCTGAGTTCCAATATGACCTCAGACACTTACTAGCTGTGTGACCCTGTGTAAGTCACTCAAACCTGTCTCCCTCAGTTTCTTCAGCTGTAAAAAGAACTGGAGAAGGAAATGGAAAATCACTCTAACATCTTTGCCAAGAAAATCCCAAATAAGATCATGAAAAGTTGGATGTGAGTGAAATGATCATACTTCAGTTAATTCTCATTCCCAGCAGCAAGAATGCTTTTTCTGATACCACTTCTACTGTCCTACTACCTCCCTGGGAAGAATTTTAAACTAAGAGATAAATGAGTATCTATGACTATGCATTGACTTCAGCCATCAGGACTTTACTCTCTTGCCTTTCCTCTGTATCCCCAGTACTGAGAGTAGCAAAGAAGGAGATAAGGTAGAAAGGCAGAGAGCAATGCAGCTCCAAAAGGGTGACCAAGAATCCCAAAATGAATCACCTCATAGCATAACTTGGCACCCAAAGTTCTCTCAGTGAGTACTTACTGGGCATTTATGTGGTACCTACATTATATTGAAAAGGGGAGGGTCTACAGAGAGAGAGAGACAAAGGGCACTGCCATCAAGAGTAATTGGCCACCAAACTGGGAGGCTCATCCAGTAAGTGCTATAAACATTTAGAAGACTTGATGATCTGTGGAGAATCAAAGATTGAGAGAAGGCTACATGGAGGTACATGTCAAGGTACATGTAGGTCCAGTCCTACATGACAGCATTTGGTAGGTACCAACCCTTACAGAATAGGCAGCATCTGAAAACATGAAGACAAATATCACATGTTTAAGGCACTGAACGGGGAATGAACTTATAAGAAGGTAAAGAGACTGGCTTGACTAGAGTATAAGGTACATTTAAGGGCAGCCATAGACATGTTTAACTATGTAAGACAAGACCAGATTACAGAAAGCCTCAAAAGCCTGGGATTTAGATGGCATGCCTCATTCTGCCATGTGTGTCCAGTGCATATGATTCCTGTGTTAGATTGGTGCCCCCATAGTGACTGATCTGCACAGACATCTCAAGACTAAAAAGCATAAAGGAAGAATGGAACCTATTTGGTCATCTCATCAATCTCTCTGTTAATGCCAAACTGCTCCCTACTGAGCATTTTAGCAAGTAGTCTTACTTCATGTCTGTCTACAGGTAAAATTTACATGCAGTCCAAGTCAAGGTTATTAATACTTTATGGGATTGGAGTCCAGTCTAGGCAGGTAAAATTCTCATTTCAGTTACATTAAATAAGAAAGCATTAAGCACACCGCTTGAAATGATTGCTATTTGATTCAGCAGATACCCCAACGCACCACACCTCCAAGAAGCAGCCAATCTGGCCCATTGAAGCTCTGCCAGACACTGATTGAATTATGGATACTTTCATCATTACACTCACTTTCAAATCCTCTTTTGGAAATCAGAGATGAAGTTGAATATCATTTTTTAAAAACCCACTTATTTCTATAAAAGATCTCATGGTATCATTTGCAGTTACAAGATGCTTGGTGCTCCAGGGCAAACCATTTTTTTTCCTCCCCACCAGGTGCCAGTGAAAAGTAAGAGAACTGTAGATTGTATTAGCCATGACAAATGTAACAATGGACACCCAGAAAGGATCTTCTGTGTCCAGTTTGCAAACAGGTCAGTTTCCAGAGGTGATTCATTGGTGAGTTATTTGGAATGTAGAATGCAATTTCCCAGACAGTCAATGTTATCAGGGTTTCTAGGCTAGTCTACAAAATCCTGATTAACTAAAGATATTGTTAAATTTAAGTAAAAGCAATCTGCCTCCCTCCTCTCCCCCTCCCCTTTTAAAACTACAATGGATTCCTGGGCACTGTTTGATAAAGCAGATGGCTATAAAATGACTTTTATTTTGCACGAGAACAATGTTATAATTAGAGGTTGCATTCTTGCCAAAGAATTTGGCATCAAAGAAATGATGAGTATGGCCAACAATATGTCACAAAAGAAAAGACCCAATAACTATAAACCTGGGAAATAATTTAAAGGAGTAATATTATACTCTAAGTCTTACAAAGGGTATAAATGCTCTGTAGACCTTGATTTTACAAGGTGTCCAAAAGTACTTTAGCCTAGACATATAAGCATATAAACACAACTCTACTTCATCATAAATTTTACCTAGACTATGCTAGCAAGAACACATTCATTATGCACTGTGTCTACATTCTTCGAATTTTAAAGGATTTTCTGAATATGACTTGGATAACCTAAGGAACTTTTGAGTTTATGCTTCATTTTTTTTCCAATAAATTTCTCTACAGTAAGCTGAAGCACTTAAAATCAGTGCATTGTTCCTCAAGTTACTTTTAAAATATGGCGGTAATGAAGACATGCGTGTGGTTACCACAGAATTTCAAAATTGGACTAAACCTCAGAGACCATCTACTTCAACTTCCTTATTTTTTTTTATAGGTGAAGAAACAGATACTGAGAGATTTTTAAGTAACGTACTCAAAGCCATGCGGCAGTTTAGGTGGCTTGGTGGATAGAACACTAGGCCTGGAGTCCAGAAGATTTGAATTCAAACTTGAATTCAAACCCAGCTTCAGACCCTTACGTGCTATGTGGCTCTGGGCAAGTCACGGGACCTCTGCTTGCCTCAGTTTTCTCATCTGTAAAGTGGGGGTAATAACACCACTGATCTCCCAGGCTTGTTGTGAGTAAGATTTGTAAAGTGCTTAGTACTGTGCCTGGTACATACCAAGTGCTTAATAAATACTTGTTCCCTTACCCCCATTCACCCCTCCCCCCCAACAAAGTTAGGAGTAGAACATAGATTTCCAAACTCTAAGGCCTACATCTTTCTCACCACACTCATTGATTATATTTCTCAATTTGAATAAAAATTATGACCATTATTTTTTTCTTTTACTCATTAAATGTGTTAGTTTATAAAAATCCCTATGTGCAGCTAATTAATATTAACCCAAATATAAGTCACCTGGAAAAAAGTACTGGTCAGTCACTTTCTCATTCTTCAGCGCCATAGAGGCTACATAAGACTTAAAATCATGAGCCAAATTCCACTTTCTTCTTGAAATCCATAATAGTGATTAGTAACATGAACTTTTTTTATGCTTTTTTGGAGGGGACAATTGGGGTTAAGTGACTTGTCCAAGGTCACACGGCTAGTAAGTGTTAAGTGTCTGAGGCCAAATTTGAACTCAGGTCCTCCTGACTCCAGGGCTGGTGCTCTATTCACTAGCTGTCCCCAATAACATGAACTTTTAAAAGGAAATATGCAACATTTCACAGAATCATTGAATTTTTGAGTTGAGAGGGACTTCAGTGGCCATCTAATTCAACCCATATGGGAAGAAGAATTTCCATGATAACATACCTGAGAAGTGGTAGGTCGGCCTCTGCCTGAATACCTCCAATTCAGGCCTCTGCCTGAATACCTCACTATCTACTCAGGCAGCACACTCCACTTTTAAAGAGCTCTAATCACCAGAGTTTTCCTAGCATCAGGACTAAGTCGGATTCTTTGCAACTTGCACCCATGTTCCTCGTTCTTTCCTCTGGTGCCAACTGAAGAAAGCTAATCCTTTTTCTCTCTTAGAGTCCTTTAGATACTTGAAACCAGAGATCATGTCTATACTGAGTCTTCTCCAGGCTAAATATTTCTAGTTCTTCCAAGTGATCCTTAAATGGAACAGACGTATGGCTCTTTACCACCTTGGTTGCTCTTCTCTGAACATTGCAGTTTATGAATGTCCTTCCTAAACTAGGATTGGAACCACACACAACCTTCCAGATATTGCCTGAACAGGCCAGTAGTAGGTTAGCAGGGCTACCGTCACTGTGTTTCTAAACCTATGATTCTATTAATTCAACCCAAGATCTCATTATTAGCTTATTTCACTTTGTTTTAATCACACTGCTGACTCATATTGAGCTTTTGATCCACAAATCCCTCCCAAACCCCCAGTCCTTTTCCAGAACAGTTACTGTCTTACTTTGACTCCTTCATTTTGTACTTAGTGAAGGTGATTTTTTTGGTGCCCAAGTATAAGACTTTTTGTTTATCTCCATTAAATTTCATCTTATTAGGTTTAGCCAAGGTTCTAGATTGTCAAGATCTTTAGTGATCCTGACTTTGGCATCTATAATTCTCACTAAATGGCTTAGGCTGGGATAATCCAGTATTATGTCTATGCATACAGCCATGGAATGGGTACAGTGAGAACGTAAAGACAGTGGGAAGTAAGTAAGGTTATTCCAGTGGCATAACCATTTAGTGGTTCTCAACCTTCCTAATGCTGTGACCCTTTAATACTTGCATGTTGGCGTATCTACATGTGGGCGGACCTGACTGGAGGCAGATAGAGGACTGGTGTCTTGGTTCCTAAGACCATAGGAAATATGTGTTTTCTGATGGTCTTAGGCGACCCCTGTGACCCCTGTGAAAGGATCATTCGATCCCCAAAGAGGTCGCAAACCACAGGTTCAGAACCGCTGAACTACCACAGAACTTAATTGTCTTTGGGAAGTGTATTCTGATTGCCAATTCAGGATATAAGGAAAAAATTTTTGAGAGAAATGCCTTTTCTATCCAGAATTAAGAGTTATGCACTTAGCATGACAATAGTGACTTTGAGAATGTAGTTCTGGTAAAGCATCTTACAGGGCCTCTTATAGTAGGTAAAGACTATGCATATCACTTCCAGAAGACAACTCAAAAATGATGAATATAAGATGTCTTAAAAGTCTTCGTGCAGTTTTAAACTTTAATAACTTCTCAAGATTAAATGCTACAAACTTATCAAACATTAGTTGGAAGTTCAATTACTTAAATTTCTTTTCCATTTATTTAGTTTTGTGAATTTGGGGTTTTTGTTGTTGTTCAGTCATTTTTAGTTATGTCCAGCTCTCCATGACCCCATTTGAATGGGGTTTTCTTAGCAAAAATACTGGAGTGCTTTGCCATTTCCTTCTCCAGCTCACTTTACAGATGAGAAAACTGAGGGTTAAGTGACTTGTTAGTTAAGAACTAATAAGTGTCAGAGGCCAGATTTGAACTCTGGAAGATGAGTCTTCCTAACTCCAGGTGCTGCTCCATCTACTACACCACCTAGCTGCTAGTGAATTTGCAATAACCATTTTCAAATTTTAATTTCCATAAGAGTGAGTGCCCCAGTCTTTATGCATTATGTGTGCTATAGTTTCTTGATGACACTGTTTCAGACAAGAGGATTGGTAGAGGAGGTCCTCCTTCTTGGCTACCTTGGTCATTTGATCTATCTTTGTTGGATTTTTTCTTATGAGGTCACAGCAAAATTGTCATGTATGCATCAAGACCTTGTTCCTTGAATGACTTTAGGCCTAGGATTATGAATGCAATCCTTTAATTCACTGAGCATCAGCTGATCAAAGGCTTTACAAAATGTAAAAACTGATTCGAGTAATGTACATGGCCCAAGATAATGGTTTTGTTGAGTTTTAGTAAGAAATCTAAGAATAATTTTAAAAATCAAAAAATTAATCTTTTGAATGTTAATTTTGGAAAGCTTGTTGCATTTATATTTCTTAATTTATTAAAAATTAAGACTTTACAAAGAGGGAAAGAACAAACATTTGTAAAACATCTATTATATGCTGGGCACTATCCCTGGTGCTTTACAAATGTTATCTCACTGGATTCTCATAACTCTGTGAAGTAGATACTATCATTTCCCCCATTTTACAGTTGAGGAAACTGAGCGAGATAGAGGTTAAGTGACTTGCCCAGGGTCATACAGCTAGGAAGTGTATGCGGTCACACAAATTCACGTTTCCCTGACCCACCAAAGCATCTGTGATGATGCCCTAAGCACCTCTACCCTCAATATTATTGAAATGTGAACTATAGGTATTTTTTAGGGGTGCCTATTTTTCCTACAGTTAATTCGATAAAAGTCTTGTTTATGGAATGAACTTGGTGGTCCAGAGAGGCCTGAAGTAACTGAAATCTCTTCAGATGATGTACTTGGATACCTGTTGACTCCTCTGGCTTTGGCTCAGACTAAGTTGGGCCCTGTTTTAAACTTTTGTCTTCCAAATAAATCAATGATTTAGCAGTATAGTTTATAGTACACTCTTCCATGAAGCACATATCTGTCTACAATAGCTTTGAGGATCTTTGCTTTCTTATCCTACTTCTGCAAGTATTTAAAGAACCCAGAATTGAAAAGGTTAAGCCTCAGAAGAAAATTACTTCAATGCTTATCTTTCTATTTTAAAAACTAACACCACAGCAAGATTCCCTGAGGCTCCCATGATATAATAATTTATGTATCAATCCATAAATTTCCAGGGAAAAACACTAAGTAGATTAAGCTGCTACACCAGCTCCAATTGATTTAAATTGGGGAGGGAGGCTAGATTATCAAGTCAACAATTCAGTGTAAATACCTCAAAGAAAAGTTTCCTTTCAAAAGACTGAACAAAGTAAAGCTTTAACTTGAATGGCAATGAACTTTTACATTTTATGTGAAAGAGCCTTAAAATCCTTTTTAAATCTCCCCCTTATGGATTTTTTTTGAAGCAAAAGTAGATTAATCCTAGAAAGAATGGAGGCTTCTGCAGCCAAATCCTTGGAGTGCCCTTTAGACAGGCTATCTAGGAACTGGCGAATTGTAAACACCAAATACCTATTTTCCCTCTTACCACACTGGTGGAATGATTTCCACCTAAGACACTGGTTCTCAACCTTCCTACTGCTTTGACCCTTTAATACAGTTCCTCATGTTGTGGTGACCCCCAACCATAAAATTATTTTCGTTGCTACTTCATAACTGTAATTTTGCTACTGTTATGAATCTATCTGATATGCAGGATGTATTTTCATTGTTACAAATTGAAAATAACCCACAGGTTGAGAACTGCTGAGAGGATCAGATCTGAGATCCTGGTTCACAATGCTCTTTGCTGACAAACTGATGGAAAACCCATCTTGCTTCCAGGGAAGTCTTCTTGAACATAATGGTCAGGGGAATGGAATTAGAGCAGTATATGCAAATAACTAAGATATAACTGCAATATATATTTTAGAGCTATTCTTCCAAATCTCCATTTGTACTAGAAAGTTGGGCCTTTAGAGGTGTGCTACTAAGGGTCTAGGCTGGGATAATCTTGAGGAGTTAGGGATGATTTTCTAGTGTTATTGTTCACCAGCTCCCACTGGTGAACTTCTTCCCATGATCAGCAGTTGCTATAAATTAGTAAGCAAGATTTAATTAGCTTTTAGAAAGTGTATTTACTAGGGTGATATAGCTGGTACAAAATATTCCCCCAAAGTCTGTTTTATACTTTCCCACAGTTGAGAAAACTTTCACAGTGGAGGGGAAAGTGAACTCAAGCTTAGAGGACATATATGACAAAGTGATAGCTCATAGCTCCAGGTTGTCAGAAGTTCCTTTATTTCCTTCATGGAGGTACTTATACATTTCTCCCTAGGTACAGTGGAGCTTTTCTGCTGGGCCCCTTGTGGAACCTTCAATCTGCCTTCCCTCATAATGCCTCATTTATCTTTGGCTCCCAATGATGACACTGCTGTCAGCCAATAATGTTCAGGAGATGCTTCAAGAATCATGACCAAATTCCAGATTCTCCAACTTTCAAGTTCAAAAGTTCCTTCTCTGGTTAGGGTCTTGGCTAGGAGGGAGGGGAAGATGGATGCCAAGAGCCAAGCATTCTCTTCTCCTTCATGCCGAAGTGACTTCTTTTTAGGAACTGGGTTGGAGGTTTTTGTCCTAAGCCATTAGATCTTGAATTTCCTATTCTAAACTGTCTTCTTTGTTTTACAAGAAGTCTCACATGGGATGACCCAGCTACCCTACCTACTTCAACAGACTTCGGTGGAACATTTAACTAGACCTTGTTCACTCTTAGTTCACACCTCTGATTTTCTGATTCTGTTGAGATGCCTTCTCACTTGACACTGATGTCAAAACACAGATTTGAGTTACTTTAAATAGAGTGGAGAGATTTGATTGATTTACTCAAATAACCCCACCTTTGCAGAAAGGGGGATGAAGTAAATTCTGAAGAGAAACCCAGGGAAAATGCCATGAGAAAGGTGAATACAAAAGGTATTACTTTTCCTCATTCTTTATTACAGGGGGTAACATGGTGTAACGCTCATGGCTCTGTAGTCAAGTGAGTTGAGTGCTTGAATCCAGCCTCGGCTACCTAACTTTTTTGGGATGTCAGTTTCTGTATCTGTTAAATGATGGCTTAAGCTATTCACTGGGATGTCAGATACTCAAGTTGAAGCTTAAATACTTTGGCTACATAATGAGAAGATGGGACTCATTGGAAAAGACTCTGATGTATGGAAAGATTGAAGGCATAAGAAAAAGAGGATGGCAGAGGATGTGATGGATAGTGTCATAGAAACAATACATATGAATCTGTACAGACTTCACGAGTTGGTGCAAGACAGAAGGGCCTGGCGTGCTACAGTCCACGGGGTCATGAATAATTGGACATGACTGAACAATTGAACAACAACAAAAAGTATTGATGACTTTTGATTTCCCTTTTGGTTCTAAATCTATGATCTTATCTATGTCAACATCCCACTGAATAAACTCTGGGGAAGCAATGCAACATTATTAATGTATATGTTGATGCCCAGGTGTAGTGGCAACCACACTGGCATACTTAGAATGGCTGCTCACACAGGTTATTAGATCTGCTTTACTAGGAAAGACAGCTGTTTAAGGGGTCAACAATCTTTTTAAAGTACATCCACTAGTTTAGGGGGAAAGTCAGCATCCTGAACTTCAGAGAAAATACAGAGAAAATGCAAGCAGAGAAATAAAAACCAACAAACAGGGCTCTGACTGCCTGAATCAACTATATACTTTACATAAGTCCCTGGAGGGAGAGAATCTTTACATCTGAGCAGTCAGGGAGCTCTGAACATATGTCTACTCAGAATCTCCACTAGGGAATCAGAAGATCCTTCCCATAAGCGAGCCCCCAAAGAAAATACCAACTCAGAGTATATATACACTTCTCAGAGCCAGAAGGCATCACAACCCTCCTGACTCAGTGCCTAATTAGAAATTAGCAAAAGCCATGAAAGCCCTCCTACAAGCAAGCCTCCTCTAAGTAAGCTTCCCTTAATGGTCTCCACTTGAGGTGAGGAAGATCTTATTCACATTGTAACAAGTTACTACTTTGAAGGAAGAGTAACTTTGAGATGGCCAAGTTCTGGCATTTTTATTAAAAAGTCACTTTATTTTTTCTCTAGTCATTCAATCAGCATTTATTGAGCACTTACTATATACCAGGCACTGTGATAATACTGGGGATATAAAGAAAGGCAAAAACAGTCCCTGCCCTCAGAGAGGTTACATTTTAATGGAGGAGATAACATGTAAATAACTAGATACATACAAGAGTAATCTAATCGGGAAAAGCACTAGTACATAGAAGACTAGGAAAGGCCTCCTGCAGAAGGGGGACTTCAGCTGAGTCATCAAGGAAACCAGGAAGGTGAGGAGAAAGGGCACAGTATTTCAGGCATGGAGGACAGCCTGTGCAAAGGTATGGAGATGTGAGACAGACTGTCATGTTCAGAGAACTGCAAGCAAGCCAGTGGCACCAGGAGAAGAAGACTGGAAACCTAGCAAGGGGCCAGATGATGAAATTACTTCTCTCCCAAAACTTTTAGCATTTAAAATGCTGAAAGTCATTGGGATATAGAGGTTCAACATGAAAAATTCATGGGACTTCATTCTGCACCACTCTAAATGTTTTATCAGAGTTTTGTATTATAGTTCCTTAACAATGATCATTGTCTTCTCTTCTTACTAGATTAGAAGTTTTATGAAGTCAAGAATCTTGCCTTCTATCAACTCTACATCTCTCCCAATGTCCAGGAGGGTATTCTTGCACAAATACCCACTGAATAAATATTTATTGGATGAATGCAATTGATATTTAAATAAATTAACAACAATAACAAGCACATTGATTCGACACCATCTGTTTTCCTTTCCCTTGGAACTTTAATACCAAGATGGAATACTTTTTGTCATCATTTGGTCCCAGGCACAGAGTCTGAGAAGAGCTTAAGCTGCTTATCAATAAAATGTCATTGGTGATAGCCTTGCTTGACCCGTATACCAAGGAGGGGAAAATAATACAAATTGGGATTTCTCAATGATATTCACTAATGAACATTTTTTTTCAACATCCAATGAGGCACAATGATTGATTACAAGTGTTTTAAAAGGAAAGCTTAACTAACAAGTATTTAGTTATTCCACGTGACTATACATGTCTGCCAATCACAAATGTATCATGAATGGAGTTAAAATGTATTCACTAGTAGAAAATGTCTAGCAAGGTGCTATCACTTAGAAAAGGAAATCACCCAGGTATTTTCTTCATGGCAATTTTTATTTTCTTCCCTTGATATCTCATAGAACCCTGGGCAAAAATTCTTTGTCCAGTTGGAGCTATGCCTACATTTGTAATAATGAGTGTTGCCAGGCATTGAAGCCTAATAAAATAAATCTGTTTGTTAAAATATTTCCAAGGAAAAAAGAACATTGGAACACATGGCTGGTCAAGTTTGACATTGCCCTCCCACTGGGGCATATCAGGCAAGCAGTCCCTATTACTGTATATGTGACAGCTTGAAAATCCTCCAAATTCTTGTATTTCACTTTTAACTGAATACAGATTTGAAAATCTTCAGTTTCATCTATGCTCAAATTCAAATTATAAAAAGCTCCAGTTTTTATCTCTGAGCTGGGATGTCTTACCTTCATATAGCCAGTCACTGAGACCGTTGTATATGACACCTTCTTTCCCTGTAGAGACCACCCGAATTGCTTGTTTCCCCACATGTGCACAGTAGTAGATGTTATTCTCAAAGATAAATATCTAATTTGGAAAGAAAAAAAAGAACGCAATTAACCAGGCAGGCCCACACAAAATTGTGGATTACTTTTTATTGCAATCTGAAACACTGCGATTTGGTTTCATGTTCAATAATAGAACCATTTTAGTATAATGTTTTGAGGGCTACTTGGAATTTATTTTTTCCTAGAATGATCATTACAATCTGATGCTGTACTGTGGGTGACTCAAGTGGTGATAGAGTGATTCATTTTGGCCATTAATGCTGAAGGAAACAACAGCAATCACCCATTTGGTCTAGGAATTTTGATCACTCTATCAAGTCAGTCTGCTCTTATTTCTATACATCTTGACATATAATTTTTTTTTTTTACTAGTCTTTAAGTTTCTTAAGGAGCAGCTAGGTAGCACAGTGGATGTAGCATCTGGCCTGAAGTCAGGAAGACTCATCTTCCTGAGTTCAAATTCAGCCTCAGATACTTATTAGCTTTGTAACCCTGGGCAAGTCACTTAACCCTGTTTGCCTCAGTTTCCTCATCTGTAAAATGAAATGGAGAACAAAATGGTGAATTGCTCTAGTATCTTTGCTAAGAAAACCCCAAATGGGGTCACAACGAGTAACAAATGACTGGAAGCAGCGCCCACATCACTTATCATCTTTGTATACTGAACACCAAGTACAGAGTCTTGCACAAAGTAGCAATTTAAAAAAGTTTACTGAAAATACATTCCTTGATATTAAAAGCAGTGGATGCAAAGTCAAGAAGCCTGGGTTATAGTCCTAGTTATATCATTAACTAGGTAGGTGACCATGGGCAAATCATTTCATGATCTGGGTCCTTAGTTTCCTCATCCTTGAAATGTAGGGGTTGGACTAAATGATTTCTGGATCAGAACTCAGGAATCCCTGCCTCCAAACCCAACATTCTATGTATTGTTCTATCTGGCCGCCAAACTGGTGAGCTGTTTGCACATACAAGCTCAGGTGCTCAGGTCTGAGTTTTCCATGTTTGAATTCTCAGGGAAAGCATTACACCAGAAATACTACTGTAGCACCTCCTTGCTATCAGTCCAGAGACATAAGGGCCCAGAAGAGCAACAAAACCAGCCACCTGTACACTCAAAAAACCCATACTGTCAGTTACATTTACCAAAATATATAGATGGTGAGTATTTTATACTCTACTGACATTGGGGCAAATGTTAAATATCTTTCCTGAACATACAAGAAAGCAGTTTCCTCATATCATGCTCATGATAAGGGGGACCTCGAAATAATATAGAATATTGGCTTTCTGTTCAGGTCTCTTAGGCTCTTAGAGTACACACTTCAACCAGAAATGAGTTGGCAAACTTCCAGAAGCAAGTATACATCCTAATTTAATTCTAGTAGCTGTTTGGGTGAGTTTGCCTAAGGGTATGATGAATGATTGAAATTTTAACTTGCTTCATACTTTCTAAGCTTTTTAAGCTGAGAGTTATAACCAATTAATAGATTTTGAAATTTAAAATCTTCTATTCAGTATTATATCCACTCTTTTAACCTGGCTTTATTTTTGATAGACCAAGGGAAAAATGGAGAAGAGGTCAAGTTTCTGGGGAAAAAAAAGAAAGGATATTTGATTTTGGTAATTTTTCTGGTTTTTGTTTTGTTCGAGATGGGGGATTTTTCTAGTTAAGTTTTAATCAGAGGCTGGGCAGAGTTTAGACTTCATCTATGTTTACAGGTATCCAAATATCTAGCTGACAGGAAACTGACAGAAATTGTCATATTTCACTAAGATTTTAGGGAACAATTTAGCCACAACCTTTGATCTTTCAAGTGAAAACACATTCTTTTCACTTGCTGAATTAACACATTCTATCAGTCAGGAAAATAGCCTCTGTTTTACTGGGATACAGACTGGGATCTAGTCATTGCTCCCTGAACACACATTAATGACTTTGCTGATATTCCCTCCACCCCCTTCTTACTTTAAAAATTCTGTTTGTCTTCCAACAACCAAATCAAATGTTACATTCTTTGTTTCAAGGCAACAAGCATTTATGATGTATTAAGTGTTGGGAATACAAATATAAAGGGGCAAGGGGAAGGAAAAAACATTTTTTTTGTGACTGCAATGTAGCAGAACTGTGCTAAGTGATTTTTACGAATATTATTTCATCTGATACAACAACTCTTTGAGGTAGGTCCTGTTATTACTCCCCCCCTTTTTGCCACTGAGGAAACTGAGGCAGTCAGGGGGTTAAGTGACTTGCCCAGGGTTACACAACTAGTAAGTGTCTTCTCTAATTTGAACTCAGGTCTTCCTGACTGCCAGCATTAACTCTCTTCCCTGGCCCCTAGCTAGCTGTCTTTGCAAATGTAAGCAAAAGAGACAGTCCCTGCCCTCAAGCAGTTTACCTTCTTTTGGGGGCAGAAAAAGACATACATAAAAGAAAACTGAAAAGAAAAGGAAGGGGGAGGAATGGAGGGGATAAAGTTCAGAGAGTTCAGAGAAAAATGAAAATGGCTGGTTTTGGGGAGACTTTGTCAGTGTGAGAAAGAGGCTACAGGGAGGGAAGGATGTTCTAGAGTGAGAAGGCAGCTGAAAGTGATACATCCTTTGTTTGAACTGTCAGTTCTTAGCATCACTGCTGTTCATCTGGCATTGACTACATACTACTTCATTTCATTGTTATGTGTCTGCTTGTGGTGGCTCCTCAAGGAGGTTATTATAGCTCTTGGAGGCGAAGAAATATATTTTCTACTTGGAGTAATAATTTGGCTGGATGATGTGGGCTTTGCCCTGGGGCACCAAAATTAAAAAAAGTTAACAACTCTCTTTCAGCATTAATGTTACTATAGTAACTAATTCTGCTCCTTTCCCATCCTCCGCTCAAGTGAACTTGTCTTAATTTCTTTCTATATTATTTTCAAACCGTGAATTACAAAGTTGATTTGAGGGCACACATTTCATACCCTTTGCCCTAGGTATCAAAATTGGTCATTCAAATTCTGCTTATGCTTTGAATTAGCAGTGAAGTCTAGAAGAGTGCCCCATGCATAGCAAGGGCTCAATAAATATTGGTTAAATGGATGAAAAGGAACCAACAGGCAACTCATGAACTCGGTATGCTAGAACAGAAGAAGCAATGGGGAAGGGAGGGGAATGGAGAGAAAAGGGGGACAGGAACAAACATTTATTAAGTGACTATTATATGCTAGACACTGTACCAAGTACTTTACAAATATTATTACATTTGATCCTAATGACAACACAGGGAGGTAAGTGCAATTATTATTCCCATTTTACAGTTGAGGAAACTGAGGAAGAAAGTGGTTAAGCAACTAGCCTACAGTGATAAAGCTAATAAACATTTGGGGCCATATTTGGTCCCAGGTCTTCCTGAATCCATGCCCAGTATTCTATCAACTGCATCATTCAGCAAAAGACTATGGCTCTGCCACTTTATACTTTTGCATCTGTAGACAAAGCCCACACTTAGGTTTTCTATTCCTTATTTCCTCCTTTGTAAAATTGGTATAATGATATTTGAAGTGTCAACCTCACAAGGTTATTGTGAGAACCTTAAAGTTCTATCTGGGGTCTTCATGTATGACATCTCTCACATAGAGTATTACCATATTCTCTCAATCCTATGTTCTCAGTGTATCTCAGATCAGTCCCTCTTTATTTCCATTACTACCATAATATTATGGCTCTTCTTATCTCTCACTTGAACTGTAAGAATATCCTCCTAACAGTTTTGCCTCCCATCTCTACACTTTCTGATCTATCCTCTACAACAGAGGTTCTTAACCTAGGATCTATGAACTGTTAAAAAAAAGGTAAGTATTTAAATATGATGAGCTTCCTTTGTAATCCTACATATACATATATATATATATAAATATAAATTATTTATTTATAATATAAATATTATATAAAGAATTATATAAACATTATTTGTTATATAATTATTTATATATAATATATAATTATTATATATAGGACTATGTATATAATCCTATATATTTTATTTTATGATTTTAAAAATATTATTCTAAGAATATATTCCTTGACTTCAACAGACTGCCAAAGAAGTCCATGACACAAAAGAGGTTAAGAATCTATGCTCTATATTACGCTAGTATGTGGAAAATCTTTGACTTGTTAACATAGAGAAATCCAACTATGGAATTTTCCTTCACCAATGTGAAGGGTAACCCAAGACTTAGATAAATCCTAGAGGTATCTGAGGTACATAGAATTTGAGTGATTTGCTCAGGGTCACATAACTAGGGGCAGAGTTGAGATTTGAACCCAACTCTCCCTGATTGCAAGACCAATATTCTCCTCACTCTATCATATTGCCTTTACTTTTTCTATATTACTACCACATTAATCTTTCTTCACAAATCTGGGCATGTAACTTGCAAACCTAAAATCTTTAGTGGCTCCTCATGCTTTTCAAAACTTGTTGAACTGGCTTTCACAACCCCCTATAATCTGATTCTATTCTGCCTTTTAAACCTTATCTCATACATTTCCCTCCACATACTTTCTGCTCTAGTTAAAGTAGAACATTGTCTCCTCCTTTAACATGTCTCCTCCTCTTCCTCTCCTTCCTCCTCCTCCTCCACCTTCTCCTAATACCTAACATTTACATAGATTTACTATATTCTAATCACTTTATGATATCTCCTCCAATGCTCACAACTCTGAGATGTAGGTGCTGTGAGGAAACTGAGGCAAACAGGTTAAGTGACTTGTCCAGGGTCACAGCTAGTAAGTATCTCAGGTCAGATTTGAACTCAGGTCTTCCTGACTCCATGCCCAGGACACTATCTACCACACCACAGAGCTGTCAGTTCCCTTTACTCATGTCATTTCCTGAAGGCGCCTTCCCCCCTTGGGATGCTGAATTCTTAATCATTCTTTGAAGTCAATTTCAAATATCACTTTTTCAATAAATCCTTCTCTGATTCCAACCACTGATGATGGATGACCTCACCTAATCCAGACCTCATACAGTGCTTTGTAAAGAATTCCTCTGCTCAAGTTATATATTATTTTGAATTTTAGTTATTTAAACAAGTATTCATTTACTGGTTGCTAGCCATGAAAGGAGAGACTGCTTCTTGTCAAAACTTTGTTTTTCTTCAAGGATCTATAGCAAGGTCATAGACCTGTGGTCCTTTGACTAAAGTTTGGATTCAGTCAAAGGGATGAACACATGTGGCCTTGAGGCTACAGGTTCCCCACCCCTGGTCTACAGAGAATTTCTTGTATTAACAGGAGTTTAATAGCGTTTTATGATGTTCAATTGAAGACAAGTATAAACAATTACGATAATTATTTTAGACACTGACAGTAACAGTGGCTACAGATTTCCAGCTAGGAGGTGCCTTTTAATAACCCATGGCAGAGGCTGTCTTTGCATCTTGGGCACTGGATAATGAAGATACATCTAGTCTACAAAAGAGGATCAGTCAGTTAAACACATGGTGACTAAATTTCTATAAGGAGACTAGCACATGGGAATACCTAAGGAAGAATAAGCATGGTAGCATATCTCTGAATATCAAAATATTATAGCGCTTACAGTGATCAGAAAGGCAACCAGCCTAGTTTAAAAAAATAATCAGTTGATGGTTGGTATAACCAATAGCATGGGGCTGGGAATTAGAAGACTTGTATTTTAGGTCTGGTTCTCCCACTAACTATGATAACAACTCAATGTGAATTGAAGAGGATCTCTATGGTCCAATCCATTCATTACAACCTTGTCAACAATCCTTTACAACATTCCCAACAAAGAGCATTCCAGTCTTTTTCTCTCTAGGAAGTTTACTCCAGTTTTGAATAGCACTAATTGTCAGTAAGTCTTTTCTTAGTGAAACCTAAATTTGTTTCTTCACAACTTCCTCCTGCTGCCACTGCCAGGAGTTCTAACCCATGGGGTCAAGCTAGGCTAATCCCCCTTCAAATACTTAAAGAGGATTGTTACTTCCCTCCCTAAGTCTTTTCTTCTCTAAGTTAAACACCCATAATTCCTTCAACCCCTCCCTGATCTGGATGTTCTCTAAGTCATTAATGTGCTTTCTAAGATATGGCATCCAAAATTAAACACAATATTCCATATGTGATCTTACTACATATGGATTATTAGTTCCTCATTCCTGGAATCTAGGCCTTCTTACTGCAGCAAAAGATTGCATTCAGTTTCTTGGTTATAATAACAAAAGACTGACTCATGTTGACCTTAGTCAAGGCACTTTACCATTCAAGGTTTCCAGTTTCATGATTAATAAAAATTAATGGACTGAGTCATATGCTCCCTAAGGTCTCTACAGACTTTCACAATAGTAGGAATGTAGGATTCTTCAGCCAGACTCCTATCTCTCTACATTTGCTACAGTGAAGAGAACTCCTAACTCCATATCACACAATAACTGTTTTTATAAATAAGCCCAATGTAACCCCGCAGCTGCAGAAGGATGTTACAGCTGTGATCTCTTCAGATGGATCAGGGGTTGAGGCTATTTATATTTAGTTTGTGGAAATACTGTTGAAATAGCAAAGCCTTTAATCTTGACTGTTCCATTCCCAGCATGCCGCACAGTATATATACCCATGAACAGAGAAAATCGGAGGCACAGAAAGCATTGCTCTTCGCCACCTGTCCCTAGTTACTTTCGTCTCCTTCCTGCAAATGCTTTTTACTTTTTCTTAGATTCTCACTTAGAGACTCCTACTGGTTCTGTTACCCTGGGCAAGTTGCTTAACTTCAAAGTGCCCCAAGGAACTCTTTAAGACTAAGTTGAAGATCATGTGCTGATCTATATCATAGTAAGAGGGATTTCTGACCTCTGGAGTTCCCAATATCAAGGAAATCAAAGGTTCAGCCCCAACATGCATACATACACAGACACACTGATACATGTCATTCCTCATCCACTTAGGTGTCAAAGTGATTTTTCTCAAGTGTGGGTCTGACCATGTCATCCCTACCCTACCCATTCCCAATAAACTCCAAAGACTCCCTATTACCTCCAAGATAAAACATGAAATCCTTTGTCTTGTATTTAAAGGTGCCATTTTTTTCTTTTTACAACATACCCCTCTCCTTTCTTTCTGGTCTTTCACTTATTTCTCCCCTCCATCCAGTGGCACTGTACTTGCTAATTCTCAAACACAGTACTTCATCTCCCAAATCCATGGCTTTCCACTGGCTGTCCCTATGCCTGGAATGCTCTCCCTCCTCACCTCCACCACCTGGCTTCCCTAGACTCCTTAAAAACTCAGCTCAAATCCTACTTTGCATAGAAAGTCTTTCCTGGGTCATGCCTGTCCTTCATGTCTTCCTTTTGAGATGACCTTCCATTTAAGCTGTATATATCCTATATATGTAGGGGCATAGTTAGTTGTAGGTTTTTATGGGAAAACTCACTTCAGGGACTATGTTTTCCCCTTTCTTTGTATCCCCAGCACTGAGCACAGTGCCTGACACAAAGCAAGTCCTTAGTAAATGCTTGTTGACTAACTACTTATATATTGGTATACACATATGTATCCAATGTTGTTCATTATTTTCAAACTAATTAGACTGTACCTGGCACAGAGTAGCTGCCATATGAATGCTTATTTCCTCCCTCCCTCTTTTTCTTCCTCCCTCCTCACTCCCTTCTTTCCTTCCTTCTTTCCTTCCTTCCTTCTTCCTTCCTTCTTCCTTCCTTCCTTCCTTCCTTCCTTCCTTTCTCCCTCCCTGCCTCCCTTCCTTCCTTCCTTCCTTTCTCCCTCCCTCCCTCCCTTCCTTCCTCCCTCCCTTCCTTCCTTCCTCCCTTCCTCAATTTGATTTTTTTCAGGGACTGATAACTTAATTGTGAATTACCTAGGCACCTAACTTCTTTTCCTCTGCCCTCTCATTTTGACTACCTGGTTGTTAAATATTTCCTTTAATAAATCGATCAACCAACAAGCATTTATTAAGGTCCTATGTGGCAGATGCTGTTGTGGGCACTGGGGAAATAAACACAAAGAATGAAACAATCATTGCTCTAAAAGAGCTTCCAGTCTAATGGGAAATGAAACAGAAGAACTGAAATCCAAAATGACCAGTTTTAAAAGTCACTATTATATTTGGGGAAAGTTTAGTGAATGAGACATTTGTAGCCACTGGCCAAAATGAGCTTTTAAAATTACTTTGGGATCTGAAGTATCCTTGCCCTCACTGCCCCTGCTGCTACAAATTATAAGGAGTTGGCTGTATTTTTATATCTGGGAAATAACTGAGCCTGGATAGGAACATTTAAATCAAATTTCTGGTGGAAGAAAGTCTCAGAACTCAGAACAATTAACCGAGGACCATTTCCCTCTCTCCAGGCTTCCTGGAAGCAATTCAGATACAAAATGTGTATTGTGTAACCTGAAATTGTTCTATGTGAATATTTCATGACTTTGTACAACGTGACAAACTTCAAAATGGTCTAGTTAGGATGGGGAAACCTTTCTTTAAAAAAGGAAATAAAGAAAGTAACTGAAACCAGTCTACAGAAAACATCAGTGGAGGGTTGTATACTTTAAAAGAAAGTTTTTGTCCATGTGATTTTTTATGATCTTTTCTGTAGGCCAGAGACATTCATCTTTTTAAAAAGTGTTCCCCATCTCTACTGACAGAGAACTGTGTTTGGAAATCAGAAAACTGAGATTCTAGTCTTGTATTGACCACAAATCAGTAAGATTATGTAGGGCTGATTACTCAATCACTTAAGGCCTTAGTTTTCCTAATCTGGAAAATGGACAAAATCATACTTGTCATATCTATTCCAGTTCTTGTGACCTATCTTCTTTGCCTTAAATGATCTTTCTTTTCATTTTTACCTCTTCTAATCCTCAAGTCCTTTCAAGTGTCAGCCCTCCTCCTCCAAGAAGCCCAGAAATTAACTTGTAGATATTTTGAATTTACTTATATGTACAAATGCCGTTATTTCTCAGTAGAATATAAGTTCTTTGAGAGAAAGGGGTTACTTAGTTTTTATCTTTGTAACCCAAGTATGCAACATCATTCCTGACAAGTAGTAAGGATTTAATAAATGCTTGTTGAATTCAATTGAATCGATGTTGTAGGACTTGGAATATGTCTTATAAAGTATAAAGGGTAACATCAGTGAATCACAACACTATCAACCTGTCTAATCACTTGCTGCATACAGTGGTTACCAACACCATTCCTGTCTTGTTTCCCTTACTTCTCACTAGTCTCCTTCCTTGCCCTTCACTTCAAAAATCAGCGTACATATTACATTAAATTTTTGCACAGGCAAATTAATACAGGCTTTAATATGGAAGGGCATGGTCTGAAGCCACACCCAAACTGAAACCTCATAGAGAATTTAAAATTACTCTTCTTACCAGAGAGCACTTGTACAATTCATCCCTTGAAAATGTCAACCAGAATAAAGATGAAACATCCTAGGCAAAACAATAAATGCTTCCCCAGTGGCACAGCTTTTAAATGTTAAAGGAAAAGCTTCACTTTCAAAATCACCCACCCAAAGAGATCTCTTCAGACTCGCCTTATACCTTGCGAACCCTCCTGCTAACTTGGGCTATTCTTGTGTTATGATACATGACTACTTTTCAAAGCAGAACTATTTTCTCAAAATATAAGCAAGTTTCTTGAAGTTGGTCAGCATGATTTAACAGCTCAAGATGACACCGTTTTGTCCAACTTCTTGTGGCTAAGAGAATTTCTAGTTGCCTAATAAACTCTACCTAGGTCATTAATAAGAACCCCTGCCTCACAGAGCTAGTATGAGGATCAGATGAGATGATATTTATAAGAACATCCTATCTTTGTGAAGCAAACAAAACTATACTTTTTGTACACACAAATCTCTTTACTCTTTAGTTTTCTGTGCTGGTGATCAAAAAAGTGGCCTTGTGTCTATCATCAAAGGTCTACAATGAAATAAAAAATAGCTCTGACAATTCTTTCTTGAATAGATTAATTTAGGTCATAAGTTTGCAGAAGGTTGGGGTCGCTAGAATTTGTCTCTAAAACAGAAACATGACCCTTTCTGCTCCCTAAACTAATACTTGCGGCTTAGAAAATTTCCTAGTTGGCCAGTAACCTGTACCTAGAGTAATGAGACGTCCTGTCTAGGTGAGGCAGGCATCGTGAGAGTTTCTTAACCTGAGTTGCATGAAAGCTGAGGGAAAATCTCACCCATCGTGAGCTCTGTAAGACTAAGTGGTCAAGAAGTGAGTAGCTAGACTGAAGGGAAAATAAATTTATCAGTGCATTAAGGAAGACCACTTGGGGTAGGAGTGATTTTAACTTCTTAGGATACAGCTTTTTGGGCCTTATTGGTGTATATAGCCCATCAGTGGTAGATGGGAGAAGTGTGTGAATGTTAGGGTCACAGTTATTGCTAAAGGTCAGGTTTGCTCCTATGGGAAATCTCTAAGATGATAGAAGTCACCTCTACAATAGAGTCATTTGGCATCATCCTTCTGTTGTAAGGAAAGAAACTGAGGGTTTCCATAATGCTTATCTATTTTCCTTTGTTCCCAAAGGTCATCTTATCTGAGGAGAGCATGTTTCCCCAAAATTCACAATATTCATGTTCATGCTCTAGACAAAGATATACATTTTGTGCATGCAAATCTATTTGCTCCTCTGTTTTCTGTGCTAGGGATCAAATGAGGAGCCTTAGCAGATGTAATTCCAGCCCTTGCATTCCTAAGCAGCACTCTAATAGCTGAAGGAACCAGAGATATTCAGCCTGGATAAGAGAACTCAGGGAGGATATGATAGCTTTTAAGTATCTGAAGACCTTTCATGTGGAACAGGAATGACATGTGCTTCATGTCCCAAATAACTGTTTTTAATTATCATAAAACCTGAGATCATAACTCATTTCAATTCCTGAAATATGATCTAAGGCATGACATTTTGCTTCAAGATAAGAGGAAGATATGAAGTGATAGGAAAGAACCAGGAATGGTGTTTTAGTGGCCATTGGTTCGAGGATATATCTTTAGGCTTAGCTATATCAAAGTCAATGAGAGAAAGTACCAAGGACAGAAAACCAGGTATGTCAAGGAAAGAGCTGAAGGAGATTATTTTGGGATGAGAACTCCTGCTTAAAATAGCACAAAGGGTCCAAGTAAAGAGAAGAAGATCCTGAAGTTCTAAACTTGTAGTCTTAGCTTAAAGAATTTGATGCCCACCTAAAAGAGTGAGCAGAAGAGGCAATTTCTTTATCAAGGGACTTTCTGCCAGAAGGAGGATTTATTTCAGATATAGTAAATGAGAATAGAAAGTATTGGCTGAGGCTGAGAAAAAAAAGTGAACTCTAAGATCTTTAGGAGTGGGCGAGGGAGGTAGAAGACCTTTTTTAAGTCCAGGGGGAGATAGTTTGGGAAACTAGAAAGAAGATGGAAAATCTAAATAACATTGTCAACCAAATCCACCAGCTGAAGACCTAAAGTTTAACTAATTTCAAGGATGAGATAAAGCAGAATAAAGTTAGCTAGGAAGGAAGTGGAGGTTTAAGAAAGGAGTTAAGGCCTAGTTCTCAAATAATTTCCAAATATGACCAAGTTCATCTCCTCTGAATCTTTGTAACTTGTGCACTTCGTCTCTGTCAGTTATTGTATCTCCTTCCCCTTTCCTGGATAGGTGCCCTGTCTCTGCTTTGAGGTAAATCCCCTATAAAGCACCTGAGGAGGGTGATCTGGCTTCTTCTGAGGAGTAAGCGAAAGAGAGGAAAACAAGATAAAAAATTAAGTGAAGTCAAGGAGGATTTTGATAAATTCACAGGTAAGGGAGTCATAGTCTTCTAGGGTTAAGGGATGTTAAGAATGGTAGGAAAAACCTTCCAAGTTGTGAAGTTGTTGTCAAGGAGATCAATAAAGGCCTTGTGTAAGCATCGTGAATACAAGCCCCACTGCACTGCTTTAGGCAGAGTGGGAAATCATGGCCTGCCCAGGCCTGTCCAGGTTTAAGTCTCTGCAACACTCCTATGGGCTGACCAACTCACTACATTCTGGCTTTTTTCACACCAGATCTCAGTCTTTGTTTTCTTGGTTTCATATTCTTGCTTCAGTTTTGGCCTGAGTCCCTTCTTCAGGCCTGTGGTAGACACTATCACCTCCCTGGTGTGTCACTAAGTGCTCTGTTTTACAGACATCCTTCAGACCCTGTTTGCTTCTCCAGTTTTCAGACCTTCTGTGCTCACTGACATCTTCGTCACTTCCTTACATATTGTTTGTTCCTCTGCTCCTGATCAAAGAGGTTTTCCTCCTTCAACTCCCTGAGCCTTTTACGCCTTGATGGAGTTCTCAGACTGGACAGCATCCTCACTATATGTCTTTATGTTGGTGTGTCACAAGCACCCCAGCACACCCAGGACGGCTGCTAGCACAGGTTCTTAGATCTGCTTTTCTAAAGGAAAGCAACTCAAAATGGGTTAACAGTCTCACTTTAATCAATCAAACATACATGTTTACCTAGTTCAGGGGTGGGGGAGTGAGCACCCTGAACTTCAGAGAATACAAACAAATTACAAGCAGAAGTTACAAGCAAACAGA
>CM053597.1:70482870-70516736 GCA_028646575.1 Pseudocheirus occidentalis
CTTGTAAACCAAAAATAAATAAACAAGTCAATAAATTAAAAGAAAAATCCTCCACAGTCTCTGTTCCCGGGAAGTCAAGGCTTAACAAAACCACAAACAGACAAAATACTGGCAGCACAGTCATGTTTCTTGTCTTTGGCAGCTCCGGGTCCTAGGAAATCCTCAGCAGCTTGGCTGGCCCTCAGACTTGGCAGCTCTTCAGCAGTCCCAGTTGGTCCTTGGACTTGGGAGAAGTTTCAGTTGATTCCCAGAATCAAAATCACTTCATCCAGGTTCTCAAAATAAAAATCATTCACTCCAGCCTGGCCCTCTATTCTTCAGCCTCCAGAACCTGGCTCCAAGAAGATTTGTGTGACCCATCAGGGGCTTCTCCTTATATACACACACAGCATTGGCTCCTTCCTGTTATGTCAGCCATTTCCTATTTCAACCCCTTCCTGTTACATCAGCAACAGTGGTTCATACCTTCTGTTTCTTTAACAGAGGCTTGGTTAATTAGTAAGTGCTAAGTACCTCTCAGCTTAGTAATACAAAATGAAGTTCAAATTTCATTGCTATTTCACTACCTCACTATTATTTTTCCTTTAAATTTTCAGATTCTAAAAGGCAGGGTGTGTTAATGATGGTGGCATACAGAGTCAGGAAGACTCATCTTCCTGAGTTCTAATGTGACCTCACACACTTCCTGGCTGTGTGACCTTTAGCAAATCATTCAACCCTGTCTGCCTCAGTTTCCTCATCTGTACAAATGACTTGGAATAGGAAATGGCAAGCCACTGCAGTATCTCTGCCAAGAAAACCCCAAACAGGGTCATGAGGAGTTCAAAATGACTGAGCAACAGCATTCAAAGATGGTACCTGTGTGATCTTGGGGACTAAGTAAATACTCTGAAAATGATTCTTCTTTTAATGATTAAGAAGAGAACAGAAGGGTCAAATTTGAGTGTGGTAAGGCACAGTGAGTGATATAATGGAGAGAGAGCTGGTCTCAAAATCAAGAAGATCTGTGTTCAAGTCCTGCATCAGACATATTTGGGTTGTGTAATCCTGGGAAAGTAGCCTAACCTCTTAGTGCCCTAGGTAACTCTAAGATTCTGAGTTATAGAGAAGGTGCTGATTGCCACCACCAGAGGCAGTGCCCATAGCAATGAAATCACAGATCCAGATCCTATCCCTGTCCTTTTTTTGTGATTGCCAAAGTAGTTAAAATGTCCAATCATTATGTTATATTTCATTTTCCTATACAAAAAAATCCACTATTAGTATAGGATGCAATGGTATAACAGGGTGAAAGCTACATGGGATAGAGTTCACTGGAGGTTGTCAGTCAATAAATATTTATAATTCACAGCAACTAAGTACTTATTCATTACCTGCTATCTGTCAGATACTGTTAAGTGCTGGATAAGGTGAAGATGTGGAGTGAAAGAATAAGGATTGATAGAAAGGGCATTGAGAAGGCTGTTCCTCCCCCAAATATCCCCTCCTGCATTAGGACTCAGTAAGTTCCACCTTTAAATATTAATTCCCTTGAACTTTAAAGGATTTTAGGTATTCACGACTCATCCACTAAAGCATAAATATTTGTATGAGCAACAGAAGCCCCAGAGGGACTGATTAACTTTAGCTTGACGTAGTGGAGTTGATGGATGGATATTTTTGACTCAGTCCCTCTCCGGGGTTAGGATATCCACTCAGTCCTTTTTCTTTGTGACATGATGTGACTGCTACAATTCTGAAATACTTGTATCTGATCCCCAAGCTTGTGGGGTGGTTGGATTGTAGTAAGAGCTAAAATGGCTTCTTGGCACATACAAATCTCCTGAAATGACCCTAGATATGGGGTTTATTCTGTACTTAGTAGAAAAGGGATAACATTAAATAAGCCAATTTAATTCCCAAACATAGTTGACAGCTCATCTAACATGTCCCCATTGGCAAGCCTTTCAGAAATGATCAGTTTTGTGCTATTTCAGGAACAGAAAGCTTGAAAAATTCGGTTTATTTGGTTGGTTTTTAAAGGTGCAGAAGCACACAATGGTGATTACAAAGGTGTCGCCATCAGGCTCTTAGTTTTGCTGAATCAGCAATATTTCTTGAGATGGAATTATAGGATGAGATAGGCCGTCCCAAGATCATCTGTATTATAGCTGGTACTGGGAGATGATCCAATACAATCTCACAGATAACAATTCACCCAGTCACAAACCTACTACCTTGGTGGGCATGAGTTCCTGGGGATGGACCAGAACCTTCCTGACTCGCAGTTCCAGCCTTTCTATTACTGCATGCTTATCTTTGGTGGGACTGGACCAAACTCTGTCTGTGGCTCCTTAAACCAATTCTTTCTGGTGTCTATGAACTGAAATTCCACTGTTTCTTTTACTGGCCTATTTCAGTGAAGTCTATATTGAATGGTTATATAGACAACCATTTGGCACCTTGGTCAGATTGTCTTTCTTTTTTGGGGGGTTATTAATAATCAATTTATTATTAGGTTAGCTAATGATCAATAAATTGACTGATTCAATTCAGATCTCATGAAAAATTCTTCAAGTCAACCAAGCCTATCCCAAAACCCTGTTTATTTAATACCTTTTTAATTATAGGTTCCTTGCTGGAATTAGAGTTTAGCCAAGCTATCAGTAAGTTTGAGAATTATAGCAATTATTACTAGTAAGTCCTTCTTTAAGAAACCTTGCATGTACAGGGAAAAGGTCACAAAATTATTACTTATATTATAAAATAATTTGTTTCATTTTCTAAAAAGTCCTTCAGTTCAGTATGATAATTCTTTTCACCAGTACAGATCAGAAACTCATCTATATTTGTTGTTGTCCTGAACAGTCTGGGGGCACTGAGAGATTAAGTGACCTACTTATGGTCACAAAGCTCTATCACAAGCAGGACTTGAGCCCAAGTCTTCCTGACACCAAGGCTAGCCTTCTATTTCATATGCTATGTTGCCAATCCTACTTAAAATAAGACTTACTTAAAAATGACTTACTGATGATTTAATAAACTGATTGTGTAAAGTAAGGTAAACTTGCAAAAAATATTATTTTTCCTGAAATTGCAGATATAACCTCCAAATCTGTCATTAAATTCTTCCCCAACTCCCACATAAACCAACCAAAACCAAAATGTCCACATTTTCCTTGATTTCCTTGCTTACCAATTGTTGACCTTTAGGGCCCCACCCTGCATACTGGAGTTTGGCATTGCTAACTTCTGGAGGATCCAGGCTTTGAGGATCTCTGAAAAGAAACACATGGAGAAAATCAGCGGGACTCCAGGATTATATATGTGCTTGAACTTCATTCTGTAGCCAACATGCAGAGTCCTTTCGCTTTCCTGTGTATCAATTATGAAGAGTTCTGGCTGATTACTACACAAGATATCTCACTCAATCTCCATTACAATTCTTTGCATGTGTAAAATGGACAAAAGCCCCCCCCCAAAAAAAAAACAAGACCAAAAAAAAGGAAAGAAGTCCATCCCTGCCCAGCCCAAATGGTATGTATTCATCAAAAAAAAAAGAAAGCAAGAGTGGCTTTTAAACTATCCACAATTTTTAAACTATCCAGAATAGTCAAGATTAAAAATCTGCAGTATTGAAGTATATAGCAACACCCCTAAATTCACAAGACCTCCATCCCCGCATTTTTGATGTTCAAGCAAATAGTCCTAAACAGAATGCAAGGCCAATTTAACTTCTTCATATAATGGACTTCATTTAAGCCTTTTTCAAATTTAAATCCATGATCCAGGAGTAACGGGGGCTATTCTGCACATGTTTATATCATCTAACAAGGAAGTGTAGTGGGAGAAAGATTTTCATGCATTAAAAGATAACAATGAACAGTATATAAACTAGGATACAAAATTAGGGAGTATGATTTCTAATTGGAGCAAAGATTAGTGACTTTCCAATCTGGAAGAAGAGTAAAAAGGTACAACTCCCAGAAAGCAGAAAAAGAGGTGTTCCACGCATTCCCAAGCATTTGTATTCAAAGAAACAGTAACTAAGTGACTAGCACGGGGCCGGTTTTCAGAGGAGATACACGGGGTGTTTGAGACGCGTCATTCTGAGGAAACTGTTTGAATCAGTCTTTGGATAGGACTGAATATCAGGTCAGCATAATCTAGGTCCACAGTGAAGGGTCTCAACAGGTAGACGTGGTTCAGCTTCCCAGCCATGCAGAGCTAGGTCAAACGCGATAAAATTTTCTCACAATTTCCACAGACGAATAAAATTTTCTTACAAGACAGAAATTGGGTTTGACCCAAAACTGAACAGAACTGAGCTACCTCCAGAACTGAGACAGAAAATGGAGTCAATGTGGTTCGCTCAATTCCCATGATTCCCTCAGAGGCACTGCTTCTGCGAGACGATATCCTTCATTCTCCTATCATATAGGTGGCAACAGTCTCTTTCCATTGGTTGCGTAGCCAGAACAGGCTGCATTTTTAAAATTATGAGATGAGAAGTTGTATTTACTTTTCTATGTGTCTAGAAAGATTAGTAAAGTCCTGTTCACCTGCAGCTTGGGTGTAATGAACTGAGTGGGAGAAAAAGCTATCATCCCAAAGTGTCCAAAAATACCCCGTTTCTCCATCAGGATTCTTCTATACAATAAATATCGTATCTCTGTTTAGAACATGGGTGGGGAACCTGCAGACTCAAGGCCATATGTGGCCTTCTAGGATCTTGGGTGCGGCCTTTTGATTGAGTCTAAATTTTACAGAACAAATCCTTTTTTTATCAAGGGGATTTGTTCCATGAAGTTTGGGTTCAGTCAAAGGGCTGCACTTGGTGATCTGGAGGTCTACATGTGGCCTCAAGGCCACAGGGTTCTCACCCCTTGTCTAGAACCTGCCTTTCTTTGTGTCCCTAGTAGTCAGCACAGCGCTGGGTACATAGTAGGCACTTACTAAATGCTTTCTGAAAAGCATACAATAAACAAAATACTTTAAAAACAAATGACTGTGAAAGATATAGGAACTATGATAAACGCAATGACCATTCATGATTCTGGAGGCCTGAGGATGAAATAAACTATTCATTACAGAGAGGTAATTTATTTAGGGTGCAGAATGAAGCTATATAATTTTTGTATTCAGCTACTGATGGAAATTAATTTGCATGACAATGAATGCTTTTTATAAGAAGTTTGTTTTTATTCTCTTTCTTAAAATGTGTTGGGAGTGGGAAGGAGAGAAAATATAGATTTCTGTCCATTTTTCTTTAAAATAGGAGTACTTCAAATAGGAAATGTTACATTAATTTTCAGATGAGGTCACTATACTATTTTTACTTAACTGCTTTACTCTGTCACGAGACTTTAAAAAGTAGCAGTAATCTGTAAATGTTTATAATGTTAAAACAAAACACATCAATATAACTTTAAACATTTAAAAATGTTTGTTGATCTGAAATTGCTTCCCAAGTGATAAGGCTATTGAATATAATATTCCATAGACCAGAGATATGGATTTATTAAAGGCATTTAGGTTGAACTATGAGAGATGCCAAATGGAAAAAACCCGCCAACTTTCTCCCATTATTAGTTAACGATAGTGCTTTAGGAAAGAAATGGAATTTTAGGAGGAATGAACTGGGAAGGGCATTCTAGGAACTATATGTCATTCAGGAGAAGACTTAGAGATACAGACTTTTAAAATGCACAAGGAAGATGTTTATAGTTGAATCCATTTTTTTTTTTGCAGTAGAACAACTCATTTTAGGAGCAGAAGGAAATGAAAAACAGGTAATAGTACAGGGTACCCTGGTGAAAAGATACTGAGGAGGTGAAGACACTGGTCTTTCTCTGTGGTACATTGGTCACCGGGGGACACATTAAGGTGAAGAGAACAGTATGATCAAAATAACATGACAAAATCACGTGGGTGGTGCTAGAGGTTTGTAACGGTCAAGAGTAACATTATGAAAAAGTCAATAAAATGTAAATCAGGATTTATTAGCCCAGATCTCTCACTAACATGCTATGTAACCTCAGGCATGTTTTTCTGGACTTCAACAATCAGTTTATATGCATCAATTAAGCACCTACTATTCCAGATGGCAGCTAGGTGTTACAATGGATAGAGGGCTACTCCTGGAGTTAGGAAGACTCATCTTCATGAGTTAAAATCTAGCCTCAGGCACTTACTAGCTCTGTGACTATGGGGCAAGTCACTTAACCCTGTTTGCCTCAGTTTCTTCACCTGTAAATAAGGTGGAGAAGGAAATGGCAAAATCACTCCAGTATCTTTGGCATGAAAACTCCAAATGGGGTCATTCAGAGTCAGACAAAATTGGAAATCACTGAACTACAATAAATCCCAGATACTAGGGGCAAAAATACAGAAGTGGGGAGGTGAAGCCATGATGGAGGCATAAAGGCAGGGACTCACCTGAGCTCTCCCCCCCCAATCACTTCAAATACCTTTGAAAAAAGACTCCAAACAAATTCTAGAACAGCAGAACCCCACAAACATGGAGGGAAACAAATTTCTAGCCCAATACAGCTTAGCAGGTTGGCAGAAAAGGTCTGTTGCATTAGGATGAGAATTGAGTACATTCTACCACAGGCTGTACCAGCACGGCCACAGCCACAGAAAACCAGGAACAGGCCTTGAGAGTGAATGAAAAATGGCAATAGTGTTGGCGGTGGCAGCAGCTGCTTGCAGAGCTCTCAGCCCATAGATGGCAAGGGGATTGAACAAATGGTGAGAAGAATATCAGAAGGGTATTTTTGCTAGCACTGAGGCACTCAATTACTAGCACTCTGTTGTTTTACCCATACTTGGTTCCGGGTTTCAGTCCTGGGTGGAAGGTCCCAGCATGAAGAGGAGTACTACCATAATAGAGCTTGCAGCCACAGTGGTGGGGGGAACCCTCCTTACACACTCAGGGCACAGGCCAGGAGAGTAGTAAACAAGTCTCCTTAGATCAAATCACTTTAGAAGATATGAAAACTTATAGGTTCTCTAGAAGTATCTTTAAACAAACCCCTTGCACAACATCTCAGAAGCTTGGCACAATGCACTCTCCATCCTGGAAGCAGAGTCCTACTTTGACAAAGAGTTAAAAGTCAAGTAATAGGCTGGGAAATAAGCAAGCAACAGAAAAAATCTCCGACTATAGAAAGTTACTATGGTGACAAGGAAGATCAAAACGTACACTTGGAAGACAATAAAGTAAAAGTTTCTATATCCAAAGCCTCCAAGAAAAATATGTTTCTCAGGCTATGTAAGAGCTCAAAAAGAATTTTGAAAATCAAGTAAGAGAAGTAGAGGAAAAACTGGGAAATGAGAATGACACAAGAAATTAATGAAAAATGAATCAATAGCTTGGCAAAGGAGACACAAAAAGAGACTAAAGGAAATAATACCTTAAAAAACAGTGTAGGTCAAATGGTAAAAGAGGTTCAAAAAGCCAAATTGGAGAAGAGTGCCTTAAAAAGCAGAATTGGTCAAATGGAAAAGGAGGTTCAAAAGCATACTTTATGAAAATCAAGAAATCATAAAACAAAACAAAAAGAATGAAAAAAGACTGTGAAATATCTCATTGGGAAAACACCTGGAAAAGAGATCTAGAAGAGAGAATTTAAAAATTATTGGACTACCTGAAAACATGATAAAAAAAGAGCCTAGGTATCATCTTTCAAGAAACTGATGTTATAGAATCAGAGGACAAAATAGAAATGGAAAGAATATACCAATCACCTCCTTAAAAAGATCTCAAAATGAAAACTACCAGAAATACTACAGCCAAATCCCAGAGATCCCAGGTCAAGGAGAAAATATTGCAAGCAGTCAGAAAGAAACATTTTAAGCATCATGGAGTCTCAGTCAGGTTAACACAAGATTTAGCAGCTTCTACATTAAAGGATAGAAGGGCTTGCAAAATAATATTCCAGAGGGCAAAGAAGATAGAATTACAACCAAGAATTACCTATCCAGCAAAACTGAGTATAGTCCTTTAAGGGGAAAATAGACATTCAATGAGAGAGAGGACTCTCAAGCATTCTTAATGAAAAGACCAGAGCTGAATAGAAAATTTGACTTTCAAATATAAGACTCAAGAGAAGCATTAAAAGGTGAATAGAAGGGTAATCATAAGGGACTGAATAAAGTTAAACTGTTTACATTTCAATATGGGAAGATGGTATTTGTAACTCATAAGACCTTTCTCATTATTAAGGTAGTTAGAAGCAGTATTTATGTAGATAGAGGGCACAAGTGTGAACTGAATATGAAGGGGGTGATATCTAAAAAATAAAATTAAAAGGTGATAGAGGAATATACTGGCAGAAAGAAGAAGGGAAAGGTAGAATGAGGGTAAATTATTTGAAATAAAAGAGGCACGTTAGAGTTTTTATAGTGAAGGAGAAGAGGGAGGAGGTGGGGGGGAGTGAGTAAACCTTACTTTCATCAGAATTGGCTCAAAGATGGAATAATATACACATTCAATTAGGTATAGAAATCTATCTTACCCTACAGGAAAGTAAGGGAAGGGATAAGAGAAAGGGGGGGTGATAGAAGGGAGGGCAGATTGGAGAGAGGGGTAGTCAGAAACAAAATACTTATGAGGAGAGACATGGAAAAAGGAAAGAGAAAATAGAATAAATGAGGGGGGGATAGGATGGAGGGAAATACAATTAACTTTGGATACAAGTAACTTTGTATACAAGTAACAAGGAAATACAAGTTACTTTGACTTTATTTTTCTTGAGGGTATTTTTTTGTCAATGTTGTCTTTCACAACATTACTACCAAACAGCTTGCCTTCTCAATGAGTGGGGGTGGAGAGGGGAGGGAGGAAAGGAGAGAATTTGGAACTCAAAATTTTAAAAATAAATGTTAAAAATTGTTTTTGCATTTAACTGGGGAAAATAAAATACTAAAAACATGAAAGTAAAACAGTGCCTTGCCTTATGGAAATTACATTCTACATTCAACTCGACCACATGATTCAGTAGAAAGAACACTTGATTATGGAGTCAAAAAACACTGTTCTACCACCCACTACCTAAATGATTTTGGATATGTCACTGCCTCCTTTCATGACTCAGCATCCTCATCTATAAAGGAAGACTGTTGGAATAAATGGCCTGTTAAAGTCCTATTTATCCTTAATGATATACCAACATATACAGTACCTCCAAGGCCATTTAAGAAACATGTATTAAGAACCTACTACACACAATGAATGTAAAGAGAACCAAAAAGCAATTCTTAGCCTCAGGGTATGTAGACTGAGGCTTACCAGACACACATTAGTGCAAAGGAGAGGTCTGGGATTGGTTGGAAAAGACAGCCAGGATGGCCAAATGGAAGGAACATTGCCTCTAAAGACAGAAGCACTGACTACAAAGCTGAATTCACGTTTGGCCGTGTCCACTTCACTTAGTCTCCTTGGACTTCAGTTTTCTCATCTGTAAAATGAAGGGTTTGGACTACATAATCCAGAAAGTTCCTTCTCATTCTAGATCTGTGGTCTTATTCCCCTATTTCAGTCTAGCATGTTTGTTGTAAAGTACTAGAGGACAAGTATTAGCCCTGGTTGATAGATGAAGAAGCCAAGGAGGAATGGGGAATGAATTCACCTACACCCTTCATCACTATCTCAATCTCATTCACACGCGTATGATATCAGTCAGGTGCTGCTTCTAAAAATCGTGGGCAAGACTAACAAACACAGTGAATCAGAGTCGTCTGGGATTCTTTGGAATTTGTCAGGCACAAAGGACTGAAAAACAGATTACAGAGAAACGCTGTTCAAATTCTGTAACCTTATTTGATTTTGAAATTCATTTTGTTAGCTTGTGCTTTCCAAATAGGTGCCTAAGTTATTCAGGAACAACAGGGGATTAACCTCTCTCTAATTTAACAACTGTAAATTCCCATAAATGTTAACTGAAAAGGGGATCGCTGAGTGGATAATGTGCCTCCCAAGATTACAAAAACAGCAGTTCCAATATGCCAAGGTTATACATGCATTTAAATTTCTATTAGCATTTTCTCATTCATGCAGAGGGAGCCCTTTACTACTTCTGTGAAGTTGAAAGAAATTCATCCCTACCTCCCAACACATTTGGCACATCTATAAACAGTGGGAAGGCATCCTAGCATGGGGAAATAGCACAAGTCAGAAGACTTGTAACCAAGTGCCAGATCTGCCATTTACTGGCTATTCAATTTGGAGTAAATCATCACCTCTCTTAGACTTGTTTTCCCCATCTGTGAAATGGGAATCATAAGAGCACTGATTTCAATCTAGAAGAAACTTCAGAGGTTCTCACTCAATAATACCCTTAAGTTTACATTTGAGGAAATTTTGTCGAGAAAGAATCACTGTGTTGTAAAGTCATTGGGCTACAAAATTGAGGCTGAAAGGGATGCTGGAGACCATCTTATCTAATATTCTTATTTTGTTGATCAGGAAACTGGTCCCAGAGAGAAATGCCTTGGTCAAAATCACACTGGTATGGTTGAAACTGGAAGGCAGATCCATGGAATCTACAGTCTGAATTCTTTCCCTTCCTGAAAATATAGGCCATGTCTGCACCTCACAGGGTTTATGAAAGGATCAGATAAGAAAATTGGATTAGTTGTGCTTCTTTTATAAATTGTAAAGCATAATTCATTACTTTAATAATTTACTGAATAGCATTTCTGTGTAAAGCACTATTCTTGGCTCTATGAAGAGATGTAAAATTAATGTGATACTATGTGGATGTAAGGCATTTATTATTGATCAGTGAATAACTATCTCTGTATAGACAATAGACAAGCAAATGATTTCCTAAGGCCACAAAGAAACTATTGGGGCAGCAATGATTTGGCCTTCAAGAAGTCTCTAGAGGTATATCCAAGTTCATCCATTTATAGTGAGACACTGTATGATTTCTCTTACCTATTCAGTAACCCCATCTCGGGGAAATGCCAAACTAATGATACAATTAGAGTAGTTCTCTATAGGGAATGAGATCAAACAAATTACTTCAGAGCCCTAAGAGTGAATCACTGATCTACTATAGACTCAGTCAAAGAGGGCTAATCCTAAAATAATAATCCACAATTCCTAGCATTTTAGACTAGAAGAGACTTTAGATATCATCTAATCCAAAACTTTCTTTTTAAAGATGAAGTAACTGAGGGGTGGCTAGGTGGTGCAGTAAATAGAGCACTGGTCCTGGAGTCAGGAGGACCTGAGTTCAAATCTGAACTCAGACACTGGGCAAGTCACTTAACCTCAATTGCCCTGCCTTCCCCCTCCAAAAAAAAAGAAAGATAAAGTAACTGAGAACCAGACAGGGCAGGGGAACTGGCAAGGAAAGGAGTGGCAGAGGTGGCTCTGAAACCCCCCAGGTCTTGTGACTTCAAATTCATTGTTTTGTAATGCAATGAAAAACTGATGGGTTAAATTTCTAGGACAGATGAGAGAATATATTTAGGTGACTTTTTTCTTAAAGATTATATGATTCCAACACAATACAATATCAGTACAAGTCAAATAATTTCACACTATCACAATATTAGAGATTTGGAAGGGGCCTTTGATCAACCACCCCCCAAATGCAGCGATGCATTCTGTAGTTTTCCTAGTAGATGTTCATCTACATTAAGCAATGTTCATAATAGGAAGAAGATTACTTTTCAAAAGTCACTCCTTTTCATTGCTGAAAAGCAGTAAGCAGTTAGAAAGAGCTTTGTACTGATTCAAAAATGTACTCTCTCTGACTTTATTCATTCTTGTTCTGTTTGCAGGTAAACTCAGAAGAGACTTCCTCCTTCTTTGGTACGACAGCCCTTTCAATACTTTGAAAACTATGACTGTGCACTCCTTAAGTCTTTTCCATACTAAACATTCCCTGCTCCTTAACCATTTCTTATATGAGATTATTTCATGACCTTTCACCACCTTGTTTGCTTCTTACCCTCATAAATATTCTTAAAATGTTGTGTCTAGAAGTAAACATGTTAGCACCATGTAGGTGGGAACTCAGTAGACTAGAGTTCAATGTTATCTCCTTTGCTCTGGACACTTCAGTTATAAAACTAAGGCTGCATTAGCTTTTTTTTAATAGTAGTTCACCATATTACTGGATGATAACAGGGACTGAAGGAAAGGACTGAAGGAAAGGAAATAACCATGCATACTGAGCCTTCTGTGGGGCCGCTACGTGGCACAGTAGAGGGTCAAGCCTGGAGTCAAGAAGACTCCTCTTTCTGAGTTCAAATTTGGCCTCAGATACATACTAGTTGTGTGACATAGGAAAGTCACTTCACTCATTTGCCTGAGTTTCCTCATCTGGAAAATAAGTTGGAGAAGGAAATGGCAAATCATTCCAGTATCTTTGCCAAGAAAATCCCAAAAGGAGTTACAAAGAGTCAGATACTACTGAAATGACTGAAAAACAGCAATAATTGTGTCTTTTATGTCTCAGGCACTGTACTGAGAAACACTTTTAACAAATATTAACTCATTTGATCCTCGCAACAACTTTGCAAGTTAGGTACTGTTATTATTCCCATTTTACAGTTGAGAAATTGAGGTAAACAGAGGTTAAGTGACTTACCTAGGTTGTATCTAAGGTTAGATGTGAATTCATGTATTCTTGATTCCAAGACCACTGTCCTATCGAATGCATTACCCTAGCTACCTTTATTTAGAATTCAGCTCCCTAGATCTTTTTTCATGAGTAACATAATAAAATTTTAAAAACCTAAATGCAAGATAGCCTGCCTAAATAATTCTGAATCCTCATTCTGATATAAAAGAAATCACAGTACCCATCTCTCCCATTATGATATATTTAATTCACTATTTTAAATGTTCAAAAGATCATAGATTTAGAGCCGGCAATTCTCTCAGAAGTTCTCTAGTCTAACCCCTTAAAGTTGAGGAGATCTCTACAAGGTTGTACAAGAAAAAAATGGTAGGGGATTTGAACACAAATCCAGCTCTTTTTACATTACCATCCTACTCAGACGCAACTTTGACAGGTGCAAAGGAGACACCTTTTTGGAGAGCTTTTCAGGAGGCATTTGCTTTACTGAATAAAAAGGTGTGTGTGTGTGTGTGTGTGTGTGTGTGTGTGTGTGTGTGTATGTGTGTGTGCGCGCGCACGCACGTTCGTTTAAGATATTAACAAGCAATAAGCACAATGGGATCATACATTCTTTTCCTTTTAGTCAATTGTATGCTATTAAACAGGTCAAGGACAAAACCACACAGCTCCTTTTCTTTGGAATTCTTTTGAACTATTTAGTAATCTATTCTAGAATTTTGCCAGGAATTTGACATGAAGTTTACTGGTCTATGGTTTCCAGAAAACACACTTTCTCCTTTTGTGAAAACAAGTGTTCAGTCTTCTGGTACCATTGCCTTTCTTCATGACTTCTCAAGGAGTGATGGCAATCATTTTATCATTACTTCTGCCGTATCATGTTGCGGAAAGAGCAATGATCTAACATTTAGAAGGTCTTAACTTCTCTCAGTCTCAATTTTCTCATCCATAAAATGGACAGAAATACATCACTTACAGGGTTTTTAGGAGAAATAAATGGGATAATGCAGTCAAAGAGACTTGCAAGCACATGCCATATAAATATTAACTTACTAATGAGCACTTTCCTGTATATTTATTATAATTATCATAATCAACATTATTGGTTTATTCCTTAGATCATACATAGTACTTGGAAAAGAACAGTGCATTAATTGGGATCCTTTTACTTTAGAGATTTTTAATTGCAATGCTACGTCTTTTAATGGTGATCTCCTTTGATATTTTGAAAAAAAGAACAGTTTTATTGATGTGGGTACTTCCTTCACTGAAAGAAATAGCAAACCCTCTTCATTTTCATAGATGGCCTTAGAAGTTGTTATAACCAAAAAGAATCACCTAGTACTCAATTCTTTGGTGCTAAGAATCTCTGAACTTAGCTGGGCTGGGTTTTAGATGACAGAATGTCTATCAACAAGCTCAAGCTCAATGCATTCAGAAGTTGGGGTTTCATTAAAAGAAGAGGTCCAGGGTCACTTTCATGCCAGGCTAACGAACCATATTAAGCAGTGATTTGATAAAAGGAATCATCATACAGATGCTTTGACTCCTCGAACCATTAGGTTAGGGGTTGGAACTGGACCTGTAATTCCATTAGCACCAGAACCTCTTGATGCAGGAATTCCCTCTACCAGGTAATTGAGCATCTTCTTTGAAACTTAGAGTCATAGAATTGCCTAGATCCCTAAGAGTTCAAGCAGCTTTCTCAGGGTCACACAGCTAGCATGATAGAGGTGGGAGATAAATTCTGGCTTTCTTAGACTTCAGGGCTGGCTGCCCCTCCCAACTGAGGAGGCAGAGCCCAATAAAACACAACAAGGGTTTCACGTACCTTTTCTGTCCTTGGAAGAGATTTGTGATTCTCAACTATCATAACAACCTCCATTCATTTGAAAAATATTTTTGTCCTCTTTCTATATCAATAAGATCCTGAGATATCCCCTTGAGATCTGATATATGGCAGCATATTATTCAGAGAATACTGGAAATGGGTGGGACCTTAGTGATCACTAATCTTCTTATTTTCCAGATAAGGAAACTGAGGTATATTGCTGTGGAGGGACTTGGCCATGTTTATACTGCTTTTTAGTTCTAATCCTGATTCCTTGATTACTCAAGGGATACAACAAACTTTGAACTCAAAAAAGAGAGTAGGAAAGATAAATTCAAAAAGCTAAGCAAAAGTCAAACCTGTAAAGTTTTTCATTTAGAGCAAAGAGAAATACGGGGCTTGCTGCAAAGGTCAGCTAATCCTGTTTTTCCTTTGGGAGCAAATGTTGGTAGCATCACTGACATCTTAGAAGCCAAAGTAGAAAGAAGGCAAAGACTGAAATTCAGCTCATCTTAGATCATTCAGTGACAGTTTGCCTTCATTCACACTTTGCTTCACTCTCAGTGGCTGTTTCTGTCCTACAGGAATCTTCTTTGCTGAACTGTTTATTCTCACAACTGAACAGTTTGATTTCTCACACCCCTAACAGACTGTGATCTACTGACTTTGAGGTAGGTTCAGATTGGTAAAAAATGATTCATAAAGAGTAAAATTAGTTGGTCTTACCATGGGAAATAATAGAATCTGCTACAGTTTTGCAGAAAGCAAAACGGCATGAATCATTTTGCATTTTTGAGGTAGAAATGAATGTGTATGCCTTTTTTTTTTAAAGACTGGGTCTCCCTAACTTGCCAAGGCTGTGAGTACAATGGTTATCTAGGGGACCGATGTCACTATTTTTTTTTTTTTTTTTGCTTTTTGGAGGGGGAAGGCAGGGCAATTGGAGTTAATTGACTTGCCCAAGGTCACACGACTAGCAAGCGTAAAGTGTCTAAGACCAAATTTAAACTCAGGTCCTCCTCACTCCAGGGCTGAGTGCTCTATTCACCATGCCACCTAGTCACGCCCTCATGCCACTATTAATCAGCATGGACAATTTTACCAGCTCTTTTTTTGAATGGGGTTAGTTTGCCCCTCTCTAGGCAGCATGGTAGCTCCTCCACTCTTGGGGACTCACTATTGGTACCAGACTGTGGATACCCAATCAACTTTAGATGTACTATAGCTCAGAATTTTGAAGCTAAAATGTCCAACAGCACTAGACTCCAACAGATAAGAGAGATTACAGGCAGGAGCCACCATCTTCAGTATTTGTTTTCATAAAATAATTTGGAAAAATTTGAAAAAATCCACTGAAGTTAGCACTTCTATAAAGCTACTGACCACCTTTTGACTCCTCTCCCTTTCAGTGGAGAAAACTTGGTGGAATTTGTATCTTTATTTCTAATTCTAACATTATATTTTTATTGTTAAAGTAAATAAAAAAGTAAGATCATTGGAGTTGGTGCAAAAAACCCCCATGACTTCTAGCTTCTGACATTTACCAGCCATACAGTTTTCTTGTAACTGAAGTCACTTTGCTGGTCTGAGCCATAGTTTCCTTATCAATAAAATTGGGATAATAATAATTGTATCATCTCATTCACAGGGTTGTTAAAGAACATACTCTGTACCTTTTTTTTTTTGGTTAAGACCTATGATTATATTTTTGTCCTAATTTTCAGTGAGAAAATGCTTTCCACAAAAGTAGACAGAAAATTCATTGGTAATTTGGTCTTAAAAGAGTTCTCAGGAACATTTAGAGGTTAAATGTTTCATAGAAAGGCACACAGCCAATATCTATTAAAGGCAGGATTTTAACCTGGGTCTTTCTTATTCCAAATTCACTCCTCTATTTCACCCTGTCCCTCTTATCTACAAATAATAAGCTCACTATAATGAAATAAAGGATAATTTGGGTGCCACAGGAGCAGCCTGCCTCTTTCTTCTTCTAGACCACATGCAGAGAACATGGTGTCCCATCATCCTTGGGTTTTTCTTTGAAATAATAGGAATAAACAGTTCTGGGTTGAAATAAGATAAAGCCAGATTTGTCTTTGGTGCCCCCTGTCTCGTTAACCTCACCTACCTCCAATATGCCAACGTTCAAAAGGCTTTTAACTGAAATCCCTTCCTTAAGTCTTTTCCCACTCTAGTTCATCCTTCTCTAATTGGTGAAAGTGAATTTCTTAAAATATAGGTCAGACCATGTCAACCTGCTATTCAATAAACTTAGTAGCTTCCTATTACATTCAGGATCAAACAAAAATTTCTGTTTGGTGTTTAAAGTTCTTTACAACTTGGTCCCTTTCTACCTTTCCATTCTTCTCACACTTTATTCCCCTCCATACATTCTAAAGACCAATTAAACAAACATTTATTAAGCATCAGTTGTGTGCCAGGGACCATGCTAAGGGCTAGAGAAACAAAAAGGCACAAAAGATAGGCCCTGCTCTCCCCTGCAGTGGCCTACCTGTGCTCCTTACCCACAGCATTCCACACCTGGTCTCCATCCTTATGTCTAGAATACACTCCCTTCTTACCTCCACCTCTGGGAATCCCCTGGCCTCCATTAAGGGAAGGAGGGAAGTGAACAGTTGTTAGTAAGGGCCTTTTATGTGCCAGGCACTGTGCTAAATGCTTTTTAATTACTTTCTCATTTGGTCCCCACAACAATTCTAGGAAGTAGGTGCTATTATAATCCCAATTTTACAGATGAGAAAATTGAGGAAAATGAAGATTAAATTATTTATTTGCCCAGGATCCCATAGATAATAAGTGTGTGAGGCCAGATTGAATTCAGGTCTTCCTGACTCCAGGACCCGGTGCTCTAACCATAGCGTGACCCACCCCCTTTGAGTTTCAGCTCAAATATCACCTTCTAAGGGGAAGCCTTTTCTGTCCCCCAAAATAGAAATATTAGAACCCCCTCCCTCAAGCCTACCTACCCTCTTTATTTATCTTGTCTTGTTAGAATGTAAGTTCCTAGAGGGCAGGGCCTGCTATTGCTGTTTGGGTCTTGTTTTTTTAATCATTGTGCCTGTCATAGAGGAAACACTTAATAAATACTTGTTAGTTGACTGAATAATTGGAGTGAATCTATCCTTCTGATCCGATTGTACACAAATGCCCTTTATTTACTCCAAGTTTCAGCCAAAGTGGCTAATACTGCCCAGTCACCACCTCTACACACATGTAGTCCATTCCCCATGCATGAAATGCTCTCCTTCTTTATCTCTGACTCTTAAATTGTTCTTGTCTCAGTTCAGGTGTCACCTCCTCCAGGAAGTCTTTCCTGATCCTCTCAACTGAAACTGAGCTCTTTCACTGCTTAATTTTCTAAGAGCACCTAATCTAGCCCTTTCCTCTATCAAATTCTTTTTACATTAGACTACACTTATTTGTGCATATGTTATATTCTCCCATTAGAATGTAAGCTGTGTAACAGCAAGGACCATGATATTTTCTCTTTTTGCTGTAGCACAATGCCTTGCACATAGTAGGACCCCTTTCTAAACTCCTTTCAGTTATTAAATTGAAGGTTGCCCAGATGTCTTACTCTCTGATCTCAAACTTTCTTGCAATTATCAGGAAACTCCTTCTTTTTTTTTTAGTACTTTTCATATTCTTTCTTCTTCAATCCATATTTATCTGTTGTGTTTCCTTTTTTTTTTTAACACAAATTTAGTTCTGCCACGTGACAGGTAATTAATTTGTTACATTGTGTTAATAAGTATTGCGTCATATTTCCCATGTATAATGTATATGGGTAGATTAATAGCATCTAGTTGGAGATAAGGATAATTTATGTTTCTATGGCATTCAAAAGTTTGCAAAATATCTTACATATGTTATCTCTTTTGAAGTTCAAGATAACCCAGAAAAGTATTACAGAAATTATAATTCTTATTTTACAGACAGGGAGTCTGAGGTTCAGGGAGGTTAAATTGCCCATAGTCACAGAGCTCATAAGTGTAAGAGGCACCGCCAACACTCTCCATTGCTTTGTGTGGCCTCTTAATACGCTGGACACAATGCTTTGGCAAGAGGCTAACATTTATATAGAGTTTACCATGTGTCATGCAGGCAGCTGGGTGATGGCAGTGGCTAGAGTGCCATACCTGGAGTCAGGAAGACTCATCTTTCTGACTTCAAATCTGGTCTCAGACAATTATTAGCTGTGTGACCCTGGGAAAGTCACTCAACTCTCTTTATCTCAATTTCCTCATCTGTAAAATGTGCTGGAGAAGGAAATAGCAAACTTTCCAGTATCTTTGCCAACAAAACCCCAAACAGTGTCACAAAGAGTCAGCTGAAATGACTGAACAACAATAATGTATCAGGCATTATGCCAAGCACTTTACATATGTTATTTCATTTCATCATCACAACTACCCTCAGAAAGAGGTATTCTTAAGTCCCACTTATGGCTGATCCATGACAATCACGTCAGACATATTAGTGGGCCTAGCACAACATCTGTCTGACAGACTTTTAAAATTCACACATCCGTGAACAATGGGTAGGACCTTGTATTGGGTATGTGTAGGTTTCCACTGCTTAATATTTAGGTTCTGTATGAAATGTGGCTGTTACTAAGTACCTGTGAACAAATCCTTCCAGTTTTTGAAGTGCTGAAAATCTGTCTGCTCTTTAGAAAGGCCCAATAAAAATGCTGTGGCAATTACGTAGAAAGACAAGTTCAAATCCTAGCACTAGCCCTTGGAGCAGCTTTGTGATTTTGCTTTTTCACATCTGCAATAACTGGGGTTAAACTAGGTTATCTCCGAGGTCTGTGACAGCTCTAACATTCAGAGAACAGAAGACTGAGGGCCAAGAGGAGCCTTAGAGCTGAATCACTTCATTTCATAGATGGAGAAACTGAGGCCAAGAGAGATTAAGTGAACTGCCTAAAGCTCCATAGACACTAAATGCCAGAGCCAGTCACGTATTCTGCTTCCAAATCAGGTGCTACCTTTCTTACAGCATGCTATCTACATGAGTTGTGAGCAATTAGGTGGCATAACAGATTGGAAGCCCAGAAGATCTCAGTTCAAATCCTGTCACAGATACTTCCTCACCTGTAATATGAGGATAATAATAGCCTGTACCTTACAGGGTGGTGAAGATCAACCAACGTGACATTTAAAGTGCTTTGTAAAGTGTAATGTGCTATAGAAATACTATTACTATTCCTGCACAGTCTTGAATTAAAATTCCCTGGGGCATGGGGGAAGGGAATAAGTTTACATTAAATAAATAATATGTGCTAGGCACTCTTCTAAACAATTTACAAATATTATTTCATTTGATCCACACAACAACTCTGAGCGGTAAGTGCTATTATCATGCCCATTTTACAGATGAGGAGACCGAGGCAAACAGAAGTTAAGTGACTTGCCCAGGATCATACAGCTAGCAAGTGTTTAAAGTGATATCTGGTCTTTTCCTGACCCTGGGTCCAATGCTCCATCCATTGTGACATCTAGCTGCCTAAGATACCTCACACACCACTATTTGAATTTTCAGAAGATCTTCTGAAGGGAAAAAAAGGCTCCTCTACTTTCTCTCCAATTTCCCTTGATATCATAAGGTGTTAGACACATTTTTTTATCATTTCAAGGGCTTTCTCATCCCGACCTTCAGTAAACCTCTATTAGAGAACAGGGAGGCACGAGAGAGCAAGTGAGCCTAAAATACTGTCAAGACTCAGAGCCGGTGCTTTCTTTTAGCAAATGTCCCTAGTAAAGTGAGATCTCAAGTCTCAAGATAGGCAAAAAATAATGAGTTTTTGAAAGGACAAAGAGGAGCTCTTTTAAAAATGGAGAGATGCTAATGTAGGCAATTTAGAAAGGGGTTATCATCCTTTCCAAGCATTCAGGCAGTTTTTCTTTTCTTTTTCAGTCCTTTTACTGGTACCTCTTAGCCTTCAAAATCCAATTCATTGGTATTGCCTTCCTCTTGACTGGAGTGCTGGGAGATGGGGGTGGGGGATGCTTTCTCTCACTGAGCAGGAGAAGGAATAATCCTAAAAATTTATTTTTAATAAAATCTGTGTGGGGCAAAAATAAATTATAAATACTATCTATGGTGGTTCCAGAGGTTTTTTTTTTTTTACCATGGGAAAGTATTGGGTTTCAATTTCTTCGGGCTCAGCAGAAATTGATAATGTTGACCATCTCCTCCTTCTTCCAACTCTTTCCTTTCTTTGTCTCTATGACACACTTCTCTCCTAGTTCTCCTACCTCAGTGACTATTCTTTCTCTGTCTCCTTTATTCACTCTTCTTCCACTTCCTATTTGGGTTCACATAATATGGACATTTGTCAAGGCTCAGTTGTTAAGCTGTATCCTTTTCTCTATTATCTTTCTCTTATTTAATCTTATGGTATCAAATATCATCCCCAAGAAGATGACTTCCAAATTTGGATATATAGCTCAGACATCTCCCTGGAAGAAAGATAATTTACCTGCTAACGTAGGGGTAAGTACTATCTGATTTATAGATATCTCCATCTGGATGTCCCACCAGATCTTCAAACACCAAATCACAAGCTCATCTTTCTTCCAAAGTCTGCCCTTTCTCTTAACTTCCTCATTTTTCTTTATAGGACTACCACCTTCTCAATCTTTGACTTAAAAGCTCAGTGTTATCTTTGTCTCTTTTGTCTTTCTTATAATTCACAATTAGTCATCAACTTCTCTTGATTCTGCCCTCATAATAGCTTTTCTATCCATCTCCTCCTCTCTATCCCTCCACCACATTGGGAGCTCAGGCTCCCATTTAATTCCACAATTCATTTTAACACACATTTATAAAACACCTGTTCTGTTCAGAGCACAGTGCAAAGTTTTGGTAAATATCTAATTTAGATAATATACTACACCTGATTTGTAAAGCTTCTGATCTAGTGGAGGGATATATGGCAGGTAAAAACAATATAAAATAATGAATAATAAATCCAAGACAAAATACTATCTGAACATGGAAAGGGAAACTTTGCTACTTCATTAGATAATTTTAACAGCTTCTGAACTAGTTATCTGGCCTACAGTATATTTCAGCTCAAATTCACCCTTCTTACCATAGCCTACATAAAATTCCTGGGGGCCCTCTCTAGTCATCCTGATCTATATATTGCTACTGGACCCAGCTGGCTCATGAGAAGAAAGTGAGGCTGCTGACCTTGCACAGCCCTCCCTCACTTAGAACCAATTCACTTGCAAGTCAAGGCATCATCTTCCCAATTTGATGGTCCTCTTCAAGAACGAAGGACAAACAACAACACAAACTTCCTAATGAATGCCTCTGATCATGCCACTCCCTTATTTTAAGATCTTCTGCACCTACCTACTTATTCAGCAGAATAAGGGCAAATCTGGTTCCAATCTACTTCCCTGGTTTTATTTCACATGAATCCCCTTTATACATTCTATATTTTAGCCAAAGTAAACCATTTATGATTTCCTTCTCTCAACCTACTTTTCAGTCTTATGACTTTGTTTAGGTCATATCCCAAAGCCAGAATAGATAACTTCTCTCGTTGTCACACGTTTTCCCCTTCCATCAAGGTCCAATTGAAGGTACCACTTTCATCATTAAGCCATCTGTGATCTCTTCTTCTGAAAGCAATCTCCCCTTCTTCAAACATGTGATAGCACATTGGACCTTTCCTTCTCCCTTTATCCAGTGTGTATTAAAGTTATTTGCACCCATGCTTTATGCTTTCTAATAGATCCTGAGAATCTCTAAGCAGGAACTATATTTCAGTCCTCCCAGCACCTAGCACAGTACTTTTCACATATCAGGCATTTAGTAAATATTTGCTGAATTTAATTGACTATAGTTATTCCTCTTCCCCCCCCCCCCCCATGTAATTACTCCAGTGACTTCCTTTTGCCTCTGATATAAAATATAAAACATCCTGTTTGGTCTATAAAGCCCTCTATAACTTGGCCCCTTCCTACTTTTCCAATCTTCTTTCACCTTTCATATTTTCTCCCCCTGGGGCAGAGTCAAGATGGCAGCATAGAAGCAGCAAAACTCTACAGCTCCCCCACAACCACCTGAAATACCTATAAAATATGACTCTAAACAAATCTTAGAACACACAAAAGGACAGAGTAACAAAGTTCCTGCTGAAAGCAGCTTGGCAGGCAGACAGAAAGGGTTTCATTGCAGCACAGTGGGAGCCCACATTTTCTCCCCCTAACCCCATACTTTGAAATCCAGTGACATTCACCTTTTCGTTGTTTCTCACAAAAGACGCTTCATTTCCTGACACTGAACATTTTCATGGGCTGTCTCCCAAGCCTAGAACTGTCTCCTTCCTCAACCCCAGTTCCTAGATTCCCTGGCTTCCATCAAGACTCAGCTAAAATAGTCTATGGAACATTAAATAGAAAAGAATAATAGCAAAGGAGGGATTTGTCTTTATCAGAAGAAAATGAGCAAAAAAAGGGTGATAAAAAATGCTATCCATTTCCAGAGAGAGAGGTCTGCTAAACTCTGAGTGCAGACTGAAGCATACTTTTCTCACTTTCTTTGTATTTCTTACTTTTTTATTTTTTGCAACAGAGAAATATGTTTTACATGACTTCACGTGTATAACTGATATATTACTTGTCTTCTCAATGTCTAGGCGAAGGGTAGGAGGAAGAGAATTTAGAACTCAATTAAAAAATTCAAGGTTAAAAATAAATAAATTTATTGTACCTACAAAAGAATAAAATAGCTAACAAAAAAGAAAAAAAGACTGTTAAAATTTCACCTTCTGCAAGAAGGCTTTCCTCATCTCTCAGTGTCACTGCTTTCCCTCCATTGATTGTTCTGGTTTATCCTGTAGACTCCTTGTTTGTATATAGTTGTTTGCTTGTTGTGTCCCTCCTCTCTCCATCAGACTGGGAGCTCCTTAAGAACAGGGGCTTTTTTTTAAACTTTTTTTTTGCATCCTTAAGTGCCTGGTACAAAGCAGCCACTTAATAGATACTAGCTAAGTGATTGAGCATAAGAAAAGGCAGTGTGATACAGTAGAAAGCTCTGGATTAAAACTCAGAAGCTTTTGGTCCTACCATAAGTTCCACTACTGACTAGCTGTGTGACCCTGGGAAAGTTACTTTACCTCTGTGGACCTCATTTTTGTAACTTCTAAAATGGGACAAGAACTTCCTTGCCTATTGACTTCACAAAGTTGTTTTGAGTATGAAATGTGATAATGTACATGACATACTTTGAAAAGGATAAGGCACTTTACAAATTTAAGGTATTATTAGATTCCTTTTTCACTAGGCTGGTCATTAGCAGAGTCTGGGCAACTGTCCAGGGTGGCTGGTTATTGTGTTATATAAGATAAGGCCGCTGGCAGAGGGCATGATCTCTGCATTCACTGGCTGGTTGGTATGGATCATGTCCTACCTACACTCTGTTTTTTTCTCTACTGTCTAGCACTCTGAATATAGTAGGAACTTAAAAAATATTTGCTGAATGAATAAAAGAGGTTATCATGTTCTTTCTTACCTACTCCCTTTCCTACTCAATGTCTCCACCCACTAAAGAGAGATTCATAGACATATATCTAGAGTAGGGATTCTTAATTGGTTTTTGTGTGTGTGTCAGAAACCCTTCTCTGGAAGTCTGTGAATCCTTTCTCAGGAAGCTTTGTAGCCTATATTTGTAACGGAAAGAAAGTAAATTTCAGTTAGAATTTAATGAAAATATAGATTTTTTTTCCAACCAAGCTCACGAACCCTTGAAATCTTTCCATGGATCCCAGGTTAAGAGCCCCTAGGCAGAAAGGAACTGAGAGGTTATTTAGTCTAATCCTTTCATTTTAAAGATGAAGAAACCAAGGTTTATAGACATTAAGTGATTTGACCAAAGGGCTGAAGTAGATGAGAGAAAAACCTTAGTTCAAATCTGCCTCCCCATTGATCTCCTGCGCCACTATTCATGGGCCAACTAGCAACCCAATTGTATTTTGACAATATCACAAATCACCAATCTGGTTTTGACATGTGGGAAAACTGAAGCCCAAAGGTTGTAAGTGATTTATTCAATGTCATAAACCAGATGAGAAATTGACCTGGACATACCACCAGTTTTCAGAGTACCTGTGCTGTTCTCTACTTATTTTTACATGACAAGGGAAGGGAGGAAGAGCTTTGACAGCAGCAAAGAGCAGAAGACAAACTGCAGGAGTTGCATCTTGGGAAACATTCCAAATTCAATTGTCTGGTGGTCTGTGCATGTGAACGAGAATAATATGAGATCATACAACAAGCAGCCACAAAGGAAGCACTGTCAGGAGTCCTGCAGCTTAGGAGCCTTATTCAGTTAGGCTTTGTGTCTGCCAAACACTTACTGGAACCTCAGTTGGCACGCCAAGACAGTAGAGATAATGTAGCATTTTAACTAAGTGGTCATACAATGCATGATTCCAGGCTCTAGCCTTTTTACAAACTGGGCCGGGCTTTACATAAAAGCCATCCATCTTTAATCCCCCCCTCCCCCCAAATAAGGGACTTGATGGGAAAAGGTGATTGGATCAGCAGAAGTCCATAAACAGTAATGGAAGGTCAAGTCAGAGAACAAGGCAATCTAATGTTGGCCCAGAAGCTTCACCTTTGCGAGAGAAGGAAAATATGATAAATGTTTATTAGGCATCTCTTGTTTCCATACACAAAGTCATAGAATGTTAGAAGTGAAAGCAAACAACCCTTCTCCTCCTCGGTAATTTAGGGCAGGCATGTGCCTTGTTCCTAGGTCATCAATCCCACACTGCTAAGTGCTGTGCTTTGCCACTAGACCACAAGTTTCTTGAGGTAATGTCTTTCCTTTTGCTTGTAATTAATATTCCCAGCGCTTAGCACCTTATCAGGTACATGATAAGTACTTAACAAATACTTGTTGGCTTGACAACAAACTGGGGAGAGCTAACACTAGAGATCATCTGTGCTAAATTCCTTGTTATTCACATAAAGAAAGGGAAGAAAGAAATGGGCAAGGACAATGTTACAACCGCAACCCAACTCATCGGACTCTCAGTCTATGCTTGCAGGCAATTATTAGGCTGTTTTTACTTAGTCCACACTTAGGGACTTACGGGTTTGTTGATTTGGGGTGTGTGTGTGTGTGCGTGTAGTGATATAGCAAAAGTAAATATAATTAGGGTTCTTGTATGTCAATGAGAATTTGTAGATAAAGAGAGCCATTTCTAGGATGCGACTGAGTTTAAAAATCCACAGTGCTATTATCACTAGTGGTACTACTGAGTGATATTTATATAGTTTTGCAGAATGATTCTAAATACACTATCTCAAATGATTCCCACACTAACCCTGTGATGTGACTGCTACTGTTATTACTGTCCCCATTTCACAGATGAGGAAACTGAGGCTGAGAGATGTTATGTGTACCTGGTGACATACCTAAGAAAAATATCTGAGGGAGAATTCATAGATATGATTTTTTTTTATTCTAAGGGCAGTACTTTACCAGAATGACTTGAGTATTACTAGGCCTCTTCTAAATCTTGCTAGGGTATGAGTACTATCTACTTGTTAAGTATGTTAGGAGTGATGTTGCTACACTACTTCTTCCACCTGGGAAAGAAGCAAAAGCTTGACATACCTTCTCTTACTATTTGCAAACCCATCCCTATTTGTTCCTTCCCAGTTGGTTTTTTTTTTTTGCTTCCTTACTCTGTTTCCCCTGAAATTCAGTGGAGACTGTAGGGAATTTAAAGAATCATCACAAACCCTGTTTGATAGTAAGAAATTACAATCACAAGTGGAATAAGGGCCCGTTAATGCTTCTGGATCACAGTTTCAGTATCTTATTATGGAAGGATATTCTGATTTTACTGAGTCCTTGAATTCTCATTAAATAGAAGCTAGTTGTTTGTCCTTTATTCTAAAGCAGACCATGATTTCAGAAAGGTTATGCCACGACTTGTGAGTGAATTGGATTTAGGTGAGGCAGGGCTGTGCACAGTCACCAGCCTCACTTTCTCCTCCAGACCTGTCTGGGTCCAGTGGCCAGACATAGATCAGGATGACTGAAGACGGCCCCAGATGCAGTGAGTGATCTTGGGCTTTTTAAGCTAAGGTCTTTTGAGAATCTTGAACCACTGCCTCTTGTCTTCTGCGATATTAAGGAACAGGGTTCATCCTTCATTCAAACCAGTGTCACTGGAGAAGTACTGAAAGTATGCAAGCATGGATACACCTACACAAACACACCAAATATTATTCTCTATGCTATCCACCAAAATTTCACCCTCTACATTAAAATGTGATAGAGTGAAGAAATCGAGGTATAGTGACATTCTAAATATAAGAAACGCCCAAGTGTCAAAATGTACCACCTGGAAAGAAAAAGTAGTTGATCTCACATTCACAAGGTAATTTGCTAACCCTGTTTGATTGTGATTCTTTCCCCTATTTTTCTCATTTTTCCCCTCTCTCCATTTCCTTTCTCTTCTGTTCTTCCTCTATTATGTCTTTTTCCTCTCCACCTCTAATCTTTTTCCTCAGTCTTGCTATGTGAGGGACATACAAAGACACCCTTTGCTCCCCTAGGTTATTTAGAGGCATATTTCCATCTTGTTCCACTGTGACAATTCCATATCAGTTTTTCCATGGGGAAATGTCACACTCAGTGGCTTACAGCAGACACCTGACAGAAGTTTGTTAATAACTGGGAGCAGGACTTAGTATGTGAGAAGACATGAGGAACTTGGTGTTATTCTTTTTTCTAATTTACTTTTGGATACACCCAAGAAGAATCATGGGGATGCTGATGGCTTATTCTGCCAGTGAGACTAAGAGGGGTAGTCAACTTTAAAGATATCACAGCTTAGGAAGGGTGAGAAAGGAAATAAATCAAGAAGGACAATCATGGGTGCAGGTTAAATGAGCAACCATTTTGAAGGAAAAACTAGTCAAAATCCCAGTTTTGTTTTAAAAGGGGAGAAATTCAAGCAGATAAGTTATAGTGATTCCACCTCCCTATCCAAAAAAAAAAAGATTTTCCATATACTATATGTAATTATTTATAGATCTTTTAAAAATCTATTGAGAAACTTGCCTTAATTGCTACAAGAGACCAATCTTGTCTGTTGCATTGTGAGTCATTTTATCTGGCTGTTTTGGATATGTGAAAATGACCAGTTTCCAGTATCTTCTACCTTCCCCTCACTCCTAACACATATCATACTTGTCCGGCCTCATTTCCCCCAAGAATAATCCCAAATCAAACTTCTTTTTTTGAGTGTTTGTTCATTTTAATGCTCAAAAAAGGTTTGGAGATGTCATGAGAAAGGTTTCCTATATATGGAGCAAAATTCTAGAGTATAGAGAGAAGAAAAAGAAAAGGGGGTTTGGCACCTGAATACAGAAGAGGCTCTTAGGAGGTCTTGGAGGTAAAGACAGGTCCATTTTTTTTCACGGGCATGAATTTAGAAATTAAGGAATCTTATTTGAAACTGAAGCCCACGGAGGTTTAGTAACTTGCTCAAAGCCACACAGGTCCATCCAAGTGACAGAGTCATGATTCAAATGCATGTTCTCTGATATCAAATCCAGTATTCTTTCCACTGCTCTGTGATGTTAATTCTCCTTATTTTGCCTGTAAAAATGAGGTCACAGCACGCAGAGGCCTGAGGACTACTGTTTCTGAGGCAATTTGGAAAGAATAACTGTGTCCTCTTCAACAAGTCTGTGGACTACTTTAAAAGCTGGCTGCAATATCTAGACTACTCCCACCAATTCAGGAAAGGATCTGACACAATTAGGACATGGCAATATTGCAATTTCATTCAACTGAACTCAAGGCCAGGGTGGCACTCACACTTTTAGCAGTGCCTCGGACTCAAGGGCAAAGTCAGTGCTTCAAAGGGCACATTCCATTGAGGTGCCAGTATTATGTACACTAGCTAGCAGAATGGCATGGGCTCCAGGGGTCAACTTTAGGAAATGGGAAACTGCCCCTCCTACAGAGATGCTAGAGATGGGCAACCCCATCAGATAACAACTCCACACGCACATTTGTTTTAATTGACTTAGGCTGGGAGTTGTTTACCTAGCCTGTTCACTACATGTATATCATCTCCGTATCTCTTCACGTGACGGAAAGATTGATATTTGCAACATTTTCTGGCTGAACTTGATAATAAAACTGTCTGAATTTCTGTCAGGCACGGATTGATTATGTTTTAAGATCTAGAACACACAAAATGTTTATATTCTTTCTCCTCTGCCAGGAATGCCCTCCCTGATCCACTTTATTTATCTGCATCCTACTGATCTTTGAAAACTTAAGGCAAGTTCCACTTCTTTTGTGAAGCCTTCTCTGCTAAGTTCATTTTATAACATTTTATTCTTCTCTAAATTCTTTTGCATTTTCCTAGCAACAGGAAAATGTTAGTATTATTACAGTATTATTACAGTAACTTACTGATGGAGCTAAGTGGTATAGTGAAAACCCTGATTTAGAGTCAGGTAGACCTTAATTCAATTTCTGCTTCCGTTTTTATTAGTTGTGTCATCATGGGTAAGCGATTTAAGTTTAGTTTCTTTATCCGTAAAATGAGATACTTACCATACTAGAGTTGTTATGAGCATCAAATGCTATAATAAATGCAAAATGCTTTTGCAGAACTTCAAGTGCTTGATGATGTTAGCTATGACTATTTTTACTTCTTTTTTTTCTACTTGCACTCATTCATTTGCCATCCCCCCAACTAGGGGCACAGCTAGCTGGCACACTGTATAGAGTTCTGGGCCTGGAGTCAGGAAGACTCTTCCTTCTGAGTTCAAATCTGGACCCAGACGTTTACTATCTGTGTGACCTTGGGCAAGTCTTTTAACCCTGTTTCCCTCAGTTTCCTTATCTGTAAAATGGGCTGGAAAAGGAAATGGTAATCCACTCCAGTAAGAAAACCCCAAATGGGGTCACAAACAGTGAGAGAGAACTGAAATGACCGAACAACAACAAACTAGACTATATGTTCCTTAAAAACACAGAATATCATATACTTCCTTTGTGTGCTCAAGAGGTCAATTCTGAGTACAAGAACATGGTGATGGGTTTATAAGTGGTAAACATTGTTATTAACTTTTGTTTATTTTTAGTTTACAGCATTCATTTCCACCAGATTTTGAATTACAAATTTTCTCCCTGTTTTTCCCCTACCCCCACTCCAAAACAGCGATCCCACTGTATAGCCCATCCCCCAATCTGCTCTCTCCTATGTCCTTCACCATTGCCCCTCTGACTTTCTGGTAGGGCAGGATGGATCTCCCTACTCCAGTGCTTGTATATCTTATTTCCCAGGTAAGTGGTAAACATTGCTTTCAGTTTCCATAAGAAACCCTGATCTTTCATATTATCAATATATCAGGGGCTTTTAAAATTAGTCTCATTTGTTAGAACAGGTACAAACACATATACACATATGTATATGTATGTGTATTTAGAAATATCATTTCATAATACATATAATACATATGAAAAGACACATGGCAGAACACACAAAGTGCCAATCTTAGACTCAGAAAGATATGGGTTCAAATTCTGTCTCTGATGCCTGTTGGTTGAGTGATCATGGGCAAGTAACTTAACCTCTCAGTGTCTATCACAGGTCTAAAACAAAATGAACAAAGATATGCCATGTATATAAACCTATTTAATTTTTTATTTTTTGTGAATTTTCATATTTTGATGAATTTGTCCTCCCATTGGTCAGGATTCATCCCCGTGGTATGGATTCTCCCTCCAATGAGTAAGACTATAATCAGTTCATGCCTACCTACAACATGTCACTTTGGTTCATATCCTACTATATGCCTTCCACAGGGGGTCCCATCCTCCAATCTCTTGACATTATTATAGATACCAAAAGAACCAATCCATACCCTTTCCATCCTTAAACACACAGAGATTAATTGGAAAACTTTAGGAAGGGCTGTCAATTCCATAAATCTCACTACCAAACACAAAATCAGTCTTGAAAAAAATTCACTTGTTAGGACCAATTATAATGGTTTATGGAAATGTCTAACTTTCACCTAAACAAAGCCAACCACTTTTGCAAAGATTTAATTGTGAATTTACCTTTTTTTTTTTTTTTTTTTTTTTTTTTTTTTTTTTTTTTTAGCAAGCTCTTCTCTTCTAATGTGTCTGTTATAGTCATAGTTTCAACTGGAAATGACAGGGAGATGAGTGGTCCAATTGTACTTGCTCTATAGGATACTGGTTGTTTCTAAGCCACAGAGTCCCTTTTCTTCGATTGACTGAAGCTCATAAGAATAAGAATGTACAATCCAAAGAACCCAAGTTGATGGAATGCCATCTAAAAACAATACCTTTCAAACTACATAGATAAAACTTTCCTGAAGTGTCTTCATTACAGACACTTTAGTTAATTTGCTCTTCCCCCGGATATTAAAAGGTGAGAGCCATAGAACAAAAGGGTTGGAAGTCAAATTAAAAATTAAAATTAAAAATTCAACCCATTTCCTCATATACCCTTAAATACATACACATACTATTGGAGAAAAAAAAACACTTAAACACTCATGAATCATCTATTTATAAGTAACATTTTAATGAAAAATCCTTTGTATTTTTATTTATTTAAATTTAAATTAAATTTAAAATACATTATTTAAATATACTTTACATTTCTCAATATAAAGGTTTCTTAAGTATCACATTCTTTTCACAGACTTCTATATGTCTGTAACATTGGCTCTTCCTTTGGAGGAACTCCTTTTAATAACTGTGATTTCTCATTTGGAACTGAAATAATGGTTTCAATAATAATAATACATTTCAATAATATTTCAAATAATAAGTTCTGATCCTGTGCATACCAATTAGTATTGCTTCACCTATAATTAATTTATATATATTGCAGTTGTGAATTTACCTTTTTAAATTTTTTTTTGCTTATTTTTGTATTTGCTTATTTGAAGTATTTGCTTATCTGCTTATAAGTATCACTGAGTAGAATATAAGCTCTTTGAAGGGCGGTATTATTTTTCCTTTTGTATAGGAAATTCCAAGAATTGAAATTACTTCAATCATGGCAGATGAGACACTTGTCTGTAATCTATAGTCTTAAGAGAGTTTTGTGGGTAACTTGATTTTAAGTAACTTCTCCCTGGTAAAATACTAATATGTGTCAGAGAGAGGCTTTGAATACATCTTTCAAAGTCAGGTCACTATCCATTATGCCACACTGTCTCTCACTGTGCACATAATAAGCACTTTAGAAATGCTTCTTGAATTGAATAGAAAAGTGGCAATGGACAGAGTCTCAGAATTTAAATCAAGATTCTCACTGTGGTATCAGAGCAATTCATTCCATCTTCTTAACGGATCTCAAATAATTTCTTCTCTAAGAAGAGAACTCACTGCTTAATGGCAAATACTATTCTTGCCAGTCAAATGCTATTTAGTGATTGGAATTAATTTGGCAACAAATCAACAACAGACAGTTCGACAGACTGGAGATTTCACAAAAGGGATTACTCTGTCCATTTACGAATTCTGATAAACATCCAAAACACAATACTGAAGCAGGGATCTTCTTGAGGCTAATGCACAGATAATAAGGACACTTGGGGAACTAGGAAACAGGAAAAAAAAGACCTCTTTCACATAAGACATCTTTCTCAATGGGTCTTGGAAATCATGCAAAATGAGTAATAGACACTGCAGAGTCAGTGTGCCCGGGGTTAATGTGATGGTATTAATATAATAAGCGTCTTGATGGGAAATAAGAAGGCGAAGAATGGCAGAGGGCATCTCCACTCTGAAAATGAAAATTTAGCTACAGCAAATAGAGTGATACTTTGCATGTTTAAAGCATTGTGGAGCTAAAAAAAAGAAACAACTTCAAAATGCTTGAGAAAGACTTACTCATTGATCTCTATATAGAGCTTCAAACATTAGCCAAACTCAAAAGCCTCAAGGAATCCTATTCTACTTTGGGATAAGGCTAATCATTAGAAAGCTTTTCCTTATATTGAGTCAAAATCTGGCTCCATATGACTTCCACATTATTCTTAGTTCTGTCTTTAAGGTCAAAAAGAAGAACCATAGGTTGAGTCCAATTCTTAATTTCTTACATACCTATCATGTTTCTCCTTCCTAATCAAGGATGACAATAGGACCTACCTCACAGATTTTCTGGAAGGATCAAAGGAAAGAAAATAGTTATAAAATACTTAATACAGCAGCTGGTGTATACTAGAAACTTAATAAATGACATAATCATGGGACACATTTATTGGAGGAGAGCATCTAAAATGGGGATTCTAAACTTTTTCTTTTCAATGAACCCTTTGGCACTATGGTTAAGCCTACAGACCATCTCCCAGAATAATGTTTTTACATGCACAAAATAAAATACATAAAATTACAAAGGAAAAATTATATTGTCATAAATACATTTGTCAACATGTTATAAAAAATTCATGGACACTAAGTTAAGAACATTTACTCTAAGATAACGTTTTGTTCCACTGAAATAAATATGTTTACAATAAACAAAGTAGGAGTTTGGGTTCTCTACCCATGACAGCAGTTTATGTGACTGTAAAGATATATTCTATCACATATTATCATTTTCAAGCATCTTTTTCTACCATTTATAAACCTTCATCATTATCCTAGATTCTTATGGCTAATTGCAAAGGCTGACTTTCCTGCTAATTTCCCAATATTTAGCAGTAAATGCCCTCTAAATAAATAGTTATGTGGCAAATGTTATATCTACACCACTAAATGGTGAAGGCAAAATCAAACACATAAGTAACACATGTTCTAGCACCATTTTTTTAAGGACATGGGCCATGGTAGACCAGACCTAGGACAAAAAGTAAATGCAAAGACTAGGAAATCTGCCAAATCCTCCTCAGGCATTTTCATATGAAGGACATGCTTCTCAGGGTTTATGGGAGTCTTGTTCTTTCTATTAGTTTTTTCATGTCAACAAAAGCACTAGGATCTATGTGAGGGTCACAGGACAAGTTTTCCATAACAATGAGATTTGAGTCTGGAGCGCTCTTGCTTATTTGGTAGGAGGGAAGAAAGGCTCTAATTGTCACTGCTCCTTTTCTTTTAAATATATTTTTTACTTGTTTTCTTGTTTACATCATTCATTTTCATGAGATTTTTGAATTACAAATTTTCTCCCCGTCTTTCCCCCACCCCAGCCCCAAAACAGCAATCCCACTGTATAGCTCCTCCCCTGCTCTGCTCTCTTTCTGGTAGGGCAGGGAGGGTCTCCCTACCCCAGCCCCTGTATATCTTAATTCCTAGTTGCAGGTATTGCAGAGCTTTAAATTTTAGATGCTTTCGATTCCTCCCTTGTCACCCACCCCCACTGGAAGGACAAGCAATTCAAT
>CM053597.1:70517236-70539949 GCA_028646575.1 Pseudocheirus occidentalis
TGTGGGAGTTCTGACTGTGTTGTCTTCCTCCCATTCCATGCTTTGATTCTTTTTGTCCACAAAAAATGATTCTAGAATTTTATTGCTGTTCTTATTTTGCTTCCTTTTCCTCATGTTGGCCAGTCAATTAATTGGTTGGTTTCTTTTAGCTTTGTGAAACTCTGCTTCCAGGGAGGGGGAAAGCTCTCTTCCAAATCTCTGGGGTCTTCCCAGCTGCCAGAGGTATTAGGGGGTGTTGCAAGTCCCCCTAGCTTTGGCTTGCTGAAAGCGCACCCCAGGACTACCACCCAAGACCACTATCTGGATCAAGGCCGCTCAATGCAAGAGCACTTGGCCCTGCTCAATTGTGTCAGACCCCCTGTGAGGTCCACAGGCCAGGGGCTCTGAAGCAACCCAGTCGGGGTAGCTACTGGTTCCAGCAGTTCCTGCCCTTCCCCTACTGCTTCCTTACCCTGGGGGCAGATTGGCTGAACTGCTTTTCCTCCCCCAAATTTAGTTTCAAAGTTTCACTTTCACTGACCTTCTGTAATTCTGGCTTGCTAGATGTGAAGATCCCTTCAGGTGCTGTAGATCTCCTCCCTGGGGTAGACTCACACTGTGGCTTGGGAGGCTTGGCTCCTACTGACCACCCTGGGGCCTGGCCTGGCTGCCTTTTGGTTTCAGGCTGGGCTGGCCTGGGTTCCCGGCCTGCTGCTGGATAAGTCCCTCCTGCCGAGCTGCCTTCAGCGAGAGATGTGTTTTCTGTATTTTTGTGAATTTGAGAGTCCTAGACTTTGTTGAGATTCATATTTTATGGGTATCTAGGGTGGCTGTGTGGGAGCTGCAGAACCTTGCTGCTTCTACGCTGCCATCTTGGTTCCCCAGTCACCACTCCTTTTTAATATGGTTTTGCTTTTTAAGCATTCTTGATTTGAGAGTATTAAGTAGCCAGGGTGCATGTGTTTGGGAGAACAGACAATCTTTCTGAAAGCTACTCAACCAAAGCACTTGTGCCTGAACTTCTGGATACTTTTATTTTTCTTCATAAATTATGATTATTTGTGGTAATTCAGTTTTGGGAAACATTTAAGAACCTCAGCATCCTCAAATATTGAGAACTGTTTTTTGGGGGAATAAACCTGTGATATGCTGTTTCTCATAATTAATGGAAAGATAACATATATTCAGTGATACTGAGAAGTTACCAAAGTTACCAAAGAATAGACAGTGTCACATTTGAGTCCAAATAGTCTAAGAGTCATCTTAACTGGAGTTATTGTTATCCTAGGACTATTGAAAGAGTAGGGGTAATGATACCTGTAAAAGTTAATAAGAGCGAAAACAGAGCCCATTGAACTTTTGGCTTGCTAACTTAGGAGACTACAAGAGTGACCATTTTTCAAAGAAAGTTATTATCTCAATATGAAAAAAAAGTACTACAATAAACTGTACCTAAAACATTTTTTTCCAACTAAGACATCTACTAAAAGGGGATGGGGTGAGGATTTCACTTGCCTTTTCAGTAGACCACGATTATACTAAATTTAATACTTCAATCACTCTCACCTCTTCAGGAAGGAATTAATATCTTAGTAGCATCTAAAACTACAAAGTGGTTCACAGAAGAAAAAAAACATTGGCTAACTGAAAAGTCCACCAAGAACAATTAAGGGGTACCCTTGTTCATATGGATTTTTCTCAAAAATTTTAAAAGAATTATAAGAAATTATGGGTTGCCATTTGGGAGGTAATAATATGCCTTGTTTCCCCCAAACTTTTTTTTACCCTCCCTGATTTAGATATTTCAGTAATTGGTTCCTCAGTATACTCCAAATTGTTTTGCCTCCATCCTGGACCTTCTCTGAGTATACCTGGTCTAGTTCAGTTATGATCCACTCATCAGGAGGTGGGGAGGGGTAATTAGCAAATTAGAAGTTAGCTAATTCTGCCTCTCCTGAGTGGTGGTCCTAACATTTTTTTGCTTTTCTGTTTTCTACAAAATAGCTTTAAAACATGATTTCTTGTCCTTAGCTTTCCTGGTTCATTCTGAGGCTTAGTGTAAAGCCAAGTTTTCTTTCTAGAGAAATGCTACTGTGAACAGCTTTTCAAGGTTCTTATTACACAGTATAGTGAACTCTCTATTTATTAAATAACAAATAAGAGCAAGACAATCACAGAAAATCAAAATATAGCATTCACCATGTCACAACTCAACAACTTATCATTAAAATAGCTACATATTTTTCACCAAAGGGGTCACATAGTTTTAAACAAAGTACAATCATTTAGTAACTCATTTAGTAACTCAATCATTCAATCATCCTTAAGGAGGCTTGACTTGCCTCCTTAAGAGACACAAAATACAAAAGTCAAAGTCCTCCACCCATGGGGTGCAATTAAATTACAATTTCATCAGTCAGTACTCAGTACCCTCTTAAGGGATAGTGGAAAGTACAAAAACCATCCACCTCTAGGCCACAAATAAATTATGATTTCATCAGTCACTACTCAGACAATTTCATCAGTTACTACTCACTATCCACAGAAAGGTCTTTTAATCTTGACTAGAGACAGGTAGCTCCTACCTGATTCCACCAAACTGTCACCTACGTTCAAAGGCAGACAGCTCCCAGTTCCTTATCCAGCTCTCTGTTCACTTTCTGCTTCACAATGAAGCTCACAGTATCCAGTCCACCTCAAATCTCTCACAGTCTCTATTCCTGGGAAAAACAAGGCTTAACAAAGCCACAATAACATTCATGCCCATTAACAAAGACACAACAACATTTGTCCATAGTACTGGCACCATAGTCATGCTTCCTCAGTCTTCAGCAGTTCTGGCTGGCCCTTGGAAGTCTTGGGCAGCTCTGGCACCATAAGTTCAAGTTTTGCCGCCACAAGTTCCATTCTCAAAATCAAAACCACTTTATCCAGACGCCACATGGCCTGTTCCAAGAAATTCTGTCTCAGTACTCAATTCCCATTTCTCTGCTAGGTTCTTCTCACTATTTGTTCTGTCTTTAGTCCAACAGTAGCAGCCCAGCCTCCTGATGCTCGCTGAGAGCAATTCATTTTCTCTTTTTCTTTCTCTCTCTCTCTCTCTCTCTCTCTCTCTCTCTCTCTCTCTCTCTCTCTCTCTCTCTCTCTCCCTCCCTCCCTCCCTCCCTCTCACTGTTCTGCCTACTTGCCCCAAGGAGTTCTGACTCCCGGCTGGGGCTTTTCCTTATATATGGTGTTAGTTCTTCCCTGTTCAGCCTCTTCCTGTTATGTCAGCCAAAGAAGAATTAGGGATTTAAATGAATCTTAAAGGGCATGGCAGATTTAGAAAGGCACAGTTTAATTTAAAGAATATTTCATAGAGTTAAACAAATAAGAAAGGTATGGTTGGATAATCTACAATGGGTCAAGGACAGTGGAGGACCTTCCTGAACATAGTGCAAGAAGAAAGTAGGGAAAGAGTTGCTAATACCTTTGGTCAAGAAAGGTGGGACCTTGGAAGTCAGGAAGGGTTTATTTTATACTTGGCAGACAATAGAGAGTCACTGTAGATTACTGAGCAAAGATATGGAATGTCAAAAGTCATGCTTTAGGAAGATCCTTTGGTCAGTGGTGAGCAGAATGTTTTGGTAATGAGCAAGTAGGTAGACTGGCCAGGAAGTTGTTTGCAGTGATCCAGAGCTGATGTACTTGGGGCCTCTTTAGGATGGTGGCAGTAATAATTGTTTAATAAAAGAAAGGTAGCTACATTAACTTTCCATTTTCATCTGGTTGCAGCTCCGATGAGAAAAGCACAGTAAGGAGGCCTAAAGGCCATCAGATAAGTTGGTCAAAAATCCTTCTAACGTGAAGAAAAACAGAGTCCAAGCAGGAGCAAAGTGGGAGCTGCCCGTCTTAATAACAAACTCAATTTTTGTTGTGATTGTCTTCCTTCATTGTGGAGGAAAATGGAGGAAAATCTTGGTCTCGATTATCTGATTGCTTGAAGAGATGTTGGAGTCCTACTGAGGTTGAAGGATTCTAGAATGCTGTGTCTAGGACACAGAAGGTCTAGGAACTCATTCGCAAGACCACTTCAGATAATAAGACAGTGTAGCATAAACACCCTCCACATAGGAGTCTTTCTAATGATATCATAAATTCTGTGAAGTTATGAAACACACAGCAAACATCACCTAAATCTCCTTACAAAACACAGAAAAGGCCAGTTACAGAGAAGACAATAAATATTTACTGGTTAATGGTCTGGACTATATCTGAGTTAGCTTATCTTCCTCATATGTAAAATGGAAGTAACAATGCCTAACTCACAGGATTCTGAGAACAACGTAATGAGAGAATAGACCCGATAGTGTTTTGAAAAGCGTACAACAATGCAAATATAAGGCATTTTGTCATATTTGCTATTATTGATTTCAGTGAGAGCCTTGGAAACAGAAGATGCTGCTATTTAGTTTTTTTTTAGTCATTTCTACTCTCTGTGACTCCATTTGGAGCTTCCTTGTCAAAGATTCTGGAGTAGCTTGCTGTTTCCTTCTCCAGCTCATTTTAAAGATGAGGAAACTGAGGTGACTTGATCAGAGCTACACAGCTAGCAAGAGTCTGAGGTCAGACTCGAACTCGGGAAGATGAATCTTTCTTACTCCAGGTCCAGCACTCTATCCCCTGTGCCACTTAGCTGCTCCGGGCATCTTCTCTAGCCCTTTATAAAAGGAAACAGTCTTAGTTCAGAAGAAGGAGCTGAAGAGTAATTAAAGTGATCTGCTATTTTTTTTCCTATTCCATCAGTATAACATATACTGGATTAAGGAAGTTTATCTAGACTAGTGGTTCTCAACCTGTGGGTTGCAACCCCTTTAGGGGTTGAACGACCCTTTCACAGGGGTTGCCTAAGACCTTCGGAAAACACATATTTCCAATGGTCTTAGGAACTGAGACACCATCCCTCTATCTGTCTCCAGGTGGGTCTGCCCACATGCAGATACACCCACATACAAATATCAAAGGGTCACAGCATTGGGAAGGTTGAGATCCACTGACCTAGACCATGATCTTCATTTTACTTACAAGGAAAATGAATCCTATGGAGTTATGTGACCTATGTGCCTGAGGTCATACAGGAAGTAAGTAGCAGAAATAAAATAAGAACTCATGTCCCTTTACTCCTTATCCAGCACTCTTTTCTTTTTTCAGTGCACCTGTCAAGAGCAAGAAATTATTGCAAAACTAGTAGGTATATCAAGGATTCCAAGGAGATAGGGCTTACAATTTGGGGTCTGTTACCCAAATCTAAGTACAGACAAGATAGGCTAGGTACAGTCTATTCAGGGACATGCCTGTTAGGAAGGTCTTTCTGTTTCCTGCTTCTCTCTTTGCAGACCAACTCAACAATTCCTTCCCAGCTCCATAATGTAATTGCTCCAAAGTGGATAGTTTGTGGGGATGAGACATAGCAAGCTTCTCTGTCAGCTCTTCTTGTATAAACAGACAATGTCAACCTTCAGTTCAGCAAAAGAAGGAGGGATTGGCAGGCAGGCAGGATGACAAAAGCTGGGGCAGGTAGTACAAAGACCCTGATATTAAAAGACCAATAAACATTTTACTATAAATTTGGTATTATGGGAAACCAAATCTGCACACAAAGTCTTTTCTGGGAGATCCAAAGGGAAGATTCTCAGAAGTTAATAGTATTTAAGACCTAAGGCTCATGTACATATAACCAATCTTTATTCCCTCTCCCAACTACTCCCAGCCCCCATCTTTACCAAAGGAAAGCCTGGAATTATCACCACCCTTGTTTACATTCTCCATAGTCTAAGTGCTTTGGATGGTACTTCTGGCCAAATGTCATCTACATAAACATATTATAGGAGGAATAAGTTAAGCTATACAATCTATTTTACCAGGGTCTTCACTTGCCCTGGCACTTGGTTGTTCTTTACTTGATTAAGTCATGTCTAACTCTTCATAATCCCATTTGGGTTTTTTTTTTTTTAGCAAAGATACTGGAGTGTTTTGCCACTTCGTTCTCCAGCTCATTTTACAGATGATGAACTGAGGCAAACAGGGTGAAGTGATTTGCCCAGGGTCAGATGGCTAGTAAATGTCTGAGGCCAGATTTGAGCTCAGTGATCAGATGTCTTCCTGAGTCCAGGCCTGGCATTCTATGCACTGTACTTTCTAGCTGGCAATACTTCTTATAAAGTTGTTGGCAACTTTGAGCCCTATCCAAAGTATTCAGCTTCTGGTGGTGTCATTACTATCAAATCAGACCAGAAGAATTTCTTATAAAAGCCTTTGATGCAGCTTAGCCTCTAGGACCAAAATAATACCGGTTCTTAGAGCCATCTTCAACCTATACATTTATAAATTCCTTTGCATTACATTGTTTCTGAGTGTAGGCTTAAATCTAAAGTTTTTCAGAACTTAAATACACATTCAATGTCCAAGACTGAAAAAGAATCACATTTTTAACCATGTTGACCTATGAGATTCACAATCTTTGTGACCTAGGGAAAATAATCTCCCAGGGCCTTAGCCTTCTCATCTGTAAAAAAGACTGGATGATCTTTATACACTGTCTGGCTCTAAGATTCAAGGATTAAATACCTATTCACTCAAGACATCCAAACCTCTTGTTAAAATGATAACTTTCAAAAATGAAAATATTCAGAATACATGTCAAAATCCACTAGGTGGTGCTCAAGGGCAACTTGAGTTTGGCCTCTTCTCTCCTCTCTCTCTCTCTCTCTCTCTCTCTCTCTCTCTTACACACACACACACACACACACACACACACACACACACACACACACACAAACTGAAAAGAGACTGAAAAACAAAACAGTTAGCAGAGGGAAACCAGATCCAAGTAGAATAAAAATTCTTTGATTTAATGCTTGCTGCCGAAATGGACACGAATGAAGATGTAACAATGTGATGAAACTACATTTTCTGACTTCAGATTCTAATGAATGATTTTGAAAATTGATAACCAGTTTCCAGGAACTGTTGCTCTCAGACATATGATACCTTGCCTAGTTTTAGTAGGAGAGGCAGATTTCTGAGAGGGTTTATTTATAGTGGTCTTTTTTTCAGTAACATAATAGTGTAAAGCCAAGCACAAACAGATTCTCAAAAGAATGCTACTGTGAACAGCTTATAAGATTCAGATTACCCAGTAATAGTGAACACTGTTTATTTCATCACAAATCAAGATTCAGTACAATATTCACAATATAATGTTCTCAATATTACATCTTATTACAGAAAGTCACAATTTTTAGAACAAGGTACAAAGGAAGAATCACCTGGTTTCCCTAAGGGGGAAACCCTTTTCACTTAAAGATTCAATCAACAATTCACAATATAACAATCTTCCACTCATGGGGCAACCATTAACTTAATCTGTCACTCATCTAGCAGTCAGCCACTAAGCTAGATTCCCAATTACTAAATATCATTAGTCCCTAAAACAGTCATTAGAAAACCACACAAACTTTCCACCCCTTGATTTCCAGCAAACCTCAGTTTAGTCCAGGGGGAGGCCTTTCCTTCATCTTGACTCTGGGAGGTCTCTCTGATTCCCTGGATCCCCTTCCTTCATCTCCCTCCTGAATCTGCCAATCACCTGGGTTTAGAAGCAGGCAGCTGCCAGGTTCTCATCCAGTCCTCAAAGGTAGACAGCTCCCAGGTCCTTGTCCAGTCCTCAGGGCAATCTCCAGCACATAACCCTTCACCACTTCTCTTGCCTGGAACTCAAGGATCAGCCAGGCCATGAATAAACAAAGTCTTATCCTGTTTATGTTTCAATCAGCTTCCAGATACTGGGAGAGAAACACTCTCTCTGTCTCTGTCTCTGTCTCTGTCTCTCTCTCTCTTTCTCTCTCTCTCTCCCCCGCCCCCGCTAGCTTCAGTCTCCATGAATCTTCCTTCACTGAAGAGCCAGTTCCAATTCTGTCTCTCTCTGTCTCCAGAATTCTTCTTTTATAGAGCACTGGCCTCCTATCTCAGGCAATAGCCTTCTTCCAAGTCAACAGGGGAGTTCATACCTTCTCAACAATGGACAGAGTTCACACCTTCCATACTTAGCCCTAAGTTACTAGGTGCTACTTAGCCCTAAGTTACTAAGTGCTAAGTATCTGATAAACTGATTACTATTACAAATAGCAATGACAGAAGACCTTGTAGTACAGAAAAAAGTGTTTGAGAAACACTTTTTATAGTGTGTCTATAACACAGTGATTTAAAACTCATAGGATCTTTAGTTTTGTGATAAATTAGTTTTTTTAAATAAACGTGTTGGGACATCAGACACTAACTAATCCAAATCCAACAAATCTAACAAATCTAAATCCAAATCCAAAACAGGAAATACCTCCTCACAGTATCCATGCTGAGTGGTGATAGGATTAAAATTTAAGGTCTAGAGAAGAAACTGAAATTCACAGAAAGTAACTGGCCCAAGGTCACATATGCAGCAAACAACAAAAATGGGGTTCATATTCATGTTCTGTGACTCTGGAGCTAGTGATCTTTCTGTTGTAGCACACAACCTTCCTAGTCATCTAGCCTATCAGAATACCTTTATAAAGAGGAAATGAGTACCTCCCTAGGCAGCCCACTCAACTCTTGGAAAATTTACTTATTGAAAAGGTATTTTCTCTGGATTCAACTAACTATTCTTCTCTGCAAACTGTTAGTGTTTTGTCACACTGCCTGTAGGGCTAAAACAGACAAAAATGCTATATCAAGTCCCAATGGGTGAATGGTGCTGTGATGGTATCATTTCAAACAACACAAACATATTTATTCATCCTTCTTTTTATTTTTATTTTGGAAAACCTTTTGTTTTGAAAACCATGCATAGAGTTTAGTGTCAAAATTATATAAGACTTAAAAGAGAGTTGTGATATGTATGGTCTTATGAGGAAGAAATGAAACTTAGCCTTCAGGGATCCCCTAGTAACATTGGGGAAACACTTCAGGGAACACTTAAATTAGCTAACAATTGAAAGTGATCTGAGAGAATCCATAAAGATGCTAGCATAACTTAAGTGACTACAAGAGGCTGAGGTCTGACAAGTTTTACTGGAGACTTTTTTTTGGATCAGGGCATGAAAAGCATGCAGGGGTGAGGGAAATTATTCCACGGAGAGGCAAATCACCACCCTTCTTGGAGTCTCAGTTTCCTTCTCCTTAAAATGAAGTTAATATGTTTTTGTACAATGTATCTCACAGGATCATTATGACCATCGAATGGAAGAATGTGTGTGAAACTTCAAAGTGCTTAAGTGTAAACTACTTTTAGATATCATTTTAAATGGAGGCTACAACCCTACTTTAGTCCAAAGTGAGCTTCGGATACCCCTGATAAATAATGATCCAGTGCCTGGTTTGAGGCAGTTAAGGGCAGGGAAGAGAGATAGGTCTGGGAACCCATAATCCTTGAACTCCCAGAGAAGTCACAATTTCCACAAAAGAACAATAGTTCTTTTTATATATTACTACTAATACTAATCATCATTAGTACTATCTCATTCTTCTCATCTTTTTTGCATAGAATTAAGATACAAATGCTCCCGGGAAAATATGCCACCATTCTTTTATATTTAATGTATTGTAGACTGTTGAAGGGGTATGTAAACATTTTTATAACTGAATTAACAGAGCTCAAAGACAAGCTCATGTTCTTTAGGTTCACTGAGTGCAGTGCATCTTCTTGACCACTGTAGTACTCAACAGACTGAAAGGGATATCTATCTGTTCCTGCTCTCATATTGGTTGAATCTCTTCTGCTAAATCTCTGCGTTTTGAAAGCTTTTAGTTTCAGGCAGATTGAAGATAATCACATTTGCAAAGGAGTCTAGATTCTTTTGGATACTAGTGAATATAAAACAGCATAGGCATTTATGTCTGAGTGCCATTCAGATCAGTTTGTAGCCCTGGCAGAACTTTCCTGCCTCTGAATGGATCTCACACATACTGTGGCATGTCTCAAATGAGGACAAAAGGTGTGGCTGTGTCACAGGAAGACAACATGTTCTCACTGCAGTCTTTGTCGAGATATGGACAGATTCTAACTAGGTAACTTCCTTGGCAATGTAAACTATGTTTCTTGGCTTTGAATCCAGAATCTGTTTGAGGAAACAACAAATATCAATATACAGCCTACCACCATAAGCCAAATGCAGTTAGCAGGGACACGAGTGGGATTATGGAATCTTTCTTGACCCTGCTTCAATCAGGGAGGATTAGTGCATAACCCAATTCTGTTCCTCTTAACTTGCTGAGAGAAAAGCATCAACAGACAGATGCTGTGAGCTCTCCAGCGTTCTGAAATGATACAGAAGGCAATTAACAGTGGGACTTTTCCTGTTTACTGGCAGGATAGGAAACTATGCAATGCACTTCCAGAGGACGCATCTTATCTCACCCTCTGTTATCTTCCTCTTCTCTCTCTTTCCTTGCATTTGGCACAACTATGTTCCTGCCACTCCTGGCAGGTATAAAAGCAGCTTGTTATGATGAGCCAGTGTTCAGCACTGTGATAGAGAATGTTCATCTTCCAGGTCGCTTGTGAATTGCACAAGAAAAGGAAGAGACTGAAAGGAAATGTGGTAAATTACAAGGCCTCTGGTGGAGGTGGCTCATTACTTGCAGCCAGCCACAGTCACTACTGTGGTCAGTAAGTGAAGCCTCTTATATTCAAAGCCCAACTTACGTTAGAAGACATTCTGCCAAAGTTTTAGTTTGTACTTTACTCAACCACAAACATCTAAAGCCTGTGACTTGTCTTTTACAGTAGATTTTAAGTTCATTGAGGACAAGAAATGTGTCTTCTATTCCATACTGTGCCCATGGTATGCACTTGACAAATACATATTGAGTTATCAAGTTCAACTAAACAGTGTCCGCTGGGAGTACAACAAGAAAGACTGAAGGATATAAAATTATGGCAGGTAAATAATTTATTAAAATGTCATGTCTTTCCATGTTGTTGGACAATGAAACTATAGATATCTTTCACCAGTAATTTTTCTATCAAGTCTCTCAATGTCAAGGACACTGGGTCACAAATTAGAAAGATGATTACTGGAGATTTTGACAGATGGGTTTTAAGAGCATCACTAGAAAAGCAAGCTTATATTCTTTTAGTATTCAAATATTCCTAAAAAGGGAATTGGAAAATATCTGGCTAATACCTACATTGGAATTGTCCCCATGATTATAGTTGGAAAATAAAGGCTTTGACCAAAACCTGTAATGTTGCTGCTGGTACTTTTGTTTGCTGGTACTTTTAAAACCTACCAAATATTCAATGGGGATATGTGAAGTGGAATGGATGGGGTAAAATATTTCCTACTCTATGCAAAGAAAATAATTATAACTATTTGAAGACAGGAAACTTGGAAAATGTAGACAAAGTTATTGCTAAAATTCTATTATATTGGTCACAATTGAAGATACTCCCTACACTAGTGGATATAGATCCTAATCCTTTTACTCTTTCTTATTCTGTATGATTCTTATCCAAATCATTAAAAAAAAGTCCTCTGAAGAGAAGCCCCTCAACACTCTGGAACCTTTCTCTACTTTTTTTAGAAACTTAGGGTTACTGATAAATCACTGGGCTATCTACATTTAGTTTCTTGTTGTCTACACACATGAGGTCCATCTTCTTTTCTTGTTACACATACTCTTGATTTCAGAAGCAAGTTGTCATTGGTAATATGATTTTACTCAATATCTTTCCTCTGACTTTAGACTTGTTTGTAATTTAGGCTCTTCTGAAATCACGGAATTCTATAATTCCAAACTATGTAGCATCACTGGGAGAATATTAGGGCAAAATGTTATTGCTACAAATTTAAAGAACTGGGTACTCCCAAGTCTCTTACAAACATATTTCTGTAATATTACAACTAAAAAGTTTGGAGGGATTTTCCTCTATAGTCTCTGGGGTTAGCATAAAAGCCAAATGCACGCAGAGATAGGGACTAACTCTTCGATATCATTAGCATAAAGATCTCATGAATGAGTAAACTCCTCAAAGCATATCTTTATATTGTCCACAACTTACAGTCTCAAAGAGTTGCCCAATGTACTGAGAGTTCAAGGAATTTGCCCGTGATCATACAGTCAGTACTTAAATGTATCAGGACTTAGTCTCACATCTTCCTGGCCAGGTCTTTCTCCATTATGCCTCCATATATGAATATGAATATACAAACATCTGAACACCCATGTATATATGTATACTATGTCACACATATGCATATGTGTGATTTTTATAAAAGTATGCTAAGACCGGTTAAGAAAAATTTCCACTGAACATAGAATATGAAACTAGAAAGGGGGGAACCTTAAAACAGGTGGTGAAACATATAAGGAAACTCAAGAAACTTCATTTGACAGACAAGAAAACTCAGGCCCCAAATGGGGGCGGTGCTGGTCATAGACATATTAAATAAAGGAGTTTCTAAATCTCCCAATCCAATGCTTTTTACACTATGTTTTGCTGCGTATCATTTGCCATGGCATAAATAGAGACATGTCACAGTTTGGAAGAAAACCATGTAATGGCAAGGAGCCCACATTCTGAGTACCTCTTGTGGTTTACAAAGCACATTATTTACAATAATACTGTGATGTAGGTAGAGCCGTAATTATTACCCTTATTCTATAGCTGAAGAAACTGAGGCTCAGCTTGTTTGAATAAAGTACTCATGCCTACCCAATTAGAAGTCAGAGTTGTGATCCTGGGTCTTGTAAATTCAAGTAAAATATGCCACATTACCTCAAGCAAGAGGGAGAAAAAAGGGAGGAAGAGAAGGAGGAGGAAGAAGGAGAAGAAGAAAAAGAAGAGGAAGAAGGGGGAAAGGAAGAGGAGGAGAAAGATGAGGAAGAAGAAGAAAAAGAGGGAGAAGTGGAAGGAGAGTATAAAGTGGAAGAGGAAAAAGAAAAGAAATTAGTTGGTTATACCAGTCACCCAGGAAGATGATTAGCACTAGAACCAATATGTCCTTAAGGCAAAGTGCCATTAACCCCCTGAAATACTTTGATGAACAGTATCAATTTCTGCTTTAAAATTTGGCTTAAATTTTGTTAAAAAATTGTCAGATCTACTGGAGAGATATAGGGCCTTTGAGAAAGTGGCTTCTGGAAAACCTGTGTCTGAAGTTCTTGTACTATATTTGTAAGGGAAGTCAGACTCATGTGCCTCACCCCATCTCATTCCACCCTTCTACAAGGAGTGAAGAGAAAGGAATTCTCAGGGAAGGGAGGTTGAAAGGGTCAACTAAGACCTCCTTTATGATAAGCTTGAATAGCCTATGGTTGAAAAAGAGACAAATGCACCTGAGATTAGCAGTTCCTGGAGTGCTTTTATACTGAGCAAGTCCAAAGGTTGAAGATGACCCACTAGGAAAGGTTTTTGATTCCAAATAATGATTTGGGTGAGGTGAAATGAGGACAGTTAAGAAAGTAGGAAGGCTACCAATATATCTCAGGTGTTTCCTTTTTTTTAAAAAATTGTGTCAAAAAGCATTATCTGTTTACTGATGTTACTTAAAAGCAATGTTTCAATATAGAGACCTTTTCATTTTTTAAAGAACAATTTTACTCATTTTTTGGATCAAACATAAACATAACTTAAGGCTCACTCCATAGACACTACCCATAGATCTATTAGGAGTCTTTCTTGACTTCCTCTGTACCACCCAGCATGATTCAGTGGAAAGAACACTAGCTTTGCAGTCAGGGAAACTGAGTAGGAATCCTAGCCTGCCACTAGCTAGCTGGGTGATGCTTAGTAATTAACTAAATCTCTCAAAGCCTTAGTTTCCTCATCAGCAAAATGAGGAAATCCAAGATCTCCACAGCACAAAGTGAACCGGAGAACAAATGATGCCTCTTTCCTTAGGATTAGAGATCTGATCTAACAAAGGAGATCCAATGGCAAACAAATCTAAGACAAAGCACGCTTCTGCCCCATATATGGAGCATTCCTAAACCATGGGTTTGTTGTGCTGCTGAGAAGCTAGTATGACAAGCCACAAAGTTCAAATCCTATCACTGCTATTTACTATTTATGTGACACTGTGCGGAACCAAATCAAAGGAACAAGTGTCTACATGGTCTACAGACTCTTTGGAAATTTTGATTAGTAATCAAAATAGGAAAGTAGGATAGGGGTGATCTGGCCAGCATGGAGAACAGGATTTTTCCTCTATCTGAGCCATCTCCCAGTACTTACACTCTATATTATGGAAGAACAGGAGAAATTCTGCATTTTTTCAAAAGAACTATTTGTTGTCTCTTATATAGTGAAACTTGGCATAACCTGGGTTTGTTTAGACCCACTAAGGGTATGTTTATAGGGGTCAAATTACTAATATTTGTTGAATAAAGTGACAAAAGGATCTTTGTTATAAAGCATCAGCTGATTACATAGTACTGTGGTATAGGGAAAAAGACAGTGAATTTGGACCGAGATTGACTGGATTAAGTCTAAGTATCTGCCATATGATAACTATGTAGCTTAAGGCAAGTCATTTATCATTCCTAAACCTCGGTTTCTTTTTCTGTGAAATGGGAAAGAAATATTTTCCCTTTGAATCATATGAGGAGTAGACAGGAGAGAATGCCAATCTGGAAGGCCCTTCACAAGTATCCACTATTATTGTTATACATGCTGAAATATGCCTTTAGCATATGAATGTATTATCTTTTTATTTTCTATGTCATTGATAACTTTGAATGCCTAGTTCTTGGAACTTTCTCTCCTAAGTTATGAATGTTCTGTTAGTATGTTATCTCAACATGATGGGAAGAGAATGCTTTTATACCTTTTTTTTAAATTATAAGATGTAATATAATATCTGCCATCTACAATAAATGTTATTATTCCCAGAATGGCTAGATAAATCTTAAGAAAATTATATTTGTGGTTGACATGACCTTGGAAGATGTATATCTACATGAAAAATAACATAATAATTTTTCCTTAGGCATATTTGAGTTTCTGTTTGAAATATGCTTTTTTTTAAAAAAGAAAAATACCACTGATATTTCAGACCTGCAACTAGAGGCAATCTATTTCTAATGGCTTTGATCTTTCCAAAAGTTAATAGGGTATTTGAATCATACTTTTTCTGGATCTATTCATATATTTTAAAGAATACAATATGCCTAACTTAGTATGTTTGAAGTCCTAGTGAATTTTGTTTTTTATGTTGATTTCCTTGGACTAGAACTTCACAAGCATCCTATTCAACTTTGTGTCTGTAGGCATCTCTGTTTTCATTAACACATGCTTATGGAGCAATTACTTAATGGTCCTAAAGCTTTTTATTTTATTAGCAAACTGAAATTTAACTTCCAATATTTCTGTGAACCTATGCAATTTTAACCATCCTACACCTACAATGAGTTGCAAACAAACCTTTCCTTCCACTTTGCATAGTAAAAAATCCCCACTGGTGTTTTGAGGGCCATGATATGTGAAAATGGGGTGATATATAAATAGAGTTTTGCTTTTTAGTGCAGAGAATGAGAGATACAGCCTCTCACATTCAATCTCTGTTTCCCCACCCACTTTGGTTGTTCAGTCATTCCAGTTGTGTCTGATTCTTTGCTGATCTCATTTGGGTTTTTTTTTGGCAAAGATACTGGAGTGGTTTTCCATTTCCTTCTCCAGTTCATTTTACAGATGAAGAAACAGAGGCAAATATAGTGAAGTGACTTGCCTGGGTTTACATAGACAGTCAATGTCTGAAGCCAGATTTGAACTCAGATTGATGAGCCTTTCTGACTTTAGGCTTGGTACCCTGTCCCCTGCATTAACTACATGCCCTTCTAACCCACTCCTACATCTTATAACTAGTCATGTATTTCAGGGATGAATGCGCTCTGAAGAGAGGAAAGAAAAACCCAATTAGGTGTACCATGACCTGACCTTAATAGTACTATGCTTTTTCTGGTCAAGTGAATACAAAAAGATTTCTCTGCAGTCCAAATATAAGGAATAGCAGTGCTCTCTCAATGGAAATTGCACTCTCTTTGGAAGATCAAGGGACAAGTATATGATTTTCTCCCCTGAATTTTCTCAGCCTCCAAGATTCTTCCTCCTGAAGAAAAGGGATGGATACAAAGGTAAACAGAAAATGTCTTTCTTATATTTTATTCAACATTGCTCAACTTCTGCCCCATTTCTGTTTTTAGAATAGTACTGACAAGGCAGAGTGAGTCAAGAGTGGCTAACAGCTGGCATTTAAAGTGTGCAAAGTGCTTTACAAATATCTCAGTTTATCCTCACAACAATCCTGTGAGGCAGATGCTATTATTAACCCTGTTGTTTTAGAGAAGAAAACTGAGGTAGAGTTATTAAGTGACTTGCTCAGGGACACAGAGGTAGAGAGTACTTGCAGTAGAATTTTAACTTGGGGCTTCCAGGTCCAGTTACTCATCCACCATGCCTCCAGCTTCCTCTAAATAGTACCAAATGATATTAGTAGGGTAACATCCCTGGCCTTACCCAACAAAAAAGTTTACAAGTACAAACAAGGTCATTCTCTTCTCCTACTTACATCTTTTTTTCAGGTGACATCTGGTTATGATAAATAATAAAAGTTACCTCAATCAATAGAAGCCAGAGCATAAATATTGAGAACAGCATTAAGTAGGTGAAGCCATTACAAGGAGGCAGTGTCACCAAAGGGCAAGAGACTGAAGATCTTTCAAGGGGTATTAACACTAACTCTATTCTACTCACTAACAGTAATTGCATTTTAGCAACTCAGCTGCTAAAGTGCTCCTTGCTCTCCTCTGCAGCTGCCACAAACTACCCCTCCCTCAAGGTCACTTCCCCAGATTTACCATAGCCCAAAGATGTCACTCAGTCCTACCATACAACTTAGAAGGCTTTGTCCTCAGAGAAGAGCAGCCCCTAGCTGATGTTCTCAGGAAAATTTTCACTGATTACTTTCTAGGCCTTATTCTGTTATATGTATATCTACAAAGGTCTTTTCTGAAGGATAAAAAAGGAAGCAGCTTACCCAAAAGGAATTTTGCTCAGGAAATAATATCCAGTATATGAGTGTTGATAAATCTGTAAGACACAAAGAAAATGCCATGAAACAAAATCTGTAACTATACACACCACTTCTTCATCACTGCCAACTCTAGTGAAACCTCTTTAGAACACAAGGAGTTAATCCCCAAGCCAGGAAGCAAAGCTTTTTATTTACTTAGGAAGTTAATTTACATAAGATGTTTGTTTTCTTTTCTTCCTTTCCACTCAGTACCCAGGGCAGTGTCATCCCCATGGCTACCAGGTTTGTGATTAAATTAAGGAAGCATATTCCCAGCTGTGGCTAAATATAGCACCTGGTATTAATGAGGACACCTTGGTCATTTGGAGGCAGTCAGACATGGTTATAGCTAGACACAACAGGACAATAATAGATACTCACTGCTGGAGTCTTCTGGAAATGGCAGCAAAGGGTAAAAACCAGAAATACCATTTCCCTGGACCTATTGAGTTGAAAAACCCCATTTTTAAGCCAAGGAAAGTTTAAGCTGGGTAAATTAATTAGCCCTCTATACAACCTAGTGTGCTACTTCTTTTTTTAACTTTTGGAAGGATGTCATACAGATTGAAAACCCACTCAGAAGCCACTAGGTAACTGACTTTATCATGATTTTCTTGAGGTCAAAAGAAGGGGGTGTTTATGCATCTGCTATTCCTTTAAAGCTGATATGAAAACTTTCAAGAGTGTTTGAGCTAAAGTCACAAAAATAGACTTCCATGTTTCATTCCATTTGTCCTCCAATGCTCCTGACTACCAAAGCAGATGTGAGAATGTAGTGTTTGAATGTATGACTGAAATTCCATCTTATTCATTCATTCAATCAACTTTAGGCAATGATTTCCCTCTACTTCCTGGTTAGAGAACCAAATATTAAGAAACTGATGGAATTCAGTATTGGGCTGAAATGAAAGGAAAATGAACTACTTCTCTGCTTTACAGAGGCACCGTGATGAAATGCAAAGCAGGCTGGAGATTTGCTTCTCTCCTAATGGGGATAAAAATGTACAGGCATCAATGTAATATCACTGCAAAATACTTAAACATGAATTCTTGAAATGGCCCAAAGTCAGGGCAGGAGTCAAGAAAGTGGGTACAAACTGTCAAGCATATGCCTAGAGTTCTCTGTGTGAATGAATGGTGGAGAAATCACAGACAGAGTAGAATCAGAGGATTTAAAACAGGCAGGGGCATTAGAGATTATAGAGCCCATGGCTTTTTAACCTGGGGTCTACGAACTTGTTTATTAAAAGAAATTTTGATAAGTATTTAACTGGTTTTCTTTGTAACCTTATATATTTTATTCCTATGTGTTTAAAAGCACTGTTCTGAAATGGGATTTATAGGCTTTATCATAGTATCATAGGGTACTATGACACACAAAAAAAGTTAAGAATCGCTCATCTAGTTCAATCCTTCATTTCACACATCAGAAAATAAAGTTATAGTTACATATGTAGTAAATGACTGAGCTGGTACTTAAACTGAAGGCCTCCCCTCTCTAAACCCCAGGCTCTTTCTATTATACCTTGCCATGTCTTAAGTTAATGGATACAGATATCAACAATGAAGTTGACAACACCATTATGGAGAGACATTAAAACAACCCTTGGGGGAAAGCTAATTTGGCCTTTGATGTACTAATTAATTTTTGCTCTAACAGTTATATTATACTGCCTTTAAGGTTATGAGGCAGCACATACCTTTTCAGGAAATGACCAAATGGCCAAAAGTTATGCAACATCAAGGACTGTTTCAAGAAACAAACATCAAGGATTCTGCAGTGGTCAGAACCCATTCTGTCCTATGACCCATGTCATGTCCTTCCGTAGACACATCTATAAACATGCTATACTATACCACCATAAGTAATGCTTGGAATAGTGACATTAGGACATCAGGAGAAGGTTAAATTATGCTTAATAAACTGTTCAGCAGGACAAGGAAGCAAATAGTGTACTTTAGAAAGATTTTCAGCAAAAACAAACACTCATTCATAACACACCACCTAAAAATCAAAGTGCTCTGACACTGCGTATTAACCCTTTATTTTGAAAGCAGCTATCTGGAATGATTCCATCCTCATAGGTTCTGGAGAGCCGAAATTTTACAATACACAGTAGTACTTAAATGCCAAAGGAACAGTTTAACATGAATGTGCTTGGGGATAATCACTAGATAATACCCCAGGGTGAAGTAAGGCACTTATTAAGTAAACCTGGTTTCCCCAAGCTCCTAAGAAACACAAACGTAAAATATGCGTATTTTGGAAGATATCTTGCCAACCAAAGTACCTTCTATATCATACTCAATACAATTATGGGAAATTCTTCATTAATCAAAATTTCTACCCATCACACTGAAAAGCTAAAAGAGATCTATGATACTGACTCTGACTCTTAGGTAGCATGCTATAATGGAAATGGAGAATACTGAACCAGAACAACAGCATTTCAGTCAACTCCAATTCTCATACTCTTGAGTGCCCCGGATATGATTCAGGGAAATCAATTAGTCAGTTGACAAGCATTTAGGAAGTAACTACTATGTGCCACATAACATGCTAGACATTGGACAAGTCATTTCACTTCTCTGGGTTGTAGTTTCCTTAATTTATTCCAAACTGAAAAAAATCAGGCATTCTTAATGTTTTGTGTCAGACCCCTTTGCAAAATGAGGAGGGAAATGTTAAATCTTACTTATACTCACAGCAGTTCTCAACCTGTGGGTTATGTTCAATTTGTAACAATGAAAATATATCTTGCATATCAGACAGATTGATAACAGTAGCAAAATTACAGTTATGAAGTAGCAACGGAAATAATTTTATGGTTGGGGGTCACAACAACATGAGGAACTGTATTAAAGGGCTGTGGCATTAGGAAGGTTGAGAACCACTGATTTAGAGGATCAGTGAAAAAAAAGATGCAATTGTTTCCCCATCCAAGTTCCTGGAGGCCTCGAAAACTATCTATAATCCCACTGGGTGGAAGGGAGGTCTAGGGATCCCAGGTTAAGAACTCTTGGACTAGATGGTTTCTAAGGTGCCCTCCAGCTACAATAGTAATTCACAGAATGAATCTGGATGAATTTCTTGAAATTATCCTAATGTTCAGTTTAACCATTTCAATGAAGAGGTAATTATGTTCCATACTGTTACGAGAATCTGAAGATCTTTCCTGCTCATAGACCCTTTGCTTAAGTGGCTTAGGCGTGACTCTGAGAACTTTCCCTGAGTTGAAAGTATACTCTGCTCCCTAATAGGCTGAATGTGGTCACGTGGAGCTTGTGGTGAGAGGCTTGTTTTTTGGGAATGCCTCCACCTTGTTGTTTTGTAATTGGGCAGTGGGTCAAGAGGACTGTGACAATTCTCCAAACAAGGATAAGGTTATATATATGCCATGATGTGAGGTTTTGCTTTGGGGTTCACTTTAAGAAGAGGCTAGAGGACACTCTGGGAAGCTGTTGATCCCCCTGGCTTTGAAAAACTCAGATGTTGGTGTTTTTTTTTCTCTGGTAACTGATTAGGTATGGATGTAATGGTCAAATGGTTGGAAACCCATCTGCTGATCTGTTTCTCTGTTTGATTGTAATGTCTCCTTGTAATTTGTTTGTATTCTCTGAAGTTCAGGGTCCTGAGTTTTCCCCCCTGAACTAGGTAAATGATGTGTGCTTGATTGATTAAAGTGAGACTGTTAACCCATTTTGAGCTGCTTGTCTTTAGAAAAGCAGATCTAAGAACCTGTGCTAGCAGGTGCCCAGGGTATGCTTGGGTGCTTGCTGATATACATACTCTAAATGTTAAATGTATTTTTAGCAATGTGGTATGAGAGAAAACTGTTGAACTGGGAATCAGAAGACTAGGGTTTTGATCCTGATTCTGCCACTGAGTTGCCAAAGGACTTTGTGAAAGTCATTTCACTTTTCTGTATCTCATTTCTTTCATATATTAAATGAAGGTTTTAGACTAGATCAGTGATTCTCATTTTTAAAAATTAAAATTATTTTAAAAGTTAATTTTGGACTTAATACATAAAGACAAAAAAAGAACATTTCTATGTATATAGCACAACATAAAAAGAGGATTCACTATAAAACTATGATTTTATGTTTCACACCATTTACTCTCTTTTAGAAAAACTGTATAAAAAGTACTACATATTGTTCTCAAAACTTTTTTGCTTTATATTTTTCCTTCTAAATTTTGTTTATTCTCTGCTGTGTGCTTTTTATGTTTTTTCTTCCCTCCCCATGCTTCCCTAGAGATGGCTACCGTTAAATTTAAAAATGTGTATATTTGTATGTATGTATGTATGTATGTATATTTGTATATATCCATACTGTACATATTATTTGTCAGTTATACTCTATATATCTACATCTATATGTAACCATACTATAAATACATCTATTTATCAGTTCTTCATCTGGATAGATCAGTGGTTCTTAAAGGTTTCCTTTCAGGGAGTCCATGAGATCAAAACTATTTTCCTTATGATACTATGTAATGCCATGCATAAGCAGCTTTCCAGAAGAATGCTACTGTGAAAAGCTTTTAAGATTCTGATTACACAGTATAGTAAACACTCTATTCCATAACAAATCAAAGCAAAACATTCAGAGAAAGTCAAGGTACAGCATTCACAATATTGCAACTTATAATATTCACAATAGTTTATCATTAAAATGGCCACATAGCTTCCACCATAGTGGCCACAAAGTCTTCAACAAAGAACAGTCATCTTGTATCCCTAAGGAGGTTTGCCTCCTTAGTCATTCAGTTATCTCAAAGTACAATTGTCAAAGTCTTCCACTCATGAGGCAACTAAGTTAACTCAATCAGCATTTATTCAGCTATCAATTACTAAGTATCATTAATCACTAAGTACAATCATTAGAAAATACATAAACCCTCCACCCCTAGGTTACTAGTAAACTACAATTTCATCAATATTTAGTACCCACTGAGAGGTCTTTTCCTCTTGGAGTTGGTTCTCTGATTCCCTGGATCCCCTTCGATAGTCCTAGATTCTATCTGGATTCACCACTCTGTCACCTGGGTTTAATGGCAGACAACTCCCAGTTCCTTGTCCAGCTCTGTGTAAATCCTGCTCCACATTGAAGTCCACAGCGTCCACTCCACCTCAAATCTTTCACAATTTATTTTCCCAAGAATTCAAGGCTCAACCAAGCCACAAACAAAGTCCCTGCATCCATGTCATGCTTTCTCAGTCTTCTGCAGCTAGTTCAAAAAATCAGAATCATCTTATCCAGCAGGGGTAGGAGGGGATGCCCTGGACTCCTGGGCTCCTGCTCAGCCTCCTGGGCTCCTCTTCAGAAGAAGCCACCACAAGTTCTCAGAAAATTCAGCTTCTGCCACCAGATTCTTGTCCAAAGAAATTCTGACTGTGCCTGTCTGGGGCTTTTTTTAAATTTTAATTTATTTTCTTGGTTACATCACTCATTTCCACAAGGTTTAGAGTTACAAATTTCCTCCCCTTTTTGCCCCTACCCCCCAGTCCAGAACATTGATCCCACTGTAAGGCCCCTCCCACAATCTGTTCCCTTTTAGGTCCTCCTCCAACACTCCTCTAGCTTTCTAGCAGGGCAGAGAGGGGCTCCCTGCCCCCATCCCTGTATGTATTAT
>CM053597.1:70540449-70583870 GCA_028646575.1 Pseudocheirus occidentalis
ATAAATATGATAACTGTGCCTCCTGTGCAGCTGATCTGCTCTCCTATAGACACAGCTCCCCGCCCGATGCCCCAGGGCCTGACCTGGCCAGGGTTTCAGCTGCGGCTCCTAGACTGCTTTAAAGAGCCCCACCTATTGAGCTGCCTGTAGCAACAGATGTGCTTTCTGTCTTTTGGAGAGTTTTGGAGCTTGAAAATCTGTTTAGAGTCCCATTTTATGAGTTTTTTAACGTGTTTGTGTGGGAGCTGTGGTGCTTTGCTGCTTCTACGCTGCCATCTTGGCCTTTCTATTCTGGGGCTTTTCTTATATACACATAGCATTAGCTTCCTATTTCAGCCAACTCCTTCCTGTTACATAAGTAACAGGAGACAGGAGTTCATACTTTCTGTTTCCCCAACGTGTCTTGATCAGTTACTAAGTGCTATGTACCTGCTATCTTTGCTTAACTTGAAAGAAGGTGCTAAGTACCTGCTTACTTGCCAATACAAAAAGGGATCTTCAAATTTAATTACCATTACATATTAAGACATTATTTGCTTATTACCATATTCCTCCTTTTTCCAATTACATATCTGTATGTGGCTAGTTGGTCTAATAAACAAACCAAACAACATAGTGCAACATATTTTATGGAGAAACAGATATAAGAATCCAACTATCTTCTCTTATGCTGGTCATTAAAGAGATTTATAAAAGTATGTAAAACAATGTCACTTAATTCAGTTTTTTTTGTCTTAGAAAATAGATTTTTCATAAAACAGTTTTAGTGAGATTAACATATAATAGGCTTGTTGTTATTTTAAATAAATTAATAAACATTTTAAAATTTTATCAGTTTAATTTCCAATACACGAAATGACAGAACTCATATAACTAAGCTTTTTTGGGCCCTCAGTAATTTTTAAGAGTTTGTGAAGAGATCCTGAGTCTAAAAAGTTTGAGACCTATTGCAAGATTATGCTTCTATGATTATAGGCTTACTCTTTGAAACCTTATCTATGCTGGTATATGCACACTCAATGAATCAGAGGATCTACTCCTTCAGAACATCCTCTTCCTCACCAATTTTGGGGGAGTTATTGCTGTATCAAGGTAGGGTTTTCTGTTTGCAAAGCTGCTGAGATCTACAGAGATCTCTTTAGATCTCAGCAGCTCTGCAAAGAGCAAACCCTACCTAAAGGATTGTAAATAAAGAAAAATTTCAAAGAGCCATGAACATGTGACAAGAGCATATGGCTCTAGATTTTTCTTTTATTATTACTAGAGTGATAAAGCAGCTATGATTCCTCAGGAGAAGCATAAGAACAGTGGCTCCTGTGTATTAAATAGACGGCCACATGGAGAGATCCCAGCAAGTACTGCTGTAGTATGATTCCAAAGTGGCACTGTGAGCTGATAGAACAGCTTGGGAGGTAATGAAAGAGGCAGATGAGGAAAATGATGCTTCCTGTTTCCCCCAACCACTCTGTCTGTAAGAAGATAATGCCAAACAGGACCACAGAGATCTGTTCTGGGCTCCCACCATTCAGCTCTGCCTATGACAAGCTCATATTCTATATTCATCACAGGCTGATTCAAGGGTCTATTTATGTTGAATAAAATGGACTAGAGCAGAAGAAGCCAGTCTGACTGCTTATTCCCAAGCTCAAGATTTCCAGTCTAGGGTTGTGTGACTTTATAATAATGGCAAATTTATTTGATACCAGGAAGCTAGGAAAAATGAGAGCCTTTTGCTGTCTAATTTTCCTTCTTTGCTCCTGCTAGCCAAAAGTACTAAAATTCCAATGAACTGTTAGGTAAATGTCAAATTATCCTGCAAAATAAGCTGATTGGAGAGCCTGTGGTGTAACACAATCCCTTACATATCACCAAATGCCTACAGTAGACACTCCTCTTAAATCACATACCTAAAAGTTGCTTCTGTAACCTTAATGCCAAAATCCCCACTCCCTTCTCCCATTAGTGACCCTGACATCAAATGCGATCATTGAATGAATTATTCATTTATAATCACATTGTTCTTTGCAAACTGTTCCTTTTTGATGAAAAATCTGTCAAAATATTCTTTGCCAACATTTAGTTGTTTGTCAATAATGAAATCACGGACAGCTAGGTGGCACAGTGGATAGAGTGCTGAGCCTGGAGTCAGGAAGACCTGAGTTCAAATTTGGCCTCAGACAGTTACTGTGTGACCCTGGAGAAGTTACTTAATTCTGTTTGCCTCAGTTTCCTCATCTGTAAAATGAACTGGAGAAGGAAATGGCAAACTGTTCTAGTATCTCTGCCAAAAACCCCCAATGGGGCCATGAAGAGCTGTAAATGACAAATGACTGAACAACAGCAACTAGAACATGAAGCTAGAACAAAGAGCTCAAAGATAGCAGCAGACAATAGGAAATTTCCACACAAGTGAATCACGTTTAGATAGACCTGAATTCAAATCCAGCCTGACACTAGCTGTGTAACCCTGAACAAGTCACTTAACCTCCCCTGGCCTCAATTTCCTTATCTCTAAACTGAGGGTAATAATAGTAGCTATCTCCCACTATAAAGTATTTAAGTAATTATTAAGTGATTACAACATGACATGCATAAATACAAGAGGCAAGATGGTTCAGTCAAATATGTTTGGTCAAATCATATGCACATTTCTTATTCCTTATTTCTTATTCTTCATCTTAAATTCTAAAATGAAGTAGTTATTTTTCTTCAAGGTTCCTATAATTTGAACTTCTTCAATCTGTTTCTGCTTATTAGTGAGAATAAGATCCACAATAAAGTTCCCCTCACTATTTGCTCTAAATCAACAAACTGTTATCCACTCAACTTTGAGAGTCAGAGAACAGACACAAACAGAAGTGTAGTAAAATGACTAGATAACTGGAGTCCTTCATCTTGCCTTCTGTTTCTACCTCTGCTTATATTCTCCTAGAACCCTCTAGCATTTTGGTTATTAGAGTATATCTTTTACAAAACAGAAGCCTATCATCCTATTTTCCCTCCTTACCCAGTCTGTTGCTTTCTAAGTGAGTTATATCTTTCAGGAGTCACATTCTAGTCAGAGGTTCACCATGTATGGGTAACATACCCATACTTAGTGAATTTGTCTATGAATGCCTGCGGTCATGAGGTTTTGTTTTTTCTTTTTGTACTGGTTCCTTTCCTGGATTTTGTCTTTTATGGAATTCAGAGTGACTCTGTCTCTTAGTTATCTGCATACTCAGGCATTTTTCTCCAGCCCTCTTCCTTTTTGGTTTAAAGTTCTTTTGACTGGATTTCCAAGGACTAAATAATCTTTACATACATTACATTCCTGGCCAAGATCCCATCTTTCCTATAGTTGAATATGTGATACAGACATTCAAATCGTGTTTCTCAGACATCCCTTTCTAACCAGTCACTTACATCCCCAAATTACTTCTCTCTTGCTGTTTATTGACAGGAGTGATGGGTATATAATTTATTTCACTGAGATCTTCATATTCTTGACCAAGACTTCATTTCCCTTAGAAATGCTTTCCAGATCCCTTATTTCAGTATCATTTATCCTTGCACATATCCAAAGTGGGGAGTAGTTATTAATTTTGACAAGTCTTAGTTGACTCTTCCTCAAGTGTTGGATATACATCCCAGATCTCTCTACTGTTAATGTCAAATTCACAAATAGTGGTTGTAGAAAATGACCCCTTGGGAAAAATGGTCTTGTCTTCCTCTGAGCCTTCAAGGATGATCTTTCACGTGATAGCATGGATAAATTCACATCATTACTTGGAAGACAAAAAGCTATTTCTTCTTAATGGGATTAGTTCTCTCTCTTTGGGAAGCATCTCATATCTATTATTTAGTTCAAAGCATATACTGTCCCTTTTCCCTTTTCTGTGCTAGCTAGAGGACCCTTGGGGCATTACTAGAACAATCTCTATGGTGAATTAATATGACCACAGTGACTTTAGACAGCTCCTTACTTGAACATTAGTTTGAATCTGAGATCATAATCTCTTTACTTTATATTCTTGTAGAAGTCTCAAAAGCTTACTTTTCCTTCACTGTTGTTGCTTTTATTATTATTAATTTTGACACTGCATTTTTATGATAATTTTTGTATATGACTTGGGAAATCCTTAAAAAAAGCAATATTTCAGAGTTGAAAAAATGTAGGTCCATGGGCAGAAACTAACTAGCTCAAAGCCACACAGCTTATTCAGGGTCCAGAAGCCATACTTTCTGTCTTATGATTTAGTATTCATGTTGCTATCCCATTTCTTTACAGATACACCATATATAATGCTCTAAAATCACAAGACCTGCATATTGTGCTTTTTTCCCAACAAATATTTTTTTCATTTTATTGTCAAAATAACACTCTAATTAAGGCATATATTAGGTTCATTTGATATCACCTCAACACAAATGACTCTCAAATCTGTGTCTTCAGCCTCCTAATTTTCCTAAGCTCATGGCCCACATATACAACTGTTTTGCTAGATGGTTCATCTTGGATTCTCCATTGCCACCTTAAATGTGGGTACAGCAGAAAGGATACCAGATTTGGAGTCAGAGCATCTTGGTTCAAATACCAACCCTGTGACTTTCTACCTGTGCAATTTTGGGCAATTGAGCAGGCCTTTTTGAGTTTTTGTTTCCCATTTGTCATATGGACTCTAAGGACACTTCTTATTCCATACCTATAATTTTATACCCCAAACTCCAAGAACTCATGTCACACCTGAGAACCACTCTTCTTGTTACTTGATCTGTAATGCTACAATTTAAGTAATTTAAGCTGAGAAACACCAGTCATTTTTCACACATTCTTTGCCCCCCTATCCCATTTCATAGTTCATCAGTTTTAAATATCTATTGATTTGGTCCTGAATATCTCCCATCTATAATTGCCTTCACAATCCCCCTACCACATTACCCCCTTCATAACTTGGCTACTGCATGGTTTGATTATCATAATAATCTTATGATGACTCCTTTTCTCTAATCCATCCTGTATGTTGCTGTCAAATCAATCTTTCTAATGGAAGATAGACTGATAACACTCCCTTGCTCAAAGATCTTCCACAATTCCCCATTGACTAATGAATAAAGCCCAAATTCCATAGCTTGGTATTAAAGACCCTCAACAATATAGTTTTATAATACCTTCGTTACCGTACTTCAAATGATTTCCCTTTACCTGCCCCATAAACAAAAAAAAAATGGAACATGAGGCACATACCAAGGACAACTAATCATTCCCTGATGATGTTCTATATTTCCCTTCCTCTATGCCATTTCTTAATCTGCTCTATATGCTTGGAGTATTCTTCCTTTGATCAGTTTTGGTTGAAAACTACTCATAGAAATAGAATTTTAAGCTCTACAAAAACACTTTACATCTCATTTGATCTTCAAAATAACAACATGAAGTGAGTAATACTAGTATTATTATCTCCCTTCAATTGATAAGGAAATTGAAGCTGTGAGGATCAAGTTAAGTGAGTCACCTAAAATCACAATTACTGTGTTTTAATTGGGATTCAAACTTACATGATCTGCCTCCACATTTATTACTTGGAGACACTGGTTCTTAACAGTCTAACTTTTTACATGTCTTCCTTTTATGGACTAATTCCTACAAATATCATTGAAGCTTTGTGCCTTATAATACTTTTAGATGGGAATACATGAATTTCATAGGGTTAGAGGTGAAACAGATCTTAGAGATCACCTAGTCTAATCACTTCTTTTCATATTAAGGAAAATCAAGCCAAGACAATTGAAGTGACTTGTACAAGTCACAGAAGTAGTGAGGAGCAGAGAGAAGATCTGAGGTCAAGCCCTGTAATTCAGTCTAATGCTCCATTCCCAAAACCACAGATCTACTTTTGGGGTGGGAATTCCTGACAAACACAAAGGGACAAAACTCCTTTTCATAGAAAAAAAAAGCTAGCTCAATGAACTCTTGTTCAAGGTGGTCTTTGTACTGACAGTTGCCTAAACTCTCAGATTGTCAGTTAGTTGCACTGCCAACTGAAATATACATGCTTTCAACAGCAATAATAATAATCCGTGTTAATGATCTTACATGATTTTGTGGATTATTTTACACAAAATTTGTCATATTCAGGAAAAGGGATCTGATTTCCCAAGACCCTGAAGCTCACTGAACCTCAGTTTTCTAATTTATAAAACAAAGGCAGTTAGACTATAAAATCCCTCTAGCACTCTTTGGCTTTAAATACTATCATCCCATTTTAAATATCTAGGATTTCTTAAAAATAAAATTGTAAATAATTGAATGTTTCCATTTACAACTGTCTTTAAGAAATACCCAGCCTATGACTTGGAATTCAGACACATGTGAAAACATGCAAAAGCTAGTTGTCAGGAGAAAGAGAAGATATAATTGGGATATCATATCAGAACCCTGGAAGGAAAAAGGCAGGGGAAAAAAGTAAGAGAGAATTAAGACTGAACAATTTTCCAATACTGTGTCTGTGCTGACAAACAATTTGCCTGTATGGATGGGAAATGCAATCAAATCTCTAGGCAAATTGAACTGAATCACTAATTAGAAAGAATAAAACAAAAAATGTAGGCCATCAGGAGTGGGTGGTACAGATAAACTACATTTGCCAAGCATGGAAAATAAGGGATCTAGTGCACAGTCCTAACACAGTCCTTCCAGTTAAGGTAGACCTTAAAAATCAAAACACAATAAGGATTGAAAGTGCTCCTTTAAAAATAATACGAAAGCCATAGGAAGTCTAACCTGTCTGCTCTTTGCTCTAAAAGTAAGCTTGATGGAAAATCCAGAATCAGGTATCATCCTCAACAGAGAAATCAAACAATCAAAGGACACAAAGAAAGTATCTTTTTGAAGAGCATTAAGTCCAAATGCTTTGACTTACACAGTAGGTCCTGGCTAAATGCTATTTTTTCTTTATATAAAAGAAAAGTTTCAGCTCTCTGATCTTGATTTCCAGATTGAAAAAAAAGTTCTCTTACAGTCATTGTTTTTGAAAAGCTGTTATCTTCATGCCTCTTTCCTTGAAATGAGCATTGCCCTAAATATTCCAGATGTTGGGAGTCATTAGAAAACACTGAAGGATACAAACATTGCATGTATTTTCTTTTTCAACATGTGATTTTTAATGGGGTTTGAATGAGTGAACCATTGCTTCTTTTTTTTGCCCCATCTAAAAATTGGCAACAAATGCTATAAAACCTCTGCTACTTAGGGCTGAACTAACCAGAATTCTTAACTGACTGAAAATCAATTTCAGGAATTAACCCAAAGACAACAAGCTGATATTAAAGAGTGACATGAAAATGAAATCTTAAAAAATCTCATCCAGGACTTGTCTTGAGGTAAGTATGCATTCAATTCATTCTCCCATAGCTTTTTGCTAGGTGTGGCTGTTTCATTCCATGAGAATTTATATAATATCATGCTATAGATTTAGAGTTACCATATCATCCAGTTCCTTCATTGTGCATAAGGAAGCCAATGACGATGGATATTAAAGGATTTCATACACAGTAACACAGGTAGAAATGGCAGAACCAGGATCTGAATTCAGTTTATTATGTGTTTTCCATTATATTATGCTTTGAAACCCACCAACATGGGAACACAACTGAGAGCTGAAGACTGGATTAAATGACCTTCTAAGTTAACTTCTAATTCTAAGGTTTTATGTTTCCTTCTTGACTGCCTATGTAAGAATCTCTTCCCCAAATTCCTTATTCCAGTTATATATTAAGAATGATGATCCTAGGGGCGGCTAGGTGGCGCAGTGAATAGAGCACCGGCCCTGGAGTCAGGAGTACCTGAGTTCAAACCCGGCCTCAGACACTTAACACAAAAAACTAGCCGTGTGACCTTGGGCAAGTTACTTAACCCCAACTGCCCTCCAAAAAGCAAAAAAAAAAAAAAAAAAAAAAAAAAAAGAATGATGATCCTAAGGGCCTGCAGCATTCCAAAACATTAAATATTCAATTCTGCCCAGTGCACTCTACTAAGGTAGGACATGGGACTCACATATTTTAGAGAGATGCTCAATAGCAGAAACTGATACAAGTTTGAATTAATAGAAAACTCTAACACCTCATTGCCTGAGCATTTTGGCATGCAACCTCATCTTGTTGGGGGTGTTTTCAAATCTTCAAAATGAGCCCTACATAGTCTGAAAGCCTTCTTCTAATTCCAAAAGCCTATGAATTTTATGAGCTTTCTAGTTAATTGAGATTTTACTGTATGTGGCATATTAACTAGTTCTTTCAATAAGGACTTTTTCAGATTCCTGTCTCATTTTCCAAATAGGTTATCAGGCTGCTAGAAGACTATTTTTTAAATATTGAAAACAAATGCTGGGAAAACCAGAAAAGACTTCCTTACCTATAGTATTAGAAACCTTGAGTTTTAGGAACACTCAGGAAATTTTCTTGCTTCACCACTATGTTTTTCTATTAAGAGGAAGAATTGACATTGCTTGTTAGCTCTTGAGTGAGTTTCTTCAAACTCTTCCCTATAGCGACTCAGTGTCTCAATATGAGATTGGCTACTTAGAGCAGTGGTTTGAAAACTTTTTTGATCATGGACCCATATCAGTAAAACCTTTTTTGATTTATACCCTTAGCATGTGCATATTTATTCATATATAAATTGCATGCTATTACTATTCTACCAATAACTGTATATGTTGTAAAATATATACCACATGAAAGCTAAAAAAAGAGATGAGATAAAGATGAAATAGTATTTAATATTATAATCAACAATTAGCCACTGGAGTTTATTGATTAAGTTTATTGATTGATTGATGGTCAGTAAGGAAAATCACTTTGACAGTCATGTGTAAAGAAGACGGCTTGAAAAGAGGAGACACTTGAGACAATGGGATGAGTTAGAAGGCTATTGTAGAAATCCATGTGTGAAGTGATGAGGTCCTGAATTAAGGGGGTGGCTGTGTGAATGGAAAGAAGGGAATAGATACTAGAGAAGCAGAGGCAGAAATAATAATACTTGGTAAACGGATAAATGGTATAAGGGAGAGTTAGGAATCACAGATTACACTGAGTTTACTAGTGTGGCTGACTGTAAAGATGGAGGTGTGCTCAACAGTAGTAAGGCACTTTAGAAGAAGGGTAGGCTTTTGGGGAAAGATAATATGATGAGATCTGCAATGTAGATTGTAACCTGTTCATGCCTGTGTCACTTATTCTATTCCACCCAAAATTAAAAGGAAAGAGGCCGGGCTTTTACTGGTAACTGCTCTGAAGCATGGAGTCCACCATCTCCCCACCCCACAGATGCCCTTACTGCTGAAATGAGATAAATCTTAGGATAGGGGTAGAGGGAGGGAGGAATCTGGGAAGGGGAATTTCGCCAATGACATTTGTGTAGTTGTTGTTGTAGGCATCCAGGAGGTAGTATTTAGGTTATACTTCCCTGAAGTGTCATTGCCCAGGTCAAAAGGGGGGAGATAAAGTTGAAAGAGAGGGTGGGGGACCGTTTTGAGGATAAAGGTAGGAGTGGTTATGTTGGTGGCAAGTCCAGTGGTTGGCCATTATCAGAGGAGTGAGATGTGACCAACCTTCCCACTCTGAACACACATTCATTGAGGTCATGCAATTGACCCTTGGTAACTTTGTACCCTCTTTGGAGACCCCTAGCTTAGAATAACAAAGTGCTATCCCACATGCAGCCTATGTGTTTTAAGAAAAAAAAGGAAGGAAAAACTGAGAATGTTGAGTTTACTTAGATAACTAGGAACCCTCAATTATTCTAACAATTTAAAATGCCCAACAACTACATCACTTTCATTAGCTATGGCCTCCTATCACTAAACATATCCAAGCAGAGACTAAATGGGCATTGTTCAGGAGAACCTTCAAATGGATTAATATACTGGGTAGAAGGTTAAACTTGATAATTTTCAAGATCCCTTTCAACTTACAGACTTCATAGTTTTATTCAGAAAGAGAAAATGATTAAGGGATTGTAGACAACTTCTTCCTGCTCAAACATTTTCATGGACTTCATAATGTCTACAAAACCAATTTTAGATCCTACTCTCAGTCAAGCATTCAAGGCCATGTATATTTTGTGATGCTTATCTTTCTCAACAATTTATCTCAATGCCCTTTGTTATTCTTTATATACTTTCTAAATAGTAATCAAACTGGTCTTCTAGTACCTTTCTGTGCCTTTGCTCATTCTGTTTGCTGTGCCTAAAATGTCCTGGATGACAACATGGAACAAAGCAAAGAACATTAGATTTGCCATTAGAAGACATGGTTTCAAATTGCAGCTTTGCCACTTACTAGTAATGTGACCTTGCAGAAGCAACTTCACCTCTGGGATGCTCAGTTTTTTCTTTTTCTTTTTTTTTTCTTCTTACTTTTCGGAGGGGGGAATGCAGGGCAATTAGGGTTGAATGACTTGCCCAAGGTCACATGGTTAGTAAGTATGTAGTGTCTGAGGCTGGATTTGAGCTTAGGTCCTCCTGACTCCAGGGCTGGTGCACTATTCACTGCACCACTTAGCTGCCCCAATTCTTACTTTTTTCTGGTGTAAAATGAGGGAGCTGGATAAGATAGCCTAGACTAGGCCCTAGATGATCCCCTTTCAGCTCTAAATCTACAATTCTATGGCTTCTTTACCTGATTTCTTCAAAGCCAAATTCATATACCATCTCATCCATTAAATTTCCATTTATCCATGCCCTCTTCTCTTAGTAACAATTTTTTCCTTAAAATTCATATGATGTTTTGTGTTTAATACTTTAATAAAATGGATTATAATGAATTATAGCCTTGTATAGGCTATATTCCACTACTGTTATTGTGTCATTTCAGTTATGTCTGATTCTTCATGACTCCATTTGGGATTTTCTTGGCAAAGATACTAGAGTTGCTTGCCATTCCTTCTCCAGCTCATTTCACAGATGAGGAAACTGAGGTAAACAAAACTAAGTGACTTACCTAGGTCACACAGCTATTGAGTGTCTGAGGCCAGATTTGAGCTCAGGAAGAAAAGTCTTTCTGATTCCAGATCTGGCATTCCATCCACTGTGCCCTTAGATATTCTACTGGACTCCCTACATATTCTCCTACTCGATTTTAAGCCATACCATTCATATACTATACCATATCATACCATGGATGTTACTTAAACTTTATTTTTCCCAATAACTAATGTAGTATTTTTATTTTTGCTATTAATTTATTTTATTTCTAATTTATGGAATAAAACAAGCATTTCCATAACATAGTATACTAAAAAAAGATGATTGTATATGAAATTGCAAATCCATTATGTACAACTTGCTATTCCTTTTAAATAAACAACAAAGTTATTGTGTAAATTTTTCTTCTTTTTCCCTTTTTTTCTTCCTTCTCCCTTCCCCCACCCTAGAGATGGCTATCATTAGACACACACATATGTATATATATATATATTTATATATACACACATATATATACACACGTACATATAGTATGTGTATGTAAAATTGTTTTATACATTGTTCTATTTATGATTTCTATTTTCAACAAAAAGAATTAATTCAATTGAAACAAAGAGAATGAGGACACAGTTGAATTGAGAGAAACATTTCTCCAAAATGAAAAAATCATGGCTAAAATGTCAAAGATATGGTTAGGGAAGTGAGATAATGTGCTATAAGAGGGAAAAAATCCAGAAGAAGTGAGATGAATAGGAATGTGACTGGACCCCAGGGGGCAGGGAGCAGCTCAAAGAAGAGAATGGTAGGGAATAAACTAGGAAGGTCTGGGCACAAGTCAGAAAAGAATGAGAAGAGATAAAACCATGGTGTGTCCATGTGTCCGTGTGTGTATGCGTGTGTGTATGTGTGTTGCAATGATAACTAGAATGAAGATGCTTCAAATTAAAAAAGATGGATAAAGCCAAATTTCTCTGGCTCATCATTTGTCCAAAAAGGAAAGCATTTTTTATAGAGGACTTATCTTTGGGCAGTTTTTAAACCTTCCGTTTACCAAACAAAAAAGCAATTTTTTGGGGTGCTGGTCTGCACAATCTAACAGTTCCATTGGGAATGAACATGACAATGACAGTCAGTGCCTCTCTGGAGACAGGAACTTGCTTGTGCAATCCAGGATTGAGAGAATGGCCACTGTTTTTGGAAGGCCCTGCATTTTCAAGATGCCCTTTTCCCTTGTTATCCCAGGATTAATTTGTGCGTGCGTGCGTGCGTGCGTGTGTGTGTTAAAGGACCCATCCAGTCCAGAAGCCTCAGAAATATCCTCTCATGCCCTTGGTCCAAGAAGGAAGAGAGAGTGAGTTCAACATCAAAGAATATGTAATGAGCAGTCACATGTGCACAGCATTCACTAATCAATGTGTCATCCTAGTCCCTCCACGCTCTCTTCAACAACCTGTACTCTTGATTTTATTAATTAATTTCATCAATCATGATGATCATCTTTACTGTGCAGCAGATGCTCTCTTTCCTGGAGTGTCTCAATGTATCCTTCAGTGGAATGACTAATAGCTGGGGGGTAGGCAGGGGAGATCCCATCCATATCATTCTTTAAAGAATTAAAACAAATGAGCACAGTACTAATTATGGGGTTGGGTGGGAGTTCTGTCTTCAAAGGAAGAAGTCATGTGCTAACTGTATTCTAGAACCAATTCTTTACCACTTCTGATGTTCCCCATTCAATTCTATGTGTCACACTTTAAGATGGCTAAGATGGTAAAGGGGCCTGGGAAAGCATATCCTATCAGGAATGGCTTAGAAAATATACAGTGCTTAGCCTAGAAAAGAAAATACTAAAGAAGAATGTGAACAATGCCTCAACGAGTGATTTCTCATACAGAACACTATACTTGAAGTATAACACAACGCAGAGAGTTGGGTTTGAACAGGAAGACTAAGGCTCAAATTTTCCCTCTGATACATGTTGACCTCTTAGGGATCTAGGTAGCTTTATAAGACTATAGAATAGGTGCTACTCTGCTTTGGTAGAGGCAATTTTTTCATTTGTGAGTTACCTATACCAATGCAATCTCAGGTCAGGTGAGTATTCCATGTGGGAGATTGGGGCAGAATAATTTTTTGTTTGTGTTAAACAATTTAACAAACATTTATTAAGCTATGTGTTAGGATGGAATGATTAGAAGAATACTGACATCGCTTGTCCTCAAGCAGTTTACATTTATATTCTAAAATGTTATATTTATTATATGTATAGATTATATTAATTACATTTATGTCCTAAAACATCAGTTAATTTCTATTCAAATACACTACATCCCAGAGTTCAGAAGTAGGAGCAGTGGGTAAAGATTATAGAAATGACAGATTTTTAAAAATAAATAAGTCAACATTTAAGAGGTATCCAACAATGGTGCAGTTTTCCTCTGGAAAAATGCTGAAGAAATCCCATCCTGGGTTAAATAAAGGCTGGACTACATGACTTTCTATGTTTCCTTCTAATTTTAAGATTCTACATTTTATTCTAGACTATTCATGTCATAATCTGTCTCCATATTATTTGAAAAGAACCAACTTTATTGGGGCAGATGAGTGCTAAAGAATCAGGGTCAACGTGATATAAGCAATCCCTGTTGGTTCTCCTGCCTTTACCCTTCCCATTTATTTCCAGTTGAACACCTCATTTCTGCTTGTTTTGACTTTTTGATCATTCACTTTGTATTGGGCCCTTCTTATTTTTTACCTGTCTTTCTGGTTTCTCACCCATTAATTGTAGGATAATATATTTACTGCTGGGAGGAACCTTAGAGACTGTCTAGATAAATCCCTTCATAGGTGAGGAAACTGAATTAATTATCCTACCTGAAAAAAAAAACCAAACAACACTCCTCTCTTCTAAATTTTTTTGGGTTACTGTTAAGTACAATAATATCATCTCAATCATCCAGGCTCATAACCTCAGTGTTATCCTGAACTCTTGATGCACACTTCTTTGATATATTTAATCTACTCACAAGTTATATATTTCTACCATCACAACATCTCTCATATATCACCTAGCAAGATAAGGTACCAGATAATGAGGTTCTTTCTTGAGCTAAATCGCCAAGCAATCAAACTCTATGGCAGAGAGTGCAACTCTAATGGATTGGCCATATTTTTCAAATGCCAAATGCATGTTTGCCTAAAAGGCTATTTTACAGAATAGACATTGACACAGTGGCCAGAAGCACTACAGGGATGCTCTCAAGGACGCTTCTCTGCAGAACTTTGGAATCAACCTTGTGATGTGGGAGATACTGGCAAAGGACCACCCAGCATAGTTCATCAAAGAAGGTATTATGCTCTATCAGTGAGGCAGAATTCTAGTAGCTTACAAAAATGTGAGATGTGCAAATTTAGAGACATCTCCATTCCAAATGTCCAAGGGTTCTCTTTATGTCTGACCTGTAGTGCCTTCTGAGCTCATATTGGTCTGATTAGCCACAGTCAGACACACTGTCCCTTGACTCCAACATAGTGATGTCATTTTGGTCTTCTTTTAGCATTGACTGACTCATTCCAGGGCTAACTCTACTATACTACTGAAGATACTATTAAAGCAACAGTTCAGTATTGGATCCAATGACCTAACCTTTTCCTTAAAAAAGAAAAAAAAGTCACCTGAGAACCAAAGGGATCTAAATTTTCTAGGATCAATTAGTAATTTAAAATATATGTATATGTAAATTCATATGTGTGTGTACATGTGTGCACACACACACATACACTGTAGGCCTACACATTGCAAAGGACTGTACTTGACGCTAGAAACCATCATAGGTCTGACAATACCACCTTCCTATTCAATAATCACCTGAGACTCCCTATTACCTCCACGATCAAATAGAAAATTCTCTATTTGGCTTTTAGAGCCTATAATAACATAGTCCTTTCTTATCTTTCTGGTCTTATACTTTCCTCCCTCTGACATACCCTACAATCTATATAGGCTTCTGGCTTGAATAAGATACTCCATCTCTTCTTGATTCTGTGCCTTTCTCCTGGTCATTCTCCATGTCTGGAATGTTCTCTCTCCTCATCTCTGCATCCTTGGTTTCCTGACTTCCTTCACATCTTAGCTCATATCCCCCCTTCTGCAGGAGGCTTTTCTTATTACCTCCATCTCTACAGCACTAGTAGTACCATTATCTGACATCATATCGACAGTATCTTCCATCTACTCCCTAAAGTAAATAATTGTTTTCATGTTGTCACACTCATTAAAATGTAACTTAATTAAAGTCAGGGATGTTTTCACTTTTCTTTGTATTCCTAGAACTTAGTACAGTACCTGGCACATAGAAAATGTCTGATAAATACTTGCTGACTCATAGACTGAAACCCAATGACTTCCTCAAGATGGCAGTAATTAGTATAGTGAGGATTTGGTCTCCATTCTCTGACTCCAAATCCTGCATGACTTCCACCCTTCTTTCCATATCTCATCTGTCCTCTAGTGTCTATCCATGTACATGTTAATGTCTATTTTTTTGCCTGGTTTTTTGTCCTTTGTTTCACCTTGACCTTTAGATTCCTGCCTTCCTAGTGTATAGTTAAATCATGACCTAAACCTAGAATTTGTAACTAGTCTATTCCTGACTCTTCTGGTACTGGCTTCCTGTCCTTTCCATTTCCCCATACTAGGGCAGTGTAATTACTTATGGAAATGATAATAAAACTCTTGAACGAACCAATTCTTTTTTTGGGGAGACTTAAGGAATTACTAATTTCTGCCCTTCCGCTTCAGAGATGTCATTTACTATTTTATTCCATTTGTTCTATTTGGCACATACACCTCTCCCTGTATGCCAAATGTTCTCCCCTCCTCATTGTTATCAATTATTTTTATTAAGGACCTACTTTCAAGTGCCCTTATACAGAAGTACATGATAGAAAGAAGTTGTGCCTACATGACTAAGTAACTGTACTAAAAGAGAGGCATTCCACTACAAATTTGGGGATTTTATCTACATGACATCTAATCCATAATTAGAAATATTGGTGACTCTAAATGGACAGCTAGGAGGCTCAGTAGATAGAGCACTGGACCTGGAGTTAGGAAGACCTGAGTTAAAAATCCAACCTCAGACGCTTACTAGCCGTGTGACCCTGGGCAAGTCACTTAACCCTGTTTGCCTCAATCTTCTCATCTATAAAATGAGCTGGAGAAGGAAATGACAAACCACTCCAGTATCTTTGCCAAGAGAAGTCCAAATGAGATCACAAAGAGTTGGACGCAACTGAAAGAATGACTGAAAAAAATCACTCTATATGCATGATACATGTTTTTTTCCTGCTCTGTATACAAAACACACATTTTGTTATAAAAACCTGTGAAAAGAAGAAACATCTGTCTTAACTGATGGAATATACCTTATAAATATCTACACAAGTTTTTGTGTCATTTTTGTTTAGTTCATGTAGCAATCAATAATCAGCACCAATCCTTGTGAAAGGTTTTGTGTTAAGTATTAGGGGCACAATGACAAAAATAGAACAACCCCTGCCTTTGAAGAGCTCACAGATTATATTTAGAGAACACTGCTAGATGCTAATGGAGATCTGCTGATTTTGATGAAGTATTATGTAGAAGCATCATCCAATCTGCATTTCTTATGGAAAGAAGACATATCACATTCTAATAATCAATCCACAAATACTTTAAGTGCCTACTATATCCTACAGTCAATGAAAGGCATACCAAGTACCTGCTTTACAACAATGCTTTGAGGTAAAGTCAGTTTAAATATACCCATTCTCATTTTATGGATGAAGAGACCAAGGTTGAAAAAGGTTAAATAATTTGTTTGTCCACTAGAAAGCTACAATAGTTCAAGCTGGGATGTAAGGCATGAACTCAGAAGTGACAAGTGAAGCATTCAATTATCTAGCTGTCTCAAACTTCCCTAATTCAGAGATGTTTGTAGTGCAGCACAGGTAGTTTCCCACTTTACATAGAAATTCTATACTATCTCTACCCAAACACATGCTACCCTGAAATGGTATCTCTGTGCATCTCAGACATGTCCTGCACCAAACAAAATGGGTCCTTGGTTACTGGAAGTTGAGAGTATGTCATCCACAAGATTTCCTACTCTCACTTTCCAAGAGGCAGATCTTGGCATTTTTCTGAGCTTGGCAATGTAGCTTGGCTTAGCTGGGATTGGGTGGTCACAGGAGCAGAACTGCAGATTTTTTGCAGGCAGTGTCACATTACTTTCTACCTCACTAGTTTTTCTATTTTCTTGTTTTGAAAGGCTTTTCTGCCTACTCTTGCTCTTGCTCTTTGACAGTCCATTAGCTTCTTCCCTCTCTGTATTAACCATCATCTTCTTCAAGCTGCATTGCACAGTCTCATTGCTGACCTAAAGAACAGGCAGGATGCATTCTGAACAAGATCACTGAAAAATCCCCCTAGTTACCAAAAGCATCTTGCTTACTAGATTGAAATTCCATTAGACATCACTTTCTTTAGGTCATGAAGGCTTTTCCATCTTCAGGAGTGCCCTTTAAAAGGCAAATACTATAATCATGCTATCACAGAATTACAGAGTTAGAAGGTACTTTAAGGCCAGCCCATACTAGAAAAGGTAATTCTCACCATTCTGGAAGGAGTAATGACTTAGGAATGGCTAATAGCATGTGGGTAGGGGTGGGCCTTGATTTGACAGCAAGATAAGAGTAACACCTAAATGAACGGAATCCTAAATAAAGGCCTAGTATATGGGTCAGAAGAACCCAAAAGAGAAGAAGGGAAGCTAAAAGGGAATATATGAAAGAGTAAACAATAAACTTTGTCCATTCTGTAATCTGGCTTAGTGAAAGCCTCAGTCAGCCAATTTCACCTGCCCATAATACAGCTTCCATAGAATTGAATGGGGGAAACTAAAATTTTCTCAGTGCTTAAATCATGCTAATAGCAGATTTTAGGAAGAAAAGAGTTTTGTTTGTTTGTTTTAAATAGTAGGAAGCAAACTCTTCAGAGTCTACAAATAGTTCCCCAGAACACTATTAAAATGAGAAAGTATTTTTCCTTGACTTTGTCTTCTGTTCTATAATGCTCAATCAGCTCAGGTGACCCCTTTCTATGAAAACTGCCCTGGTTGCTACCCCTACCTCAATCAGTAACACCATCTCTTCTACTTGTATTACCTTGACTTTACTTAGCATTTTTCTTTTATCTTCTTATCTTTGGCATTTAGCATAGTACCTTGAATACAGTAGGTAGCCAACAAATGCTTGTTAGATTGAACTGAACTGCTTCTTCATTGCTATATAAACAACCAAATGACAAGTATTCATTAAATGTCTACTATGTGTTAATGTCTATGGTAGGTACAGTAGGTACAAAAATGAAAAAAAAGTCTCTGTCCTTAAAAGGGGTAGGAGAAGAGCCAAGATGGAAGAGTAAAAACAGGAACTCTGAAAGGCTCCTACTCCAAACACCTCCAATACCTGTAAAATATGACTCTAAACAAATTTTAGAACTACAGAACCCACAAAGTGACAGAGAGAAACAAATCTCCTGCTGAAGGCAGCCCAGCAGGCTGACAGGAAGCATTTATTGCACAACGCTGGGAGTTGAGCACACACGGGTTCAGACTGGGGTGGCCCCGACCAGCAGCACAGACTGACCAGAGCAGACTTCAGGAGAGCAAATCACCAGCAGCTGTGGTGGTTTCCAGACTTCTCAACCCATAAACACCCAAGAGAAAGTAAAAAGTCAATGGGGAACTCTGTTGGAACTGAGTTATAGAAGAGCAAGGTCTGGCCCCTGTCTCCAAGGCAAGAGGTAGTGGAGGCACAGCAGCTGCACTACTGCTGCATGGCAGCCTCCAGGAGCTGTTGGCCTGTAGCTCATAGGGGGACCAAGAGACCATTCAGAGGGTAGTCATTCTTGCTTTGACCTGCTTGGATCTAGATCACAGTCTTGGGTGGTGGTCCTGGGGTGTGTGGCCAGTATACCAGAGCTTGTGGTGGCTGTAGAGAGGGCTCCCTCCTCATAGCTCACACAACAATTAAGAAAACCTTAGCAATTTGGAACATAGTTCTCTCCACTCTGGAGGCAGAGGTCTACCATGGCAAAGAGATCAAAAGTCAAGTAATTGCCTGGCAAGTGTGAATGTATGTGGATATGCACAAATATATACATACACATATAAAATATACACAAAATAAATATGAGATTATCTTTTCAATGAAGTGCCAATGGTGGAAGGGTCCAGAGAAGATGCTGTGACTTTAGTTGAGCTCTGAAGGCAATGGTGGAATCTAAGAGAGGAGGAGGGATAGTATCCCTCCAGGGACGTACAAAAGTACAGAGACAGAAGAAGGAAGGAGGCCATGAATGAGGAATAGTAAGAAGGTCAGTATGATAGACTGTAGAATGTAGGTACAGGGACAATGCATAATAAGACTTGCTAGAACTAGTTACAGAGAACTGGTTATATGGTATGGAGTAAGACTGGGTATACATTATAGAATAGATAAGAACCAGACTGAGAATGATATAAATGACAAACAAAGGAGGTTGTATTTAATACTAGGGGAAGGAGAAAGCCAATGGAGTTTAATAAACAGTGAAGTGACAAAAGTCAAAACTGTCCTTCAGGAAAATAACTTAGGAAACTGTGAAGAAGATGGAATGCATCTTAAAGAGATGGAAAATGGTAAAAGAGCAATTGCTTTTCTTCCCCACTTAGGCGAACATTGTTAAATAAGATAAAATCTGATTTTCCACAGTCCACATACCATAACATGTGTTCTGCCCCTAGTCCTAAAACCAGGGAGAGGCAGGATAATCCCTTGAAAGCATAAAAGACAGATACAGAAGCAGAGAAATCTGGAGCTGGAGGTAACCTTCCTGCCATCTAGTCTAACCTCTTCATTTTACAGATGAAAACATTGTGACCCAGAAAGGCTAAATAACTCGTATGAGACAGCACAGGTAGTTAAAGCTTACAGCAGTGGTTCTCAACATATGGGTTATGTTCAATTTGTTACAATGAAAATGTATCTTTTTATCAGATATTTACATTACGATTCATAACAGTAGCAAAATTACAGTTATGAAGTAGCAATGAAAATAATTTATGGTTAGGGGTCACCACAACATGAGGAATTGTAATAAAGGGTTGTGGCATTGGGAAGGTTGAAAACCACTGGCTTAGAGGTAGGTAGGATTTAAACCTAGGACCTCTGACTCCAGAGCCATATGGAATCTCTTAACGTATCAAAACAACATGATTGAAAATTGGAAATTTCAGTCAAACCCCTAAGGATACAGACATACACACACACACACATACATAAGCATATACATATACACATGTTATATGAGAGAGAGAGATTGTGTGTATACATGAATATGTTGGGGGAAGAAAATATATCTACTCAACATAAAAGAGAAAATTTGACTAATTTATTAATGTTTCCATATGTTGGACTAAATTGATTCCTGACCCTACAGCTCCAACTCACTGAAAGCCAGCTTCACTTGGATGCTCAAATGTAAGTCCCAACTCAAATGAATTCATTTTCTTCCTCTGTCCTTCAAAAATGTTTCTTCTTCCCAATTTGCTGATCTAAGTCACCTCATTGCATATGTGTAAAACTGCAGTGTCAATTTTGATTCCTCTCTCTTTGGGTCCCTCAATATCTCAGAAAGTCAGTTCACCTTTTTGAATCTTAGATTGCTCATCTGTCTGATAAGGGGATTGACCTAATGATCTCTCAAGTCACTTCCAGTTCTAAAATAATGAGACTGGGGCAAAAATGATGCGCAATTTTGCTAGTAGGGTCAGAACACAATCACATACTGTCTTAGCAGAAATGAAGGCACCTATTATAGAGAATAAGACTTTCTGATCATATGGTTAAATCCAAAGAAGGAAGATAACATGATATTAGTGAAAAGAGCTTTAGATTTGGAGCCACAAGATGATCTGAATTCATATTTTAACTCTTCTATTTACCAGTTTAATCAAGTCGTGCCTTTCCTTATTTGTAATGTTAGAAGTTGGACCTAAAAAAATTAGAACAACACTTCATAAACGATTTATACAGCACGTTAAAGTGTGCAAAGAACTTTGCCATGTTCTTTTATTTGATCTTCATAACAACCTGGTGAAGTTGGTGTTAAACTTATCCCCATTTTCACAGATGAATCAACTGTAGCTCAGAAAAGTTCAATGAAGTTCTCAGGGTTGCAGAGCTAAGGAATGTCTGAGGCATAATTTGAATGCAGGTCTCTCCCAATTCAAAGGTCAGTGACCTATTCATTAAGCCCCACCTGCCTCTTTAATGAAGATTTTTTTGGACTAAATGATGTAAAAGGAAGAAGTGAGACTAAAAGATCCTACTCAGTTTTAGGTCCTATGGTAAAGTCAATTTTTGTTAATCATTTGTAGCTTGCAGAGAAATTTCCATTGTTTTCTGCATTTCATGAAACAAATGGAAAAACATAGGAAATGTGCCTGGTTTTTTGTTTTTGCTTTTAATATACACTTGCCTCGCTTCATGTAAAAAAAAAGGCAGTGGGGATGGAGGGGGAAGGATCAAAAGGTATAAAATGCAAGGTGATATTAAACATTCAGTTCACATACTTATTAACCCTCACTGGAAAAAAAATCTAACAATCTTGTTCTTTCATACAGATGAAGACTAGACAGAGGATTGCTTTTCTACCTCTTCTAACCATCTGTTCAAGATGCTAATAACCTTCTGCTGCCACAATCCATCTGAGATTTAAAAGTTTTGTTTGTGAATGAAAAAAACACGAAACTGAGATAATTTGTTTATTACACTCTGATAATCTATGGAACAGAAACCCAAGTTGCAGTCACACTCCTAATGAAGTTCAACCACTTTCTTTCCTCCCAAGCCTTGTGTCTCTTCTGTATCTAAGTAGAATAGGCTGCAATTCAGGGTCTACTTCGTGCTAAGGCCTCTTTAATTTTGTGCTTGTCCTTTGCCACTTGTGGGTCTAGTGCAGGATATTCTGAAGCCAGAATAAGCCAGCTCCTGAGAACCAATTGGTAACTTTTCAGTGTGAGCATTTACACTTCAGAAAGCACCAAACTATAAATTAGGACTTGATTTATTGTTTTGTTGAAAGACTAGACTTAAGAAAGTAACAGAGAAGATGTCAGAAATCTATATTAAATTTAAAAGTGGGTCACGTACACATTCTTTGCCTCTCTTTGCAGAGTTTCCCATTAAACATTTATTAGCACACCACTAGTTATGGCTTATGACTGGATTTCGATAATCAATCTAGTATTGTTTTTTGAAATCTAATCCTCTTGGTTTTCACCTGTCTGCCCACATGACAGATGACTCAGTATTTTCCCTTAATCCTCTGTCCTAATGTTTTATATGAACCACTTTATACCTAGAATTCTGACATATGTATATGCCTCAACTGTTCTTAGTTCAATGGATTTCTGTTTTACCCTGGCATTTGATTTGTGGCTGCTTCTGTGATTCGGGAAGCTTACTTAGTTGTTGACCCCTACTCTCTAAATAGCCTTGGTAAATCTCTGCTGACTTTGGCTTCTAAACTCATTTCCACATTCTACTGTTCTCAATCCTAATGCTATCTTTTAATTTTTTAAAATTAATTTATTCAATTAAAAAACATTTCGCCCCCTCACATCTCCCCCTCTACACCTTGAGGGGAATAAGAAAAACATAACATTAGAAAAAAACATACATTCAAGCAAAACATATTCCCACACTGGCCATGTCTAAAATGTGTCCCATTTTGTTAATTTACTCCCTCTTCTCTCTTTCAGGGGTTGTAGTAATACTGCCTCTCCCTTGTATTTCTGATACTGACCAAGATCACTTCCTCCCAGCCCATTTCCTTTCTTATTGTTGCAACATTGGTTAGGCCTCTTCCTGATGCCACTAAGGAGATCTAGATGCTAGAGGTGACTGTTGGTTTCAAGTAGATATTTCCCAATACCCTCCTACACCTCTTCTTTGGGGGTTTCAGCTTGATCTTAGGGTTGGCAGAAGAGACAGTTGTGAATCATTGGACTGCTCTGCTTGTCCCATGGTTGGGTCAAGTTTTCCTGGGTGAAGGATTGAGGAGAAGACTAAGAAATATCTCTCTGAAACCAACAGCCTCCATCTTGACAATTTTGGAATCCTTCCATGATGCCTGGAGGATTGGTCTAAACTTCACTAGATTATATTTTTGAGAGATCCATTCTCATTCGAGGTGCCTTTACCAGCCAAATACCCTTCAGTTGGGTATTAGATCACATCTTCTTTTCTTTTTATTTGGCGAATCTCATTTATTCCCATAGGATTGAATATCTTTTTGATGCCCTCTGTTAAACTAGGAATCTCTAGGAGTAGATCTCACAGTCCTCTTAACCCCCATGCAACCATCTAAGAAAAAGTGGAGTGCTATGATATAGCAGAAGGAAACCAATTTGGAGTCAGAAGACTTCAGATAACATCCTGACTCTAGTATTTATCAGTCAGTTCATCCTTCTAAGTTTTATTCATCTCATCTGTAAATTGGAGATATCTGTACTAACTACCTAATAGAGTTGGTAAGGATGTGTGAAAAAAATTTTTGTAAATTGTTAAACATGATAGAAAATGCCATTCATTATCATTATCATCCTGTTCTTATCCCATATCAATAGCAAAATAAGAATACCGCAAGTCCCCTTGCAATGTGGGAGTTATTTGCATGACATGTCTATCCATGGTGGGAGAAGAAAGGTACAGCTGTCAAGTACTGTCTTCCTGGTTATGACTAACTCGCTCTCCACTGCCTTGTGTGCCTTTCCCTCACAGACTTGAATAATATAATTTATCTTAAATAGGTTGAGTCATTGATCTTTAAGCAGGCAACTCCTGGAACTTCAGCAGTTACAAATGATGGAGAATCTCAACATTTGAAATACATCCATTAATCCCTACTTAAATGATTATAAGCTGTAAGTAGAAAGGGACTTTCAAATAAGTTTCTTGGGGTCACTGAGCCCTGGGGCCCCTGTCCTTTGTGGGGGTTACCCTGGTTATCTCAATTAGCCCCGTGATAGCACACCATGGAGTTACGAGACAAAATTGTGCTATCACTTCTTTGTGAATTGGCTAAAAGGCCAAATAACAAGCATGTAGTTTTCCTGCTGAATGGGTAGGAGGGATTACAGCAGAAGGTAGATACTTTTAAGAGACCAGTGAATTATTCATTTTAATTGAATAGATGAAGAATGCAAAGATAAGTCATTTGGGGAATACATCTTTAAAAAATTCCCTGATTCTTCTTTGAAGATCACATCTTCAAATAACCAGGTAATAATACTTTAGCTCATGCCTCACACACTCCTCTGTTAATTATAACTTACAGGGGCTTAGAGAGCTTTATAGCAGCAATACTTCCAGGTTGTTACCAGTGTCAGAGTTTGGGATAAGGGAAAAAAAGCAAAGGAAGTGAATTTTTAAGGTCCTATTCCCTCTTCTTTGGGGTACACAATTATTAGTAGTATCACAGGGTCAAAGGATATGCACAGTGTAATAACTTTCTGGACATAGTTTCAATTTTTTTATTTTCAGACTAGCTGAACCAAGTCACAGTTCCAGCAAAAAGTACATTAATACATGTTTCTCTCAGCCCTCCAACACCTTTAATTTTCATTTTTAAAATAAACTTTGCCAATTTAGGAATTCTGACCAATGAAATGACCAATCATGACCTCACAAATTCAATGAGGAACAATGCTACATTCATCTTCTTACAGGGAGGTGATACATATACAGAAGGATTACGGAATCCTAATAAAGCTGCCCCCAGTCCTAATATTCTAACATCCTCATGGACCTTACTGAACAATACACATACCCTGATTTGATTGTACAGTCTGACTTTAACAACTGCTCAGGCCCCCAGACTCAATACAGCCACTGTCCCTAGCTAATCTCTGCCCCCAGATCCAATTCTCATGTTTAAACAGATGTGTCCACATATTCAACCACAACCACATCATCCATCTAGCCCAAGACAGGACCACAATACTATCCATCTTGGCCAGGTGACCACAATAGCTAGTCAATGAGAAAGGAGCATGCCTGGATGGTTGACCACCCAACCACAGAAGGGACCTCTCCCCTATTATCTAATCCTTTAACAAACACCTCCTTAGGGATGGTTAGGGGGCTTGAATAGAGCGCTGGCCCTGGAGTCAGGAGGACCTAAGTTCATATCTGACCTTGGACACTTAACACTTATTAGCCACGTGACCCTGGACAAGTCACTTAATCCCAACTTCTCTGCCTTCCCCACCCTCCAAAAAAAAAAAAAGCAAAACCCTCCAAACAAACCCCTTCTTTTTAATACTCATAATTTATGCTGTGTAACCAGCATCATTACACTATAAATTTGCTTGTGGTGTCTTACTAAATTGCTGGTTCCTCATGCAACTCAGTCCATTGGAAGTGTCATTCCCAATAAATGCCTTCACTTGGGTTACAGGTTGTTTGATTCTGCATTCTTTGAGAGGGTGCTGCCACAACACACCAAGAAATCACAACAATGAGATATGAATTTTGGGACATGGCCTAAATGGGAATTTATTAGACTGAATATTTTTTATAAGCTCTATTGTCATTTTTGTTTTCAGTGGGGGATGGGGAAGAGGTAGGCTGGAGAGAAAGTAAATGCTTGCTAATTGAAAAAAATGCAGAAAAGGAAGTAGAATCATTCTCTAGTTCATGTCCCCTAAACTAGCCCTGGGCACTCCTTCATTTGTGGTACTAAAAGTCACAGAGGGGAAGGGCCAGGTAATAAAGGAACTGGAGTACAACATTTTCTACCCACCAAAAAGAAGGAAATTGAAGATCCTTTTCCTCTCCACCAAACATACATTCATAGCCATTTAATTCCTTCCTCTACTCTTATTCAAACTCTGACCATTAATGCTGAGGGGACTCTAGAAACTAAGGACTTGATATTCTGAGAAAGGAACCCATGTTTCCCTGTCAGCTTCCTACCTTTAAGCTGATGTCAATTTCATGCAACCCTCCATTCTTTCCTATGTTGTAGTCCTTTCTGCACAACTAACAGCTGCAACATCAGCTCTTCCTTAGAGCAGCCTGCCAAGTCATGCTAGAGGCACCAGATCTGCTCAAGAAGGAAAAGAATCAAGGGCACAGCTGATCATATGGGAAGGAAGAATATACACAACTAGTTTCCAATATGTATGTTGCATTTTCTCAAATCTAACATTGGAGGGAGAAAAAGAACTCCCACCATTGGCTAAAAAAACCAACAACCAAACACACCAAACAACCCCAAAATCTATAAGATAAAAAGTTTAGAAAGAAGTGAAGGTAAAAAAAAAGCAGAAGAGATGCCTCCCAGAGGCAAGGGGTTCTTAACCTGAGTTCTGCGAACTTTAAAAATTTGCTATTTCAATATAATTGGTTTCCTTTGTAATTCTACATATTTTGTTTTATGGATTTAAAAACTTTATTCTCAAAGGGATCCATAGGCTTTATTGTAAAGGAATGCATGACACACAAAAGAGGTTAGGAACCTATTTCTCAGAGGTTTAAAATGACTAGATTTTCATCTAGGAAAGTCAATACACCTGAAGCAATCTCATAAGATTTCAAAAGGGACTTGGAAAGAGAACTGTAGATGATTTTATGATGCTATTTCTTGAAAGCTTGTGAGTGTTAAAAAATTCACATTAGAAGTAAAGAAAGTACACAAAAAAGAGAAGACTCTATAAGCAATTTAAGTTACCTTTTTCACTCAGATTTGAGTGGAATTCCCCCAAATAACCTAAGTGTTCTCAACTTCTTGGTCCAACTTTGTAAATGAAGCTAACAATGAAGCAAGCAAAATGAAACAAATAAGTAGAAACAGATCAGTGATGGAGCTCTAACTACCTAGAGGGGAGCAATGATTACTGTTTTTAATACAGCCTTTATGGTAGAACAGCTTCCAGAAGCAGCTTCCAGAAGAAAAGGGACCTCATTTAGAGTAAACATCCCCAAATTAGTCATGTAGCTCAGAGGGAAAAAAGCAGCCTACTTGCGTCATTAAGATCCCAATTTCTGAGCCTATCATCCTAATTGGCAATTCTGTGTCTAGTGAAACTTTGTGTTCTACACAAAGGAGCTCTAAATATATCTCCTTTGATTCTGATGATGCCAAAAACATGAAGGACTCAAAGAATGTGAAGCCTTTGAGATAAAGAGAAAAACAGGGCTAGAAGTAAAAGTAGATAAAATCTTTATTCATTTATAATCCTGACACCACAGGATCAAAATGGATCTGACAATGCAAAATTATATTGCTTTCCCCCCCAAGATTGGGAGAAAGGGAGAACTGAGAATGGGAGGATAGAAGTGGTAGTTATGACAAAGATGATCTGGAGCCAGCTGTAGTTAGCTTTTGAGAGTCCAAAGTTAAATAGTTATTGTGTGCATTTACACTTTGGACACCTATTTGGACATAGAAATCAGGATTTGATTTACTACTGTGTTGATTGCCTATATTAAAAGAAGTATTAATAGTGCAGATTAAACTCAGAAATATGTAGGCATATAAAACATAGCTGTGAAACACTTACCAGCATACCTCTGCTTATGGGATACATCTCTGGGAAGCATCTCATCACAATAGTGCTATGACTTCTCCAAAATTATAGGGACATGTATTGATCAGTAGATACTAAGAATCTGCTATATTCATTCTTGATTCAAGGCCGTATTTGAAAAAGCTGAAATCAGGACTCAGGAAACTGGGTTCTACTCTTGGTTCTGACACAATTAGCTATATGACCCTTAGCTATGTCATTCTAATTCTCAAGGTCTCACTTTTAAAATAAAAGAATTTGAACTAAGCTTAAATTTCTATCATTCCCTTCTAAGCTCAAAGTTCTGTGATTTGAGGATAGTCATATAGAAGAGCCTAGCCAGTTAGTTTAATAGAAGTCTTCAAAGTTGAAGCTATGTTCAAGAAAAAATTACTCTTGATTTTGGAGGAGTAATTCTTCCCATAAGCCAACTTTTCTATAACGATAATAAAAATAATAATTGATAATTATAAATAAATTTTAGATCTTGCATGATCTTCACCAGAACCCTATGAGATTGCCATTTAAGGAACTGCCCCATTTGATAGATGAGAAAACTGAGTTCTAAGTGCTTTGCCCAAGGTTGCACAGATGTAAATGGCAAAAGCTGTACTCAAAGTTAGGTTTTTTTGATCCTAGATCCACTGCTTTCTTCATTATAGAGTACTATAATTCCTGCCCCTTCACCCCAAGTCCCTTGAGGGCAAGCTCCCTTGTTTTTATCTTTGCATCAGCACTTAGTGCAATGCTTGGCACATAATATAGGTGCTTTATAAATGTTGGATTTAATTGAATTATCTACATGCCCTCTTCTGGTACTTAAAATAGTTCCCATCTCACTGCAAACCTAATGAGGGTGAGAATCAGAACCCAGACTATCATTTTTTGTCATTTTTCCTTCCCAACAGAGTTTAAGTAATCTAGGAAGAAGACATTCTGAAGTGTCATTGGGAATCATGAGCACAATGGGAAATCTACACTGGAAGAAAGGAGAGCACAGTCTAAGCTTTGTTCCCATCTGTATAGCTGAGTTTGTTCAATATAACAAAACATAAGGAGCTGTGTACTCTGGCAACTCCCCAAACACAAGGATTGTGTGTTTTGTGTGTGATACTACCTCAGTGAATCATTCTGAAAACAAAACAAATTTTCTCAGCAAAGTATTGCCACACATTGCAATACAGCCACTGGGGGTTCAATAAACATTTGTTGTAGGTGATGATGAGGGAAGCAGTCCAGATTGCACTGTTATTGTGGTGCTTTTGAAAGAGTCGCATTCTTTGACAAGCCCTTTATGATAAATTCGTTTTAAACTTTTTGTGACAGCTTAAGTTATGGGAATAAATAAGCAAACGAACGACCACTTTAGAGAATTTTTGTAAGTACTTCCAGCAAAAGTGCAGGTTTCTTTAAAGTTCACTCTGGAATTTCTTGGATACTAGTGGTGCCTAAAATGATAATTACTGCTCTTCCTTATGCAGTTGGATTCCCCGTTGATCTATTTGTGTTTCTTTCATTCTCTTGTTTGCTGTTTACATTGTTTGTATTTACTCTGTTGGTCCAAATGCTAGATAATACACCCATCATTCAAGTATATTGAGGCTGCTTTCCCTCAGCTCACCAGAGGACTGTAGTCAGTCCAAGAGTAACAGACAACCTATTAGTCTCATTCTTTTCTACCAGCTTGCTCCACTCCCAACTGGCAAGCTCAGTTCTTTGTGCACACAATTCTCCCTGATTACCTCTAATGCTGTTTGGAGTTCTACCCTCTTTAAGCTAAACAATATATGAGGATTCTAGAACTTTGCTATGGATGGTGATTCACAGACAAGGCCAAGACACAGGACCACAAGATTTAGAGCTGCATTGAGTGAAATTTCTTCATTTTATAGATGAAAGAATTAAGGTATAGGGAGAATAAATAACATGCCCAGGGTCAATAGGGAATAAGAAACAGAGGCAAGGTTTTAGTTCAATTTCTTTGGTCCCACCTGCAGTCTTCTTCCTTCTATAATATGGCTATTATACTCTTGCTTTATATGATCTTATACCTTCAGTCTGTAGGGACTCTTAGAAGATATTTAGCTGCTTCCAGATAGGGCTAGCTCAAGAGTAGGGGAAAGGAACCAGTAGTTGATAACTATGATATTTTGGAAATTTTGTAAAGCTCTGTGGTGGGAACTGGCTATTCCACATCCAACAGGGAACCATTTTTAATCCTGTATGGTGGTGGCTGGTTGCCTAATATTTTATTTGGGTTGCAGAAAATTATAAGTAACCTCAGGAATCTGGAAAATCAGTTGCCTAGGGTACCTCATTGGTAGGGATCCCTTGGTAGGGACGGATATAATCTGTAAAGACTTTAGTGGAAAGAGGAGAAAAAACCCCAAAGGTGGTAAGACACAGAAGGAAAAGGAAGGGGAGAAAAAGAAACATGTTAAAATGCTCATCTGTAATTCCTGGACTAAAGAGAGCCCTGACTCATGTTAGGACCATTCAGATATTCATTCAATAAACACTCATTAGTCAGCCTACTTTTTTGCAAGAAACTGTTCTAGTTGCTGAGAAACAGAAATTAATGTGCTTTCAAATAGTGCTTTAGAGTTATAAAGCACCTCTGCATGTATTTGCTTATCTGATTTTCATAACAACCATGGAAGATAGCTATTGCAAGTGTTAGTATCACTAATTTCGAGGTGAGAAGAATGAGGCTCTGAAAGTTGACATGACTTCTTCAAAGTGATATTAACAAGTGACAGCACTACTTTTAAGACTCCTAAGTCACATGTACTTTCCACTAAACCACCTTGTTTCTAACTATACCTAAATCACCCCCAGGAAGTCGGCAATGTCCTTTGAAGTCCTTAAAAACCCAATAAAGAAAAAATAGATTAGCATATTTAACCAAATCCTCTCATTTATAATTTAGAAAGAAAACAAAAGAGATCATCTTGGTTGGTAAACTGATGATAATGTTGGGATTGGCTTAATGAGTCAACTCAGTCCACTGTAAACCTGGAAACACTATATTAATATAAGATATTTACATACTTGGCATTTGTGCTGTCACCGTTGTAATATTACTTGTGTGGTGTGATTTGGGGTGTATGTGTCAGAACATATTACTTTAACTGACATTCCATCATTAGAAATTCATTCCTTAGCATCTTTTCAGTTTCCAAGAGCCCCATTTGCAAATAAAGATCCCCTTGAGAAAGTAGATGCTTTTAGTCACCAACCACTTAATATATTACCTTTGAGAAGAATAATGGTATGAAATGAAAAAAACCATTCATTAAATGCTATTATTTGTCAGGCACTGTACTAAGCACTAGGGATACAAAAAGAAAGAGTCTCTGAAGAGGAGAATCTAATTGGGGAAGACAACACACAAAATGGACAGGAAAAATTATGGAGAAATCCCAAGGAGTGTAGCTGGGTGTGAAATAAAGAGGTGGTTGGCATAGGAATCCCCCTTAAATGGAGACTGAGTCCTTGTTTTGATTCTTCCACTAAATAACTAGCAGAATGATTTCAGGTAAATCACAATATTTCTAGACCCAGTCTCTGCCCTACAAATTAAGCAGAATGGACTAGAACCTCAAGGGTTCTTAACCTTTTAAATATGCCACAGTTCTCTTGGCAGCCTCCTAAGTCTATGAACTCCTTCCCAGAATAATGTTTTAAATGCACAAAACATACAGATTACAATAGAAATAAATTATGTTGAATTGTAATCATCAAAATATTAGAGATGTTTCCCAAACCCCTAACATCTATTTATGGCCCCTAGGTTAAGTACCCCTAAGATATGTGGTCTTTGGTGTCTCTTTTAGCTCTGATTGTCTTTGAACCATGACCACTAGTTGAAAGCAAGGTACTCGACACTGGGTGGTGGACGGAGGAATGTCCACAGGAAGGCAGTGGCCTAAAAAGTTTGAGAAGAAATATTAAAAGGCAATAGGGCTTGGTAGCCAAGGCAAAATGTTTACTCCACCTGGACCTCTTTCAGACATTTATCACGTTCTAGCTTTTGTCACAGTTTCTCGTGTGTGTTGTCTCCACAAGCACTTCTAGGGCAAGAGCTCTGTTTCATTCAACTTTGTATCCCCACATGGCCTAGAACCTAACAGGAACTCAATAAAAGGGTAGCTGAATGCTTTTCCAATTTTGCCAACGGTCAAAAGTGAATGAAAATCTAACAGGAAGGACATAATCAAGTCACCCTTTGCCCTCCTACTCTCTGCTGTCTGTTACAGGGAAGCACACAAAGGTATAAGCTGCCAACTCAAAAGTGATGGCTAGAATGAAACAACAGCATGGTCTGATTCTAAGTTCCAAAGTTAGCATTTCTGCTAATTACTCTGTGGCTAGCATTATTTTAATTGTTGCTAATAAGGATCTCTGGAACAATTCAGAACAGATACCAGAGAAGTAAAGCTGGGGCAGGTGTATCAAAAGAAAAAAAGAAAAGGGAAGACAGGGGGAAAAAAAAAACAACCAAAATCAGCAACCTCCCTAAGAAACCTGATCAAATCAACAAGGGGACAGTAAGCTAGTTTCTCCCCACTGGTCCGTGAGTGTCAATGAAACACTTCTGAAGCAAGTCACATCAGAGCTTGAAATAGGAAGGAAAAAAATGGTTCTCTTCTTTCTTTACTCTTTTCTCCTCAGTCCTCTTTTATAATCAATGGGCACTGCTGAAGATCAAGCCTCTTTTCTCAGCCTCCCCCTTCTATCTAGTGGGAAGAGAAGGTCAGAAGGGGAGAGAAAACAGGAGTAAGGGAGTGAGAGTAAATTAGGGTGTCAGGGAGAAAGAAGAATCTGCAGAAATAGAGAAATACTCAGGAGATGGAAGGAGAGCTGAGAAAAGAAAGGATAACAGGGAGGAAGAGAAGTGCAAGGGAGAAGAAAAGCAGAAGGGAGAATGTTGATAAAGGGTATTTCTAAATTAGAAGTAGCCCCACTAAATCAAAAAGCAAAAAATACAGAACTGAAATAGGGCAATAAGGGGGAGTCAGCATTTAGATAGTGCCTATTACACACCAGCTAATGCTAAGTGCATTTTTACAAATACCTGCTCCTTTGAACCTCACCATAGCCCTGTCACGTTGGTGCTGTTATTATCTCTATTTTTCAGTTGGGGAAATGAAGGCAAACAGTAGCTAAGTGACTTAGCCAGGGTCACACAGCTAGTAAATGTCTGAATCCAGATTTGAACTCGGGTCTTGCTGGTTCGAAGACCAGTGCTCTAGCCACTGTACCACCCAACTGCCTCTTCTCTCTTTAACCTAGCTACCTTCTCCTGTATCTATGATCATACAGGGTGCATGACCTATTCTTTTTGTTATTACTCACAAAATGAAGTGGGTTTAAGGTGGTTGATTCTGGGAGAATCTGTTTAAATTAAGCAAGAATGACAATTTTGTGAGGAAATACATTTTATAAAGCTAGCAGATAACAACGTTTTGCAAAGCACCTTCCTCACAAAACCCTCATGTAAGCAATGCAAATATCTGTATTCTTCATAGCAATGAAGAAACTGAGGTTCACAGAAATTGGGATTTGCTCAGAGAAATATAGCTATCGTGAGAGTTGAGACCCAGATTCAAATCCTTTGATTCTAAGACAAGGACTTTTACCATCCCCCCTGCCCCTGTTATAATACATGTAGTCTAATAGGAAACAAGACTGAGACTAGGGTTCCAGGGTCAGCTCTGCCACTCATTAAATAAATGATCTTTAAAAAAAAGTCCCTTTTCCTTTCAGTGCTCATTTCCTTGACTAGCAAATGAGGACAGATCCTTCCTAACTCAAATATTTGTTTTGAGAATCAAAGTAAAAACAAATGCAAAAATGCTTTTAAAAATGAAAATATTATTATTATTATTATTATTATTATAGAAAAACAACAAGGTCTCTTGCTTGTCCATTCAGTCAACATGCATTTATTAAGTGCCTGCTATGTGTAAGGCATTGAGCTAGGGACAAAGAGACAAAACAACCTCTGCCCTCAAGGACATCTGAACAATCAAGTACACAGATCAACAACCACACTTTATGAGATGGTAAAATAGCCAAAAACACAAAGGACAACAACAACAAACCCCAAACTCTTTAGCTAAAGAAGAGCATTTCTAATAGGAATTCCCAAAGTCCCAGGGTTAATGATATAAACAAAGAAGTATCATTCTTCAACAGAAAAGGTACTGTCTCTAGACTCAGAGGAGTTTTTCAAATCTGACCTCTGGCATTTACTAGGATGACCTTAAGTAAGTCACACAGTCTGTCTGCTCCTCAGCTTCTTGATCCATAAAATGGAGTTTGACTAGTTGCTCTCTGAGGTCTCTTCCAGCTCTATGACCGTATGAAATTCAAGGAGACAACTGACAAGAATTTTCAGAACTCTTTCAGTGTCAACATTCTATTACTCAAAGTCACCAGACATGTAAAGATAATAAACAAATTTAAGCCTGGATCTGGCTAATCCTCTGTCACTTGGTTTAAAATATCATGTAGACTCAGAGGACCCCAGAGGACTGATGACAAGAAGATGGGGGTTTGCAATTAGAAGCTTCCAAGACTGACAGTGATGCCAAGTAAGCTGCTGAGATAATTAATTAAACAAAAAAATGTCATATATGTAGGTAATGGTGATAAATTAGGTAAACATTAAAGTGAGGTCATGGTGTGTGTGTGTGTGTGTGTGTGTGTGTGTGTACACATGCTTGTGGGGGGGAGGGGTGGACAGGGAAGTGAGATTTCAGAGAGGGCAGTCAGAAAGCTATATTAGGATTCTTCAGAGATGAGCTAGATGAAAGAGGAGTATGTCATTAAAGTAATTTACCTGAATTCAACACTTTGATGCAAAACTACAGGGTCTGGATAGCAAAGATTAAGTATGAATTAGAAAAGAAAAATATCCTTAAAGAACATGAAGAGGGGGGAGGATTGGATGTTTGGGATGGAAAAATCTACTAAGAGAACCAATATTTTAAGATCCATTTTCCAGACAGATTAGTTTTCTCTCTATTGCTAAGAATGTGTCTAATCCATTATTTTTTCTTCCTTTGCTCATTCATCTTATCTCACTAGGATTCTGTTTTCCTTCCTCATCAGCTAGTTAAAGGTCTACCATGCTTTAAGATTCAGTTAAATTCCTCACCATGAAACTTTGCTTTGCTGTTCCAAAACACAAGAACCTCTTTGGCTTCTGAAGGTTACCAGCACTTATTGTCTGTATCAACTCCTGAAGTACTTACTATGTGTTAAGGACCTTAATGAGTATTGGGGATACAAGCAAAAAATGTTGAGTCCTTGCCCTCAAGTAGCTGACTCTTTATTTGAACTTATTTTCTTAAACTGTGAACTTAAACTCCAAATAAAATGGGCATTCCATATATATATAGAACAGAGAAACAATAGATTTCTGTATAGAAAGAGCATGTGAAAAAGCAGATAGCTATTACAAACTGCTTACTCTTGTTTTTAAAATATATAATAAATTCAGTGTATAATTTTCAAATTTGTCCTTCCTGTTTATGAGTGTTTAAAGATTCCTTTCTTTTCTCTTCTGTGTATTATTTTTTGAGTTTCAATGCCCCTTCCTTTATTTCTTTTCTGTTTTGTTTCTGACTGCTCTATTCCCTACCCCTTTCTCTCTCACTCACTCCCAAATTGAAAGAAAGAAAAGAAAAACAAAGCCCTTCTAACATAAGTGCACAGTCAAGCAGAACAAATACTGACATTAACCACGTCTGAAAATAGATGTCTCCTGCGGCATCTGTAACTCACCTCTTGATATACCTGGGAAATCGAAGTCTTAGAACCATATAACATATTGAACATAACAAAGGTGCAAGGTAGAAAATTTCCCCATGCTCATATGGGCTTCCTGCCAGTTCAGAGTTCAGTCTCTTTTCCTATACTCCATATTGTGGGAAAGGACCTTTGGTACTAGTGTTTAATGTTCAGCTCTGTATTCTCAACTGGAAGAGCACAAACAATTAAGACAGTGGGAGCAGTGCCAAGATGTGGATCTATCCCCCAGACTTCTCACCAGCCATGGAGGTTTTTAGATATGCCTTTCCCAGTCACTCAGTCCAGACTTGCTTCTTCATGATGGTTCCTAATTCACTTCTTTACAGGCCTAAGAGAGCCCACACATCGGTCTCTGCTTGAGCTCCTGGGACAAGCCACAGCTGCTACCAAATATGCCATCCTGGGAATTCTCCATATCAAGCAAGATAGCCACAAAGCATGGAGCAGTTTTCCACACCCAGAGTCAATTGGTATGGCTCAGCAGAAAATCTTTTTAAAGGGCAAGAGAACAAAATGCCTTATTTCCCTTATATTATGTGAGACTGATCCTAAGCCTGATGGTTTCCCAGCATGAAAGAGGAAGGGGAAGAGAAACATAGCAATCATTACAAAGGCTCTACCAGTTCTCTTTCTGTTCTGCTAGTGACCATCACTACCACCCTAGGCAAGTAATAATTCAGGGTGAGGAGGAACTAAAAGGGCATAGCTTGAACACCAGAAAGATTCATATTATTACTCTGAAGTCTCACAGTAGTGTGAAGGTAACGTTTGGGTCAACTATGTCATTGCAGACCAAGTTACTGTAGGTTTACTAGAAAGGTTATGAGAATGGGCCAATGCAGACGTGTTTACCTTTTGAGGACCAGTTACTAAGTTCAGTGAAGCTCACTAGTATGAGTATGGTCAAAAAAAGGATGAATTTTCAAGCCATGGTGAGTAAAATAGGTTATTCAAGTTTGCAGAAGAAAGAAATTCATTTTGATGGGAGACCTTACCAAGATAAACCAACCAATCAAAAGTATTTATTAATCATCTATTATATACATAAGGCACTGTTGTAGGTACTTGGAATTCAAACTTGGGATGCAAAGAACAAAATAATCTCCACTCTAAAGGATCTTACAATCTAATGGATCCTTGCTAAAAATAAAGGATACAGCAGAACATGTGCCTGCTTGTGACATAGCTACTTGGGTCCTGATTAGGGACATGCCACAACACCTATGAGGTCCAAGTATGAAGAGTGTAGCCATGCTAAGATTTCAGACTGATCTAACTGGCTCCTGACCAAGGCTGACGATGTTTTATGATCAGTGAACAAAGGGACATGTAATCCTTTACAAATGCACTGATGTAGGATAAGTAGACTCTAGGTACCTTTCAATAAACCAAATCATGATAAAGATGCCCAGAGGAGTTGGTAACATTTCTCTGTAGTTCAGAGTTTCCATGTGACATTCTAGCTATACCTGTCTCCAAGTGCTCATTCTTATTCTGGAAAAAAGATTATAATATGATCAATTTTCCATCAGCAACCTATAAGTTCAAGTCTTTCTAAAGATACATTTCTATTAATTGGGGAATTATAATTTAAAGGCATTTTTGTTATTCAGTCTATTCTTACTGTCGTGAATTTGACTTTTGCCTCTGTGACTTACTACCTGTGTGACCTTGGGAAAGTCAATTTCCTTCTTTAGTTTTCAGTTTCTTCATATATAAAATGAAGGGATTAAATCTGATTGCTTCTAAAGACCCCATAAAGAGAATAATGCTATTACTGCAACAAATGGAAGATGATTTTACAATCATTTGTAGCACTATCAAATGCCGAGATAAATTAAGGAATATCTCAACTATGTGGTGTGGCAAACTTCTGGGAAGACATGGAAAAACAGGCCCACTGTGGCAGTGTTGCAGTTTCATGATAAGTTGTGGGGGGGCTCATCTTAAAGAATTAACACTTAGACCACCTCTAATCCAAGTGCAGGTATTTATTGAGGACTGATACCCCTCAGAAGTGGGCTAGGTTCCTAGAGGAACCAGCAACTTAGTAATATAACACAGGCAATTTCATAGTGTGATGATGCTGATTATACAACAGAAATTATGAATATTAAAATGGTAGGAGGGGTTTATTAAGGGATTAGGTAATATGGGAGGGGTCCCTTCTATGGTTTGGTAGTCAAACATCCTGGTCTTTCTCCTTTCTGATTGACTAGTTATTGTGGTCTTGTGTGGTCAAGATTGATACTTGGGTATTGTGGTTCTGTCTTGAGCTAAATTTTTGATGTGATTGTGGTTGATTACAAAGGTATACTTGATCAAATGCGTGAATCAGATTTGGGGGCAGTAGCTAGCTAGAGGTGGTTTCTGTGTTGGTGGGTGCCTGAGCTATGGTTAAAGCCAGATGGTGTGGTTAAATCAGGATATGTCTGCTGTTCAGTGGGGCCCATAAGGAAGTTAGAATCTCGGGGTTAGGGACAGCTTTATTAGAATTCCATCAACAAGACAGGAATGCTGATATCAACAGCTATCAACAGTGGTTGATGAAACTGAGAATTGGTTTAAGAACTCTGCCCCTTTCCCAGGGATCCCACTGGTGGGAATATATCACAAGAAGGTTAAAAATAGAAAGAAAAGTGCCATATCTACTAACATGTTCATAATAGTGTTTTTGGGTTAGCAAAGAACTGCAAAAAAGAAAGCAAATGGCTATTGACTATGGTCAGGAGAATGGCTAAACAAATTGTGGTATGTGAATAATGCAAAGCATTTCTGTGCCATAAGAAATAAGGAATATATGGAATTCAGAGAAGTATGGGAAGACTTCTATAAGTTGAAGTATGGTGAAGTAAGAAGAATCAGGAACACTTCATACATGATAACTAAAAGTAATATAAATGAAAAGAACAAAAGAAGTGAAATTGAATCCTGTAATAATAGCATCTAAGAAGCCTGGCTCCAAAGAAGAGTTGAGAAAACATAACTCCTTCATTTTTCCCAGAGGTATAGGATATTGAGTGTAGAATGATGCATAGCATTGTCATAGCTGCCTGATATATGGATTAGCTTTGCAGAACTACTTTATTCTCTATTTTAAAAAGATTCATTACAAAGTATGGCTTGGAAATGAAGCTAACATAAAAAAACCCAAAAGATACAAATAAGATAAAAAAATAATTGCACAGTATCTGCAGTCATAGATCGGTGTATCAGCAAGCACCCTAGCATACGCAGGGCAGCTGCTAGCACAGGTTCTTAGATCTGCTTTTTTAAAGGAAAGCAACTCAAAATGGGTTAACAATCTTTCTTTAATCAAACAAACATATCATTTACATAGTTCAGGGGGAAAAGTCAGCACCCTGAACTCCAGAGAATACAAACCCAAGTTACAGGCACAAGTTACAAACAAAGCAAGAAACAGATCAGCAGATGGGCTTCCGACCATCTGACCAATACATCTATTACCTATTCAAGTAACCAGAGAGAGAAGCACCAACATCTGGGTTTCTCAAAGCCGGGGGGCTCAATGGCTTCCTAGACTCTCATCTGGCCAAATCACATAACTCTTCTCAAAGTGAGCCCCCAAAGCAAAGCCTCATATCAGGGCATATATATAGCCTTCTCCTGGGTCAGCCCTCTTGACCCACTGTCCAATTACAAAGTAACAAGGTGTGGCCATTGCCAAAAAAAAAAGACCAAGCCTCTCGCACATGACCACCAAATCAGGGAACATTCTTAGAGCCACTTAAGCAAAGGGGCTAGGGGAAGGAAAGAGCTTCAGATTCCCATTGCAATAGGTTGTGTTCTACTTTACTGGAGGCAATATTCACATGAATTAGATCATTGACCTATTCTGAATACTGCATATTGGGTCCACATATGGATGATTTGAAGGTTTGGACAAAATAGGCAAGTTTAACAATGAACTTTAATTTTGATATATTTGCAGGTAACTACACTTTGTTTGGAGAGTTCACTTTTGAGGTCACCTCTTCTTGAGCTGAGTATTTTTTCCACCATTGTCCATCCATCTATCAATCAACATATAATCAATAAAGACTCCCCGTGTACTCTCAATTATGGGATGAAGGCAGGGAGAAAATAAATGGGAGAGAACCAACAAATGAATTGGTAGGACATGGGAAACAATGGGAATTAAGCAAAGCAACAGTATAGAATTAAGGACTAATTTGTGTGGTATAAGACTGTAACAGAATGAAAATACTAAAGGTCAAGTAAGTTGGATCAGGGGCAAGGAATTGGAAAAACCTCTCCCATATCTTTGTATTGGTGAGTTCTTATGGGACTTTTAAAATGCAGTCTTTGGGTTCTTCAAACTGCAGGCATCTGTGTAGTGCCTGTCTTTCATATCTGGCAATTGCCCATTAGAAACATTTAGTTAACAGTAATTTCACTCCCTTGCAGAAAAATAAACATGGGCTAGTTGCAGAAAGATTTCAAAGGACTTTCTTATTGATTTCTTCAGTGTGTGCACGCATTTGTGCACATGTGTATATATGTGTGTGAGTAAGAGACAAAGACTGATAGACACAGATTGACACTGTGGTGGTTTTGACTTTGAAAGGAAACTGAGTGTCTTTGGAACAAAGTGTCAAGTTCACAGCTCTGGAGATTGAAACCTGTGTTTACCTATATTGTTTAGTACAATAGAGTTGCCATCAAGAGAAGAGGACATTTTATACATGCCTCTCTAACACTGGCCTGTGCCCAGGGCTAAAGAAACTACTGAAGATAAAAAGGCATTCATCCTTGAGAGAAAAGTCCATAGCATATATCTATTAATGATTCATCTGAATACCAGCTGTTAGCAACAACTTTTAGGTTTAAAGTTTCATGAAGAGCAAAAGAGTATTGAACAGAACAGCATATAACATTGGATTATAACTCAAATGAACTCAATGCAAAACATTATAACATTTCCATGAGCATCCTTTTGGCCTCTTAAAGATGGATACAGGTTGTACTGGCACATGACTCAGCTGCTGGTCCAACAGTGCAGAGTTCCAAATCATTAAGGGAGCAGACAGCAGGCACTGTTGAGTCTCAGGTCCCTTTCTCTAATTGGATAAAGGTATTTGGCAGGACTTTGATGAAATTGTGCATGGCTGTTTCCAGGGGATAACTGCTGCTGTGTATCTGTCAGAGTCACCATAATCTATTTATAATGCTGTTAATTTCATGCATCAGTGTTTTGTTATAGGAGTCAATGACACAAAAGATGCATGATCTAACAAGGGTTGGCAGTTGGAAACTAGGCTGTGGTTCTCCAGTACACACTACGTCATCAGGAGTAGAGTATAAACCTCGGCTAAAGAAGGAATGCCAATGAACATATGTGGCTGAGAATAATAATTAGCAAACTTATTAATTATTGCTGTGTTTATATCAAGTTTTCACACTAAATCATATTAATTCTCAGTTACAATTTGTAATTTTATTGTACCACAGGTATTTTCCTCTAGAAGCTTTTCTTTCAGGGGTGAAATGAAAAACTCATAAAATTCAGAGGTACTTGTGAAATGCAGTTTCAAACAGTAGACCACAATCAGAACCCTAGCTAAACAAATATCTGGCTATTCACTGGAAGTGTAAATAGAGTAATTAATTAATGCTTCTGTTGATAGCATCAACCATTTGGTAATTACCCTTACAAAAGTGCTTAATATAAGAGTATGTTAGAATTAAATTTAGAGCACTGAATTTCAAGTTCTGACTAATACCATTTAGTTGGCTTACTGTGTGTAATGCTCTCCAGAAAGAACTTGGTAAATTACCTCTTGTGAAGTTGCTGGGCTTAGAAAATTAACATGCGTTTAAAGGTGGTAACTTCCAGATTGGATAGATGGTACTGCGCTTCATGTGATCCAGGGACACTGATCTTGTTCCTAGTACATGACCATCATCATAGGACAGAGAGGGTATCTTCACTGCCTTCCCCTCACACCTGGGATTCAGTCTCCTTCCTCTGCCTCCTGCTTTTTCTGGCTTCTTTCAAGTTTCATCTCAAAATTTACTTTCTTCAAGACGCTTTTCCCACTTTTCCTTGATGTTAGTGACTTGTTTCTAAGATTATTCCCAATTTATTCTGTAAAAATCTTTTTTTTACATAGTTGTTTGTGAGCTGTCTCTCTCATCAGGTATATATAAGGTACGTACGCACTTAAGTGCTGACTGACTGAATTGATAATTATTCTTAGTTTTTTTTGGAAGATTAAGGGATAAGGATTCAGTTTCAATGGTACAAAAATATTCCTATGTGAGTAAACTTCCTCTAAGCAGTGTAAGTTGGCACATTTTCTGTAACTTATTTAATATGAGTTAAAAGTCTCTGGGCAATGTTAAAACAAGTCAACTTTTGTTAGTAAGATATGACCCTTTGTCTCAAGGCTCAGTTCCCGTGGCACCCTGTCTTTGCTTTTGAGTCCACCCTTCCTCATTCCCCAGCTTTGTGTTTCTTTCCTTCCTCAACTTTTCCTAAAAAAACACTGTCCAAACTTTCCCTTTGTCAAATTGCTCCCTGCTATGTTAATCTACAAAAAAAACTGTACAGGAGTGCATTGTTTTAGCATCTTATACTGCCTTGTTGATTAATTACATCATACTTGTGAGACTTGCTTTCCCATGAATACCAGAAATCCCTTATGGGTAGCAAGCATGTTTTACAATCCTCTTGTATCCCCTCATGGTACCTAACAATGGGCAGAGCACATCATATGTGCTCAAAGTTTTATTAATTAATTGGTTTCACCCCACTGCAGAAATATTAAACACCCCTGGGGCTAGCTTCAGAGTCCAGTAGGCTCAGGATGCTAAATCTTATTCATCATCATGGAATGTGTCTCATGGATAACATAATGATTATAATTTCTGGATCAAAAATTGGGACACATAGTCTGGCAGAGGCCATCATTTTGCAAAGCCTCATTAAAAGTATGCTTTCTTTTTCTTGAAAGTGATTCAGTGAAGACGGCAGCATAGAAGCAGCAAGGTTTTGCAGCTCCCACATAGTCACTTCAAATATCCATAAAATATGACTCTAAACAAATTTTAGGGCTCCAAAACTCACAGAAACACAGAAAACACATCTTTCACTGAAGGCAGCTGGGCAGGTGGGGCTCATCACAGCAGGCTGGGAGTCCAAACCAGCCCAACCTGAAACTGTGGCCTGGCCCCAGGGTGGTCAGGAGGAGCCACAGCTGGAGTCTTCAGGAGAGTGGATTGGTGGCAGCTGTGGCAGTTTCCAGATTTATCAAGCCAGAAGAAATAAGGACTAAGTGAAAGGTCAGTGGAATTTAGCTAAATTTGGGGAAGAAAAGTGGTCCAGTCAAACTTCCCCCAGGGCAAGGAAGCAACAGAAGCAGCAGAAGCAGCAGCTGCCTCTACCCAGTTGCTTCAGAGCTCCTGGCCTGCAGACTGCAGGGGGCCCAAGCAATTGTTCAGAGGCCAAGTGCTCTTGCATTGTGTGGCCTGGATCCGGATAGTGGTCTTGGGTGGTGGTCCTAGGGTGTGTTTTCAGTGAGCCAAAGCTGGTGGGGGCAGCAGCAGCCCCATAATAGCTCCAGCAGCTGTGAAAACCCAAGCAATTTTGAGACAGAGCTTTCCCCTCCAAAGCAGAGTTCCACAGAGCTAAAAAATCAAGCAATTAATTGACTGGCAACATGAATAGGAAAAGGAAGCAAAGTAAGAACATTAACCAAACCCTATAATCCTTTTTGGGGACAAAAAGGATCAAAGCATGGAACAGGAGGAAGACAACACAGTCAGAACTCCCACACTAAATGCTTCCAAGAAACATGAAGATTGCCTACAAGCCATAGATCAGCTTAAGAAGGACTTTCAAAACCAAATAAGAGAAGTGGAGGAAAAATTGGATAGAGAAATGAGAATGATGTGAGAAAATCATGAAAAGAGAGTCAACAACCTGACTGAAGAGAATAACACCTTAAAAACA
>CM053597.1:70584370-70603739 GCA_028646575.1 Pseudocheirus occidentalis
AGCATCCTAATGGTTTTATCCTCCCAGTGGTATCATCAGCCTATTCTGTAGAATTCTCTCTATCCTTAACATTGGCTAACACATCATTTAGTCCAAAGACCTATTCATTTTGTCTATGAGGAAAATGTGGCTTACAGAGGTTAAGTTACTTATCCCGAGTTACACAGTTATTAAGTAGCAAAGACAAGGTTTGAACTGAAACGCTCAGACTCTAAATCCAGCGCTCTTTTTCACTGTATGAGTTGGAATGTAGCAGGTACCAGGGGGCTAATCTGTCTTCCTCCCTAGTAACATCAATGTATTTCAACATGGGCCTTCTGAATTCTCTGAAGAAGTGCCTCTAATAGCAGAAATTTTAGTTGCTATGACAGCTGGGAGGAAAGAGATTTTTTTTGGCAGGCAGACCCCAAATCACGTCACATAGACAGTCACTAAATTCAACTGCTGCGTCTTAACAGAGAGCGAGTCTCACAGAGTGGGGCTATGAGCTGTTGTATAAAAAGTGTAAGACAAGGGGGTCAGAAGAGCTGGATTCAAACTCTGACTTGGCTACTTATTACATGCATGACCTTGGGCAAGGGAAGTCATATTAAAAGCTCCAGTTTCCTCACTGTTAAACATTGATATTATGCAACTTATTGTTTTTTAAAATTATTTTATTTTAATTCAGGAAATAAAACAAGCATTTCGATAACAGCATAATTAAAAAGACTACACATGAAAGTGCAAATCTATTATGTACATCTTGTTATTCTTTTAAACATATAATAAATTTATCTTGTAAATTTATTTTTTTTGTTCCCTCCCTTTTTATTCTTCCCGCTCCACCCTCTTTCCCTAGAGATGGATACCATTAGAATTGAATATACAAATACATATATATATATATATACATATATATATGTGAAATCATTCCATATATACTTCTATTTATCAGTTATTTCTCTGGATGCAGATAGAATCTTTCTTCCTATGTCCTTTATAGTTAATTTGGGTATTTATAATATTCAAAATGACATATATTCAAAAAGCACTTTGAAGTGCTTTTAAAAAGTAAGCCTTTACAATAAATTATGTGATCTGAATATAGTGTGCCTTAAAGAGTTTTTTAAAGGAATGAATTCTTTTTCAGAATATCTGATGAAATATGTCAATAAAAAAAATCTATCATCACCTAACTCCAGGGCAGTGGTCCTCCAACTTTCTGTTTTGTTGACATCATCAGAGTTAAAGTCTTCTTGGGTTACCTGGTCTCACTTGTCAGTCTAAATATAAATACAAACCATACACTGTTGCTACAAAACAAAAATCCATAAATAATAATTTGTTGAAGTTGTGACCTGGTTAACCAGATATTCCATATAGACTTCTCCTCATTTCACTTTTGGGTTTTGTTATGGAGTTTCCAAATTACACATAAAGATACACTTTTTATAAACTCCACTGTTGTAGAATTCCCATATCTGGATGATTCCATAGACTATACTTTGTGTGATACTGACCTATAGACTCAAGTGATCGAAAATAGTTTCAGAAAAGCAATGTATAACTCCATTCCCATAAAGATTAGTGAGTCCAAAACATTAGTAAGCTCAGAGAGGGCAGGTGTCAAAAAATAAAATCACCTTATATTTGTCGGGTGTTTTTCACGTGTTCAACGTACTTTTACATACGGTATCTCATTGGACCTTTATCAGTGTGGCCAGTTTATTCTGCCTTGAACCCATATAGACAAATAGATGCTTCATAAATACTTCTGGTTTATTCAAAATAATCTCTTGTATGATAGGCAGCATGGCATGTTGGATGGACAGCCAGTTCTGAAATCAGGAAAACTTGGAATCTAGTACTGTCTTTAAGACACAATCATTGTGGGACCCTGGCCAAATAAGGATTCTTCACATTTTTTCATGCCTGGGACTCTTTTGGCAGTCCTGTGAAGCCAATTCACCCTGTATCAGAATAATTCTTTGGAAAGTATCACATGGAACTTATAGGAACACAAAAGAAACCAATTATATTAAAATAGTTATTAAAATAATATTTTCAAATTTTTATGGACTCAAGTTGAAAATCTATGCTCTAAGCTTTAAGTCTCACCATTTTACCAGTGAAATTATAGGTCTACATCCCTATCCTCATACACTAAATATGGTGTCCCTTTCACTCACTGTCCATTCCATGGGCTTCAACAGAAATGGAAAAAGGGTTTTAGGCTTTTCAGAGTCAGTCACTAAGAAAGTCTATATGAAGTACTGCGAATTAATGAAAAAATTCACTTTCTGTTTCTATATCAAGGACAACTACCTAAGGCCACTCAACCTTTATGGATCAATTTTTCAGTTTCTGTATCATGGAATTTAGGCTAAGTTTTATTAATGATAGTCCTGGGAAATGAAGTTTCAAGTATGATACCTGTATACTAATGGAAATGTAAATAACCATTAACTACTTTTAGCATGACAACATCAGATCAAACTGACTAAATCACTAACTCTCCTCATCTTCATCTGTTCACCTTTAATTCTGCAATAGAAAATTATAGTAGAATTCCTTTATGTAATATAATCCTTTCTTTAACATTTGATTTACTTATAGTTAGAATCCTGGGCAAAATCTATTTAAGATTATGTGAAATATATTCACACTTAATGGACTAATTATTTCCTCCTTTAATTCTGTTTTCAGTGGGAACTGGGGAATCCTTGAACTTCATTCAATTCAATATACTGCTATCAAATGCCACTGTCTTCAACAATGAGGATACAAAGAGAACATAAAAACATTCAATGTAGTCAAGAAACTTACACTCTACTCTGGGATAAAACCTGTACACAGATAAGCAAATACAATTTGAAATAACAGGTGTTGATATCAAGGCAGCAGTGACTTTTTTGTGCAAAGGAGTGATATAGTCAGACATGTACCTTATGAAGATTAATTTAGAATCTGGGTAAAAGATGAATTAGAGAGGGAAGAGAGAAGAGAATAAAGGAAGTCATTGGGAGGCTGTTGCAATTTTACAGGAAGGAGGTGAGGAGAGCTAAAATTATGGCTGTCTTTGCATGAATGGAGAAAATGGAGCAAAATGAGACATGTTTGAAGGCAAAATCTATGAGGTATTTATTGGTATTACTAGTAGGAGTAATAGAAATTGTTAGCATTTCTATAGTATTTTAAGGTTTGCAAAATCCTATTACATATTATCTCACCTCACAACAACCCTGTAAAGTGGTGCAATTATCTCTATTTTATAGATTAGGAAGCTGAGGTTCATAGAGGGTAAGTGCTTTCCTAGGGTCACAGAACTACTAAGTGTTTGAAGCAAGATTCGAATTTAGGTCTTCCAAAATTTATAACAGGACAATATAACTCTTTTATTGAGATCCTATGAGAATAATAGTAATACTATATTTCTTGTATGTATAGAACACCTTTCTTCAAAAGATCTTGCATAAATATTATCATTTGTCTCCAATATCTTAATGAGTACTAATGGAAAACCCGACGGCCAGAAAAACTAACCCAAATTACCCATAGTCATTCAACAACATCCTCAACAGGAGTTTTTTTTTTCATTTTTGTATCAGGCATCCATTTGGTAGACTGGTGAAATTTATGAACCCCATTTCAGAATATTATTTGAAAACACATCAAAATAGAATATATAGGATTACAAAGAAAATCACTTATACTGAAGTGAAATTGTCAAAATATTTAAAAAGAACAAGGTTCTAGATGCCAGCAATAGAACCCTTGTAAGTCAACTCCATTATCCCTTAGGTTGCTGAGAAAAACTGAATTTTGTAGTATTAGAGTAACTCCTTTGAGTCACAAATGCAGTTCAAATACTGATCCTTCCATCTATATTTTCACTTTGCTCAGTATTTAGAAAAAGAGAAAAAAATCTAAAATTGCTTTTTTTTATCCCTGGATTTAAAAGCAGTATACCTATGTGTGTATGCATGCATGACCACACACATATATGTATATGTGCAATACATGTATGCATATGTGTATGTATACATGCCCACATAGATAAATGTGTGTATGTACATATTAATTTGTAACCTCAGCTTGTCTGACAATAATGTTGGTCCAAAAATAAAACAACAAAACATCAGATCCAGGCAAAGATTAAGTTCTGAATGGCTCCCTATGACCAGATTATAGTTCATTTGTACATATTATAACAATTTTTTGTTATTTGTTAAGTGTTTAGCACCATGGCTGGTACATAGGAGATGTTTAATAAAAAACTTGTTCTTGTGTTTCTTTTCCATTTAACACAACATTATAATATTCTCTCAGGTCGTACACATAGGATTTTTTTATTTATGATAGGATATGAAATGACATTTCTATTATTTGTACTTTATTTTAAATATGAATTTTAACTATAGCAATATAGTATAAAAGGAAATCTTATTTCCAAGTCCCCTTATAAGTTCATCTTCTGTGTGATTTTGTGGCTCTTATTATTATTTATGTAATTGTAATTCATATATATTGCTGTATTATTTTTTTCTTTACACACCATCATTTCACATAAAGTTTCCCATATTTTTGTGTTTGCTATCTGTGCCATTACTAGTGATTGCTTAAGCCATTCTCAAAGGATACATACAAAGAAACATTTTTCAGTTCAACAAAAGAAAAACTTATTAATAATTAGAGCTGTTCCAAAATGGAACTGTTTTGGTAGGCAATGATTTCTGGAGCTGTTCATGGATGATCAACCACTTTTTGCTGAGGGAGTTGATGTTCTTCATAGGGGCTATATTAGATATCCTTTCAGTGAGGGGAAGAATGCCTTAAAAAGTCAAACTGGCCAGGTGGAAAAGGAATTTAAAAACTCACTGAAAAGAATAATTCCTTTAAAATTAGACTGGAATAAATGGAAGATAATGACTTTATGAAAAATCAAGCTACTATAAAACAGATCCAAACAGTTGAAAAAATAGAAGGTTTGCTTAGTTACTAAAGGCTAAGTACCTGCTTACTTGATATAACAAAAAGGGTCTTCAAATTTAAATTAGTTACCGTTACAGTTTGGTAGCTCATGTGGAAGTTCACTTAGTTCCCAGCTCAATGTAATAGACCTTTCCTGCCAGCATGCTAGGCTGACTTCAGCTGAGATTTGTTTCTCTGTCATTTTGTGGGTTCTGTAGCACTAAAATTTGTTTAGAGTCATATGTTATAGGTATTGAAGGTGGTTGGAGTGGGAGCTGAAGCAAGTTCCTGCTTTTACTCCACCATCTTAGCCTCTATGTTTTCCTGAGATCACTAAGCTCTTCATTTCTTACAGCACAGTAGTATTCCATCATGATCATATACTACAACTTGTTGCCATTTCTCAATTGATGGGCTTCCCCTTGGTTTCCAGTTCTTTGTCACCCCAAAGAGAACTGCTATAAATAGTTTAGAACATATAACTACTTTTTTCCTTTTCCCCTAATTATATTGGGAAACAGACTTAGTAGTGGTATTGCTTGGCCAAACAGTACATACAGTTTAATAACTCTTTAGGCACAATTCCAGATTGCTCTCCAAAAAGGCTGTATCAGTTCACAGTTCCAACAGTTAGTGTCACAATTTTTCTACATCCCTTCCAACATTTGTCACTTTCCCCTTCAATCGTTTTAGCCTGAGTGTACAATGATATCTCAAGGTTGTTTCAATTTGTATTCCTCTAATCAATAATGATTTAGAGCATTTTTACATGTCTATCAATTGTTTTGATTTCTTAACTGGAAAACCCTATTCATATACTTTGATACTTTATCAATTGGGGAATGACTTGTTTTCTTATAGGTTTTACAAAGTTCTTTATATATTTGAGATATGGGACCTTTATCTGAGAATCTATAAAAAGTTTTACCCAATTTTTTGTTTTCCTTCTGATATTGGCTACATTTGTTTTATTTGTACAAACCCTTTTTAATTTGATGTAACTGAAATCATCCATTTTATAACTCACACTGCTCTCTACCTCTTGTTTATTCAAAAATTGTTTACCTATCTATAAATCTGATAGGTAATATGTTCCATGTTCTTCAAATTTTCTTGTAATGTGTCTCTTTATATCTATTTTCACAGAATAAGAAAATCAGGATGAGCCCAGTGCATTGATTTGGACCAATAAAATATGAAAAACATTGCTTGAAGACAAAGCTCATCTTGTTTAATATTTTAGTGAATCACACCATTGATGTAGATACTAATGACGATGATGCAAACAGTGGCCCAGTTCATGCCTTTTCTAACTGAGTAACTTGTCTGCCAATGAATCCTCAGAAAGTTCACTGAGTGCTGAGAACATTCTTACTGATCTTTGGATATCGCACGATTACCAAAGTGGTGCCTTTTGTTTATCCCTCTTTCTCGTTGATGTATATTTTTAAATTTATGCATTTTCTTTTATTTTATAACATTCAGTTCCACGATCTTTTAAGTTTCAAATTTTCTCCCCCTTCTTCTCCTCATTCCTCCACACTGGTTGATATTTTTTATGTTGCTTTTTTGTACAATTTTTATTGGTTATGAGGGACAGTCTACTCATGCCTATCTTGTACCTCCCCATTGCTTTTGGATGACCTACACCTTTACTCCTTTGAAGAATGATGTATTCCATACTTTAGACATATATAGCATCATCAGAAAAATAGTGCTGCTGTGTTAGATTCTGGAAGATTTTGTTTCAGGAAGAAACTTGAAGAGAGAGTAAAATAAATTTATTTTGTCCTAAAATAAATTTATTTTAGAATACAACCTCATTGTATTCTAAAGATATTTCAAGAACCATGCTTGTCCTTCCTTTCTACTATATTTTCATAGGATTTTATGTTTATGGTTGACCTCTAAACTTTGGGCATGCTGGTATTTTGACATGTGATCTTAGTCAAGTCATTTAATTTCTGAGGCTCAGTTTCCTCATTATTAAAAAGAAGATAATGATACTACTATTACCTATCTCACAGAGTTGCTATGAGGGACGTACTGTAAAAGCTAGCAAGTATTATATAGAAATGAGTTATTGTTATTGAAAGGTTCTACAGGATATGGATAAAGTATTGGCCTTGACCCAAGAAGATTTAAATTCAAGTCCTGACTCCAATGTTCTATATGACTTTGGACAATCCATGAAACCTCTCAATGTTCCAGGCATCTCTTTAAGACTGCAAGTAAGAAGCATATACTTCTTTGCATTTCAGAGGAAATTCCTCACAGGGAGAAGGCTCCCTGAACAATGACAATCACAGGTTAAAAATATGATATACTGATATGTCAATGAAATGTTGTTCTGATTCATTCAACAATGAATAAACGTTTACTAAGCACCTATACACAAAACTCAATGCCTACAAAACATAACATGATCCTTCCCCTGTAGAAACATACACTTTTATTTCTGTCCATGCTTTCTCTCCTCCCATCTCTTAGGCCTAAGATTTTTCCACTTAAATCCAGTCTCATATCACAGCCAGGCTAATCTTCCTTATGCATTGATCTAATCATCTCTCTCTTCTCCTTAAAACACTTCAATCAAAATATAAACTCAGGAATAGAATTAGAATCTTGGATGTAGAGGTCATCTAATTTAAATTAATTAGTTCTAGAATACCTACCCAGTAAAGTTCAGACTTCTTGGCCAACCCCTCCACAATTTGCCAGTACTCTAACTTTCCATGAGGCTAGGGACTGTGTGCTATGTATACTTTGTTTCTCTCCAGTGCCTAGTGTAAACACTGTGGGTGCTTAAGTAATACCTATTGAATTGGACCAAGGGTGGAAAGAGAATGAAGGTCAGCTCTTAGGCTCATTGGAGATTTAGAGCTCAAAAAGATCAACCCTTTCATTTCATAGAAATAGAAAATGAGGTCAAGAAAGTATAAGTGACTTTTCAAATATCACTCAGCTAGCCAAGAACAGAGCTGGGATTTGAACCCAGGTTCTCTAAGTGTGAAATCAATGTTCTTTCCTCTATAACTCATTAGTACAAAAATGCACACACAAGGTAAAAAGGAAAAAAAAACAGGTTGGTAGCAGGATAAAAATCTTCAGTGGATCCCTTTTTTTCTCTAAAATAATATACAAAATCCTAGAATTTAGTTCCCAACCACCTTTCCATTCTTATGCCATATTATTGCCATATTATTGTCCTCCTTAAATTCTTTCTTGTGATTAAATTGATCTGGTAGCTATTTGCCATGTACATAATCCTGTCTCCTACCTCAGTTGTTCTGCATTGCTGATTCTGTTATATTTGGAATAAATTTCTCTTCCATTCATTTTCTGAAAGCCCTAGCTTTCCTCAAAGCACAATTGATATGTTTTCTTTTACAGGAGTCTTTCCTGATTCCCTATTTTGTTGGGGTTCTCTACTTATTGAGTTGATATTATTGGGTAAATAGATCAGCTTATTTGCATACCTGCTATGCCATGAAGTCCTCCTCCTAACCCCTCATCTCTCTACAAGTAGAATGTAAGCTCCCTGCAGGGAGAGACTATTTTATTTTCATCTCTGAATTTATAATGCCTAGTCAATCATAGGTACAATCATAAGATTTGGTTGAATTGAAAAATTTAAAAAGAGACAAAAGCGACCCATTTACTCACTCAAATATTAGCCATATGTACTTAAAGGGGCAGTTAGGTGTCACGGTAGATAGAGTATTGGGTCGGATAGAGTATTGGGTCTGGAGTCAGGAAGACTCCTCTTTTTTAGTTCAAATCTGGCCTCAGACACTTTGCTTAGGGTCACACTAGCTGTGTGACCCTAGGCAAATCACTTAACCTTGTTTGCCTCAAATTCCTTTTCTGGAAAATGAGTTATAGAAGGAACTAGCAAACCATTCCAGTATCTTTGCCAAGAAAACCCCCAAAGGGGTCATAAAGAGTTGTATACAACTGAAAAATTAACAAACAATAGCAAAAACATTTAAATTTCTTAAAGTTTCCATTTTCTTGTACAAGCTAGAAGACTCCATTCCTTTAGCCTTTCCTCAGAAAGCACATTCCCCAAACCTTAAGGGTTGTCTTGCTTTTCATCTGAATAACTCTCTTCATTTGTGTTACCAAATGGCTCCAAGAGCTCAGCAAATGCTTAGTAGAAAGAAAAGATTACCTCAAGGTTTTCATGTACAGATCCTAGGGCACAACTGTGTACTGCGGTAAGGACTCAAACTCAGAACAACTTGTAAGATTATTACTACCAGTTCTTTAGGTCCTCTTACAAAGGCAACTTTGGACATAAGAAGGGTCAAGATTAGAGTAGTCCCAAGGGACGGAATCATAAAATCTTAAAATTAGAAGTCCTGTAGTCCAATCCAGTCAACGCAGGTATAATTTCTACAACATTCATAGTCTTTGATCCTTTCCTCACCACTCTCCGGTGAGTCTGTTCCATTCACTGTTGATGTTCAGTTGTGTCTGACTCTGTGACCCAGTTTGGTGTTTTCTTGGCAAAGATAATTGAGTGGTTTGACATTTCCTTCATCAGCTCATTTTACACTTGAAGAAACTGAGGGAAGTAGGGTTACATGATTTGCCCAGTGTTACAAAGCTAGTAAGTATCTGAGACCAGATCCCATTCACTATTGAATGGCTATCACTCCTATGAGATTTCTTGCTTACACTGAGCCAAAATCTGCCTCCTTTACTCATTGCTATTATACCTGACCTCTGCAATCTCAAAGAGCAAGTCTACTACTTTTTCCTATACCAACTTTACTACCAATCTGCAACACTTGTAAAATTCAAGATTGCACTAGGACATTCTTCAAGTTCCTTTCCACTCTAAAATCCTATGAATATTTGATTGCAGCTAGTCAATCAAAAAGCATTGATTTAGCATTATGTATCAGGCACTGTGCTAAGAGGGAATACAAAGAAAGCTATCATATCTTCTCTTCATGTTTTCTTATCCAGGCAATAAGATATTTTCCAAAATTAGGGAGAAGATGGGGAAGGAAGAAGGGATAATGTTTCAGTTTCTCATGGTATAAGGGGGCAGCAATATAAATTCTGCTGAATATCCTAGCATAAATAAACCAGCTATTATCCAGAGGTATACCAAGTTGGAGGGAGGGAAAGAAAAGTGACTACCAAAAACTATCTTCTTTTTTCACCCTTGTAATTTCAGAGTCGTAATAGCTTAGGTCTCAAGACAATTGTAACTTATAACAAGCTGACATCGTTTCCTGGATGAATGGATGAGAGCAGATTGTAGTTACAAACAGCACATTTTAATGGGAGATGGGTCCATTTCTTAGGAACTCACGCTTGTTGACAAATGCTATTGCAAAACCCCAGCCTTTTCAGAAATGGGATACAAAATCTGCAGAATGGTTCAATCACTCTTCTTTTTGCTTTAAGATTTCTTTCAAATTCATTCAGGAGTCACCTAGACTAGATTTATCCTACCACAGAAGCCCCTTCAAATACACTTTAATTACAGAATTTAGAGATGGATGAGAATTAAAAGCCCAAACAAATTAGTGCCAACTCCTCCTTTCAAAGACAAGAAAACTCAGACCAAGGGAGGCAATGTGACTTGTTTAATGTCCCATAGGTAGGAAATGGTAGATATGAGATTTAAACTGATTTTTTGATAACCAGAAAGGCAATGGCATACCTTTACTTTTTCCTTGTTTTCTCCACAGTATGATTCCTTTCACAGATACATTCTTCTGAAATTCCTACTTTTTTCCAAGTAAAACATCTGCCTGCCCCAGCTCTACAAAATGCCAGTTCTTTTGCCATTTCACAATTTAAAAAGAACAAAATGTATTTTTTTTCTCACCAGACTAAAAAAAAAGAAATTTAGATACATTGTTCAGCCTTTAGAGGATTAGACTGGCCTTGTACTCAAGGTGAATTTTTATAGAAGAGTCAGGGTGAAATTTTATATAAGAGTCATTTTTAACCTGCTGGAAATTGGGATTTATACAAGGAAAGTGATAGCTCACCCTTAACTATGGCAGTAGGAATAGTGACATGATAATTAATGTATTATTTCAGTGGAGGGAGATGCCAGCAGTTGCTTTTTGTTCCAGGAAGAAATTTATTGGCATGATTGAGGAAATGGCAAGAAAAAATTACATGAAAGGGTAAGATAAATTCTTGTAGAGAGACATATTCTCACCATCTCCCCAAGAAAATCCTATAAAATGTTTCCTTGACTGACGGTGATTTTTTCAGCTGTGCAGTTATTTATACCCTTCCTCTCTCCTAGATGGCAGTATGACATACAGAGAGACAATCCCATGACAGTCAAAGTACCTTATGCTACAAAGATAGCAGAGAATGACGTTCCAAAAAAACCTCACTAAATAATGGATCAGCAGCAACAGAAGAAATACCTGGGTCGCTAGGACACCAAACAGCAATACTCACCGGTTCCACATTATAGGAGAAGAGGGCATATTCTTGATCAGGAGACACTTCATATCGCACAGCTTTTAATGATTCCTTAAAACAAAAACAGAACAGAATGTGGAAAATGTTATAAAATATTCACAGCAAAGTTATCTTCCAAATTTCTCCAAGAGAAAAAAAAGGTGAGGTTCAATTCCAGCTCAGCCTTCCTGATAAGGTCACTATATCTCTTGTGCTGTTATATGAAACAATTCCCCTTTTTCTTAATATTTTTCAATTCCTCATATTCATTTCATTGTTTTCCAAAGTTTTTTTTATTTCTTTTGATTGTTTTGATATCACAGTGATTCCCCAGTATACCTCATTCCTTCCTGAGTTCTCTCCTCTCATAATGGAAAAACAAAATTTAAACAATTATCAATTGGTAACCAAACAATTGGTTAAACAAAATCAACCAAATGACTGAGTCAGACAAAGCATGCAAAATTCTACTCAATTACCTCTCTACTGGGGAGGGGAATGTTTAATCATTTATTCTTAGGCACTTCCACTGGCTGCTTCAATTAACCTGAGCTTGACATTCTTTTATCTATCTGTCTGTCTTTTAATTTTGACTTATTTCTAACTTCTCATGTGGGTTATAGACCTAGGATGTCTTCAGTTTATGGACAGTTTATGTTTCTTGCCCCTTTTATGTAAGATAATTTATCCCATTCTATTTCTCCCTTTTTCCTTCCAATATATTCCTCTCTCATCCCTTACTTTTATTTGTTTAGATCTACTCCTTTCACATTCAGCTCACTCTGTGCCATCCATCTGTCTGTCTGTCTATCTTTCTGTCTGTCTATATTTCCTCCAACTATCCTAATGTTGAGAAAGGTCTTATGAATTACAAACATATTTCTATGTAGGAATCAGCTTTAATATATCCCTCCAAATTTCTCTTTCCTGTTCACTTTTTCATGTTTCTCTTGATTCTTGTATTTGAAAGTCAAAATTTCTATTCAACTCTGGTATTTTCATCAAGAATGCTTGAAAGTCTTTCATTTCACTGAATATCCATTTTCCCCCTGAACTATTATTCTCAATTTTGCTTGGTAGGTGATTCTTAGTTTTAATCCTAGCTCCTCTGACCTTCTGGAATACCATATTCCATATCTTTCAATCCCTTAAAGTAGAAGCTGCTAGATCTTCTGTTATACTGATTGCATTTCCACAATATTTGAACCGTTTCTTTCTGGCTGCATATGATATTTTCCCCTTGACCTGGTAACTCTGGAATTTGGCTACAATATTCCTAGGAGTTTTCCTTTTGGAATCTCTTTCAAGAGGCAATTGGTGGATTTTTTTCCATTTCTATTTTCCCTCTGGTTCTAGAACATCATGACAGTTTTCCTTGATAATTTCTTGAAAGATGATGTCTAGGCTCTGTTTTTATCATGGCTTTTAGGCAGTCCAATAATTTTTAAATTATCTCCCCTGGATCTATTTTCCAGGTCAGTGGTTTTTCCAGTGAGATATTTCAAATTGTCTTTTTTCATTCTTTTGGTGCAGTTTTATAATTTCTTGATTTCTCATAAAGTCATTAGCTTCCATTCTATTCTAATTTTGAAGGAATTATTTTCTTCAATGAGCTTTTGAACTTCATTTTCCACTTGGCCAATTTTGATATTTACATTATTGTTCTCATTTTAAAAAATCTCTTTTATCACTTGGGTTAATCTATTTTTAAAGTGTTATTTTCTCCAATATTTTTTTGTCTCCTTTAACAAGCTGTTGACTTGTTTTTCATTATTTTCTTGCATCTTTCTCATTTCTTTTCTCATTTTTTCCCTCTACTTCACTTATTTGATTTTCAAAATCCTTTTTGAGCTCTTCCATGACCTGTGACCAATGCATATTTTTCTTGGAGGACTTTGAGGCAGGAGCCTTGACTTTGTTGTCTTCTGGTTGTATGTTTTGACCTTCTTTATCACCAAAGTAATTTCCTATAGTCTGTCATTTTTTACACTGTTTGCTCATCTTCCCAGTCAAATACTTGATTTTCTAATTCTTTGTCAGGGTATAACTCTGCTTCCAGTGGGGGTGGGGTGGGGGTGATTTAGTCCCCTGAGGCCTGCTCCCACTCTGTTTGTGCTGGGGTGGACCATCCTGAACTATCCTCCATTCCCAGTCTCATATGATATACCTTTCCTCTCATCCTTCCAGGTTATCTTGGCCTGAAGATTTGCTTCAATCTGTCATTTTGTGGGTTCTGTGGAACTAAAATTTGTTTAGAGTCTTTTTTACTGGTATTTGGAGGGGTTTGGGGGAGATCTCAAGCAACTCCCTCCTCTTTCTCCACCTTCTAATGAGAAAGTTCTTATGTGTTCTTCCCATGTAGGAATGTAAAACAGATTAATCTTATTAAGTGCCTTCTGATTTCCCTTTCCTTTTTATCTTTTTATACTTCTCTCTAATATTGTATTTGAAAGTCAAATTTTCTATTCCATCTTTTCATCAGGAATGCTTGAAAGTCCTCAGTTTCATTTAATGTCAATCTTTTCCCCTGAAAGATTGTACTCACCTTTGCTGTGTAGGTGATTCATAGTTGTAATGATAGCCCCATTTGCCCTCCAGAATATTATATTCCAAGACTTCTAATTCTTTAATCAGATCCTTAATGTAGAAGCTGATAAATCTTGTGTTATCCTGATCGTGGCTCCAGGATACTTGACTTCTTTCTTTTTAGCTGCTTGCAATATTTTCTGCTTTACCTGGGAGCTCTGGGATTTGGCTATAAAATTTCTGGGAATTTTCATTTTGGGATATCTTTCAGCATGTGATTGGTAAATTCTTACAGTTATTTTACTTTCTGGTTCTAGAAATATCCAGGTAGTTTTTCATGATAATTTCTGTAAAGATAATTTCTAGGCTCTATTTCTGATTTTGATTTTCAGGAAGTCCACTAATTTTTAAATTATTCCTCCTGGATCTATTTTCCAGATCACTTGTTTCTCCAATGAGATATTTCACATTGTTTTCATTTTTTCACTCTTTTGGTTTTGTTTTATTGTTTCTTGATGTCTTATAAAGTCATTAGCTTCCACTTGCTCAATTCTAAATTTTAATACATTAGTTTCTTTAGTGAGGTTTTTGAATCTTCTTTTCCACTTGGCCAACTTTTGCTTTTTAAGGAGTTCTTTTCTTAACCAGATTTTTATACCTCTTTTACCATTTGGCCTATTCTGTTTTTTAAAGGTATTATTTTCTTCAGTATTTTTCGTGCCTCCTTTAGCAGGCTGCTGACTTTTTCATAAATTTTTTTTTGTATCTCTCTCATTTATCTTCCCAATTTTTCCTCTGCCTCTCTTACTTCATTTTAAAAATGAAGACCTGAGACCAGATGATATTTTTATTTGAGGCTGTGGATATAGATGTTTTCACTTTGCTGTCGTCTTCTAAGTGTATGTTTTGATCTTTCTTGTCACCATGGTAATTTTCTATAGTCAGAAAATTTTCTATTTTTTGCTCATTTATCCCATTTATTTTTTGACTTTTAGTTCTTGGATAAAGTGGGCTTCTGTTTCAAGGGCAGAGGGTACACTGTCCAAACTTCAGGGGTTTTGTGCAGCTACTTTCAGAGATACTTCTAGGGACCAGAAAGCTTTCAGTTCTTCCAAAGTGGTATAACCTAATAAGAAGTGTGGTTACTACTCTTCTGGCAAGTGCTATGGTCTATGAGGTACCACAAACACTCTTTTTCTGCCCTGTAACTGTGATGCAATTTCCTGCTGTCTTGTGGCCACAAGCTCTTGTGTGCTAGTGCTCCTTATCACTCTGGGACTGCCACCTAGGACAGTGACCTGAATCTGAGTATGGGAAAAGCAACAGAGTCCTTCCCCAACTGCCAGCAAAGAGACCCCTCTAATCTCCTTCTGTCCTGTTGTTCAACCCACTTACCATCTGTAAGTTAAGAGCTCTGAAAGCAGGTACTGTTGCTGCTGATTCAGTCACTCCCAAGGCCTTCACCTGGTTTTTTTGGGGCCCAGTCTATGCTGGCAGACCTGCACTGGACTGCACTTCACTGAAATGCAACAGATCTGCCATGACACACTTCCAAGTTGTCTTGGGCTGAAAAATTTTCACTCTGTCCTTTTGTGGTTTCTGCCACACCAGAATTTGTTTAAGGACATTATTAAAATGTCTTTGTAGGGGTTTAGGGGGACTTCAGTGAGTTCCTGCTTTCTCTATGCCATCTTGGATCTGCTCCCTCCATTCAGTCACCCCTTCATCTTGGCAGTAGAAATGGCAGCACTCCCTCCACTCTAAAGCACCAGCCCAATTCCCATGGACTGGGGAGAGGCCCCAGTAGACCAGTCTTTGCAGCAGTGAGGGAAAGAGGAAAAGAGTTAAGAGATTCTAGAAGCTTAATTAGGGGCTTTAAGGATTCAGAGTGAGAAGCTACACAGGACTGAGATCTTCTGATATATGTTATCCCTAAAAACTCTTCTTGGTTGAACCCAGTATCCTAATTATCCTTGTTTTTTTCTATATGACAGCAGGAAGAGCATTGATTGCTTCACTTTTTTTATTTTCACAAGGCAATCATGCTTAAGTGACTTTCCCAAGGTCACACAACCAGTAAATGTATCACATGTCTGTGGTCACATTTGAACTCAGGTCCTCCTGACTCCAGGGCTGGTACTCTATTCACTGTGTCACCTAGATGCCCCTGATTGCTTCACTTTCATTTTAAAAATTGGACATAAACTCAATTTAAACAACTTGAATGGATGGTGACTTTTTCATTTTGTCTTTATATCCTCAGTGACAAACACATTGCCTTGCACATGCTACACACTTAATAAATGCTTGTTGGATTGGATAGCACCAAATAAGTTATTTAACTGACAGGGGAAGATTCAAAGGAAACATAAAGAGTTGGGTACATGCTCACCAGTCTGAGAGGCATCCATATATGTAAAATGCCAAAGACCTGCTTCTGGGAGCTAAAAGGACTGGCTTTGGGTGGACATTCAGGAATGGTCTACCACATAACTGGGAGGAGGCCTTTTCCATGGCCTACATAGCTGGAACTAACAATGTCTTTAAAAACTACTTGACTGGAACTACAGTCACGTCTAGAAAAAAGGAGTTATTTGCTCACAGCAGGCACTACCACATGGTAAACAGAAAGGGCTTGATGACCACTGTACCCCATTAGACCATGTGACTCCTCAGGCCCAAGTTTTAGTTCCTTTGGTCTTAGTTCCTTTTTAGTTCTATGTGAAGGAAATGGAACCTCCAATCTAGGGCTCAAACTAGGGAGATCTTAGAGTCCAGAATTCTAGACTGAGAAACTGCAGTCTGCTGTTAAGAGTGGTTGGGGCTGTGGAGTGGAAAGACCCTGAAAGAGTACATGAGGTACTAATGCTATGTAGTAACAGAGTTAAGCTGAATTGTAATCCTAATCCCCTCCCCTTCTACAGAGATCTGGGGATCTAGAGATGAAATTGGGCCCCTCCCGACCAGGGGGGATTTTGACATTTTCTTAATATAAATTTATTAAATGCCTCCTGCGTATATAGCACTGTGTTAGTACTAGAGATATGAAGGCAAAAATAAAACAGTTCCTGTTCTCAAACATTTATTGGAAAGACATAACGGATATTTTTATTTTTGTAAGGGTGGAAAAAGGAAGCCTTACACTTTGCTTTCATTTAGCTAGGGTAATATGACGTAATTTGATGAGGAAAGGAACATTGATAATTGAGGGTGGGATTGGGGAAATCTTTACAGTAGAGGTGACACTTAAGGTGAATTGAAGACAAAGCCCCTGATAAACAGAGAAGAGTACAGAACATATACCAGGGATGGCTGCTGGCTTATGAAAATGCATAGTGGCAGAGGTGGGATGCCCAGAAAGAGCAAAGAGTGCGCTAACAAGAGATAAGGCTAGAAAGGTAGGCTGGAAGCAACATTGGGGAGGGCCTTTAAGAAGGTACTTTTCATATTCTCACAGTTTACAATCAAGCTAATTTGGAAAGGGCACATTCACATGAAAGAAGACTTTCACAAAATGACAGATATAAATTAATTTGATAAATACAGTATGTAAGTGAAAGCTAAAGTCAAGTAGTTTCAAGTTCTATTCCAGACATTGTTCTAGGATCCTAGTGTAGCTTGAATGGGGACACTTATTCTTCCTTTTCTCATTTATAAAGTGGTTCTAATAACACATGACTGATTTATCTCCCTCTCTGGGAGGCATCAGGATTAATTAATTTTTGAAGAGTCAGATAAAAATGGTAATTCTGCAGTCAGATGGTTACATGCTACCATAGTAGGGAAGGTGAGGCACAAAACTGGGAAATAAAGGATTCTGTTTTTATCTAAATATTCTTGGTAAATTAGATAATGGAAAAAAACGACATACAAGTGCAATCAGTGGAATGCTTTAAACAAAATTTAACAGGCTTTCTTCCCTTCTTCAAACATTACTCAGAGAATTCTATGATTTTTAAATATTCAACACAAGGTAAAAAAAATATCTCTTTAAAATTTAAGCTTCACATTTAAGAAATCATATCATACTGGAAAGAGACTTGGAATTGGCATCAGGAAGACTTGGGTTTGAGTCTCATATCAGATGTTTACCAGCTGTGAGACTAGGCAGGTTACTGAAACTCTTAAAGCCTCTGTTTCCTTATTTGTTAAGTGGAGATAAAAGAGTCAGCCTTAGAAGGTGATTTGTAGGTTCAGATAAGATAATCCATGTAAAGTGCTTTTGAAAACCTTAAATTATGATATATATTTGAATCTTCATCATTATAAAGGATCAAAGTTAAATATGATGCACTCATGTAAGAAACGCCTCCCATGAAAGGCAGTGTAGTATGTAAGAATTTGAGTTGGACCAGGGGTTTTAGAACAGACCATCTATGGTTCTGGCTTTGCTAACCAGCTTTATGGTTCTGAGCAACAGCAAAAGCCATTTATAGATACTATTTTCCCAACCCTGTGACAGACCCTGAGAATACAAATGTATAATAAAGTTCTTTCCCCAAAGGAGTTTACAGTCTAGATGATGATAAGCACAAGAGGCTAAATCACAAAGTGAGATAGGATATGCTAAGTATGAATAGAAGAGCACAAAGGTGAAATCTCTAGGAAAAAGAAATAGGCACATAGGCTAAAGCAGTTGGAGTAAGGTCCCTCAGAGAGAAGGTGGTGTGTGTTATAGTCCTTAAACAGGTGGAGAGGCTGTGACAGGGCGTTCCAGGAAGGATGAAGACTACGGAAAGGCAGAAATGAGTGAGTGGGGGGTGAGGGGACTGAAGAAGCTCATCCCAGTTAGGTTTTCATCAACTCTCAATCTGGTTGGTCTCAAGAACTAATTTTTTTAAATATTTAAATTCAGTTTATTTATTTATTTTCTTGTTTATATCACTCATTCCCACGAGATTTTGAGTTAAAAATTTTCTCCCCATCATTCCCCTACCCACCACCTCAAAACAGCCATCCCACTGTATAGGCTTTTCCCCAATCTGTTCTCTCCTATGTCCTCCCTCATCACCCCTCTGACTTTCTGGTAGAGCAGGATGGGTCTCCCTACACCAGTGCCTGTATATTTTAATTCCGAGTTACATGGAATTAATAATAATAATTTTATACACACACATATATTTTTAACATTTGATTACAGAACTTTAAATTTTAGATTCTTTCCCTTCCTCCCTCATCACTTACCCTTCACTGGAAAGACAAGCCATTCAGTACAGGCTGAACATGTGTAATTACACAGAACATTTCTACAGTGGACATATTGTGAGAGACTGATTATATGTCCCTCCTTCCTATCCCACCCCCACTTTGTTCTATTCTCTACCCTGTCCCTGTCCCTTTACAGAAGTGTGTACTTCCAGCAACCCTCCCCCCAACCCTGCCCTCCCTTCCATCATCTCACCTCTCATCCCCATCCCCCGAAGTCTCCTATGTGGCAAGATAC